>VZRZ01005355.1:552125-570160 GCA_013398175.1 Climacteris rufus
AAAAAAAAAGATCAATTATCCAACATTTTCCCCCAATTGTCAGTATTTTGGAGATTTTCCAAATGGCCATCTAGGATCCAGGAATATGCTGAGAAAGGGAAAGGACACACCTTGCTGCAAGCTCATTCCAGCACAAATACACTGAGTTTCTCACCTTTTATGCCTTAAGTTCCTCTCCCTGGGCTGACCCTGCTTCACTTCTGCATCTTTCTAATCAAGCTGGTCCCTAACATGAGATTATTTCACTGCACTGACCTGGCAGGGACATGTGGGGAGGGAAGCAATTCAGTCACGGAATGGGGAGAAAAAAACATCACATGGATTGAATTTACTGAATTGAGCTCTACAGAACTGCACCCCCTTTCCCTGAGAGCAAACAAGAAGTAGTCAGCCACAGAACCCACAGAAGGAGCTGAAATCCAAAGAGGTCAGAGCAGCAGAAATCAAGCAGAACTCCCAGCTACAAGGGAATATGTGAAACCACACGGTGTCATTTTGTAATTTTGTTTTTTCCCTGGAATTTCAATGGTGCCAATGGTGGTCAGCGTTGGTCATGGTCCAAAGATGCATTGAAGAGCCTATTTTCAAGAACTGACCAGTGAACAAACTTCAAAACTATTGCCAGAGCCAGTAAGATGGTGAGGATAACTACATTTAAAAGACCTGAATGGTAGGAAGCAAAGAAATAGCAAATGTTTCTTTCATAATACAAACATTTCAAGAAGTCATTTTACACAGGTAGAGTGGACTTCAAAGATAATCCAAGAAAGGAACGAGGTTATGAAAGAGATTTCAGTGCACCAAACCAAGAGGAATGAACACAGCACAGGTCAGCATCCTACAGCCCCCTGCTCAGGCACAACCAATTTGATACAAGAAACACAGGCAGCCTGTTCCAGAGGTTTTGGGAGAACAAGGGGTTTTTCTCACATCCCTCTTGCATGAGCTAATGCAAAAAAAAAAACCCCAGCAGAGTGCCTGGCATGGGCTGCAGGGATTTGCAGACAGACACAGCAACAAGTGCCACAGCAGGACAGAAGCAGGGACAGAAACACCCTGGAACTGCAATTCCTCCTTTGCCAAGCCTTGGGTGAGAGAGTTCATCCTGCAACCACCCTTCCTCCAAGCTGCTGCTGGACACCAGCAGACAAGGCAGGATTTTGGAGTTCCCTGCCTTTCCCAGCAAGTGTGGAAGAGCTGGATCAGTCTGTGGTGTCCAAGAGCACCAGCCCCTCTCCCAGAGGCTGCAGTGATGCTGCTCACCAGCACAGCCCCACCTGAGCCAGGGGATGGAACTGTTCAAGTTCATCTTTATCACGAGGAGGTGTCTCAGCAAGGAGCCCTCCTCTCATCCCTCTCATACAACACGACCACAGTTTGTTCCCAGCCCTCCTTCCGTGGCAGCTCTACAGAAAACTTCCTCCACCTCAGCTGCAGCTCGAGTTATTTCCTCCCAGGGGCTCAGAACTCGAGCCACAGCTTTTTCAAGGGATGAGGCACAAGTTACTTCTCCTTTTAGGAAGCTGGTAACTTGCCAGGTTTAAAAAGCCCGTTTGGCTCATGAAAGGGAACAAGGCAGCTCCCCCAGGTTTAAGCAGAGGCTGCAAAATCCTGGAATCACAGAGTGGTTTGGGTTGGAAAGGATTTTAAAGCCCATCCCTTTCCCTGCCATGAGCAGGGACACCTTCCACTCCCCCAGGCTGCTCCAAGCCCTGTCCAACCTGGCCTTGGACACTTCCAGGGGTCCAGGGACAGCCACAGCTTCTCTGGGCACCCTGTGCCAGGGCCTCCCCACCCTCACAGGGAAGAATTTCTTCCATATCCACATGCAGAGCCCAGTTCTGGCTGCAGATGAAAAGACTGGGTAGTGAAATCAGAGATTATTCCATATTCCAAATAAATTTTTAAAGAACTGACAACTCAGCTTCCTGTGATCACATAAATCTGTTCCAAAGCTTCGTCCCCTGCCCACTGAAAGGAACCTCCCTGCGTTTTCCACATCCTGGTTTGGTGCAAGGAAACTTGTTCCCTCAACACGTCCCATTCCTTGAACATGTGGTGCTTTAGAAAGTGCTTTTCTGTACAATCAAAATTAGTACAAAAAACCCAACTCACTGGCAAAGTAGAAAGAAGGGCCTGTCTCCTTGCTGTATGGTATTTTGGGACATGCTGAATTTGGGAAATAGAAAGGTAAATTAGCCTCTTGCCACGTGCATACCTCCCATCTTCTGGAAAGGTCTTAATTTTTTAAGTTTTAATTTTTTAAAATTTTTTTGAAGACTCTAGAACCATGCAGATATTTTTATTTACTTAGCTGCTATCAGAGCTAGGTACTTAGTCTTAAAAATGAGTGGAGATGCAACACAAGTCTCAAGTAAGCCTTCCTTCTTAACTGTGACACTGAAGTCTGAAGCTTTTAATTAACAAAAGAAACTTTATGTCAATTCATGGTCTATGACTGTCCACTGTAACAAGAAGGTTAAAATGCAATTACACTAAAGCAGAAACTGGCCCCTTGCTTTTTCAGCTATAGCACTGTCACTCTGAGCAGTTCCAAGACACCTTTGGTTCACTCTTAGTCCCTGGAGAATCCTCTGAAGTTTATATTATATCCACCATTGTACTACCAGGGGAATAGAATTTACTCTACTGCTGAGACAGAAACCAGATAAAGTTAGAGACAACACCAGACCAGTAAAACATATGCAGAAGGGGAAAGGGGAAGGGAGAACGGGGACAGGAATGAGAGCACAAAAAACAGGAAATGCATCTGTGCAAAACCAAGGCCTGGTTTTACACAAGTTCTTAAAACACAACAATTCAGTTTTTCAGAAGACTCCAGTTATCTGGAAACAATTCAGCCACGTGGAAAACTAACACAAGTTCGTTGTCACAGGCATGGCCAGATCCACCCTCTACTCGGTAACCAAATTTTCTAGCAGCAGCAGAAGCCTGGTCTGGGCTTTGTGTGCCCCAGGAGCCAAAGTGGGAGCGTGGCCAGCAAACTGCAGCAGCCCAGAGAGGGACTGGGAGGCCAGACAGACACAGAACCTGCAGCAGCCAAGGTGCAGCTGAGCAGGGCAAGGACAACACCCCCAGCTCAGTGAAGGTGTCACTGCCCTGCTCCAGCTTTCCAAAGGCTCCAGGACAGGGGTGGCTCTGCAGCTGAAGCCTCACAGACGCTGTTCTTGTCTGCCTGGGGTGGAAGGGCTGTGGGCATTGTCCTTCCCTTGCTGAGGGCAAAACCCCAGGGATTGGACACTCCTCTGTCCTGGCTTTAGCTGGGGTTACTGGGAGCACACAGCTCTGCTTCTCTCTCTTGTCAGCAGCGGGGTTGTGACACTGTGAACTGGCCAGGAAATCCCAGAAGTGCAGGAAAATCCCATTAAACAGCATTAGACAAAACCACTTTTCTTTCAAATGGGAGAGTGCTTATCACCAAGTGTAGGTCACTGCATGTATTTTGGATTCAGCTATCTCTTCACAACCCCAGACTTTTGGCAGTGAGGCTGGTTCACTGAAAAGATGGACAGGAATTTCTCTTTGCTGCCAGGCTGTTTGCCGCTATTTGCCACAGATTTCCAACTTGTCCCAAACCATTAGTGAAGGTGGAGTTTCAGACCTTACCAGAAAACATTTCACACCTTAAGAACACTTGATAAGCAGTTTCCCCCCAACCCCCAGGTCTCAGCATGGTTGTTCTTGCAGACATCTTCTCTCTACCACATATGCAGGAGAAAAATGGAGTGAATTTTGCAGGAATAACTCAAAGCAAGCACCAGTACCTTGAAGGGTAAAAGGGCAGCATGGCCCACTGAATCCTGTTATGAGTGCTACAAATAAGTAATTAATATATTTTTTTAAAAAGCAGACAGCAATTTTAAAGAGCCAAAAGGGAAATTGTTTGAGCAAAATCAAAAGCAGCAGTGGTGGCTGTTTCTCTGGAAAGTTCTTATTCTGTACTTTCAAATTATCTTTAAGAGAGGACCAGAATCAAAGTGCACAGGTATATTTAGTTCAAATGTGGGTAAACCTAAGATTCCCAAGAGACAGAACATAAGTTATGGATATTTTCTCAGTCCCTCAGTTAGATGTGAACAATTCCAACATGATGTTCTTTAGCAATGGGCTCCATAAGCAGCTCAGATTGGTCACCTCTGGCATTCCTGCCTTTTCCCACCTATGGATAAATGGAAGCTGAAGTGGACACGTTACAGCTGGACACACTTGGAGGAAGCACAGTCCATCTGGGCCAGGTCTTCAAGCACTCAGCACATGGAAGACTTGCAAAAATGTGAATTGAGAGGGTGCTGCAGCACATCAGGAGCCATTCCATGTGTCACTGTCACCTTGGAAGGTGAAGGGAACATTTGAGACAATTCACGTTCACTGAACACGTCTGCACAGGGCAAGAACACACTCTGAAAAAAGGTCTGTCACATGGAGCTCATGGTCCACTTGGTTTGAATTTTGAAATTTCAAGCACTCCATCATTTACTGGAAGGTGGGAGAATATTTAGAAGAGTCACCAAGTAGCTACTTGAAAGAACACAGGAGGACAGGCCATTTCTGTCAAATGAGGTGCTCTTGGGGAAGTAATATTTAATTACATGGCAGGAAATACCAAAGAATTCTCAAGTTTGACCCAACTGAGTTGTTTGCACTGGCAGGTAGTCACATATCTACAACAGACAAGCTGCAAAACCAACACAAAATGAGATCTAACAGTTGTAAATTAGAATATCAGTGAAAAAACTATACAGACATCTGATCAAAGCCAAGCAAGGCAAGGGGCTTGTACTTCAGCACTGCAGAACCCACTGATTACAGAAGATAAGGATGGTGCACAATGGGATATTGCTAGGAAGTCACATGCAACCATTCTGAATCAAATCTCAGATTATCTCGTGTTTGGTTTTATTTTAATGAGAATTTGAGAGGAGGGTTTTCACCAATAAAGGTCTGAAAGCCTTTGATCATTCACTTTATCGGAATTCTATTTAATCTAAGGAAAAAGCAAACAGAAGATCTGTTTACATGGACACCTCAAGCACAAGAGTTGAAAAGATCAAAGTAATACAATTTAGCACGGACCTGTGAGAGAAAGATTAATCTCTACAAGTAACTTCCATTTCAGCTCCAGCACAAATGAGCTCAAAAGTTCTTCCTCCAAAGCACCAAAAAAGGTTTCTCTCTGTTATTTTTGTTTCTTAACTCTGTTACCACACCACTGCAGGGATCTGACAGGATGTTTTCAGATGGGTAAGACACCTTTTAAAATCAGAATTAATTTCCCACTAAACTCCAGATTCTCTGTAAGTTTTCATGACCCATCATGGACTTCCATTAAGCAGCAGTGTCAAACTAAGCACCCAAAAACATACAAAGATGTCTAAAGGTACAGAAAATCTTTTATTAGAATCTAAGTCAATAATATACGTGACCCAATAAAACTTTTCCTCAGATGCTATAACAAGTATTGAAATGCCATGTTTTCAAGAGACCATCTGCTGTTTTGACATTTTATGACAATTTCCAAGCCTTGAACAACCTTGACTCTACCTCTTTCAATAGCATGTTTTGCAGTGAGAGCTTTTTTTCCTCCAAATTGGGCCTTGATTTATCATACATTTATAATGCTTCAGAAGTTCTTGCACATTTAACTTTGTCACAAGGTAACCCACATTTCCAGCACTTCACTGTAAGTGAAAGATGCCCATCTGATAATGCTAGAGACTAATTGCCAAAGTCAGAGCAATACATGAGCTGTTCCACAGACTTGTTCTTGACTTACCAAAAAGAGAAAGGTAAGCAACACATGGTTTATTTGGCTTAAACAGCAGTGTTCATACTGTTAATAATGCCAGTATTATCATAAAGACAGCATTTCACTAGTTGCCAGAACTAAAGTCAAGTTTGAAACTGAGGTCACAACCTTGCAATTAAACAAGTACTAATTATAATCGAGAAACAAACAAGGGATGATGGATCAAGAGCATCAAGAGAACTTGAACAAACTTCTTTCAGCAGATATTCTTTAGCAGCTCCCAGGTTGCAATCCCATCTTGGTCACTGGCATCCTACCGAAATCAGCACACTCGAGTTTTCATCTGAACCAGCTGGCTCAGCTTTCAATGCTCTGCTCACCATCATCTTATGAAATATAAACCACATCTACTGAACAATACCCACGTTGGAAGGCTGATTAAATACATCCCCTGCACAAGGTAAGAACTTAAAAAGTTACATATAACACAAAACGTTTCCTACCATACATAGCATGTGTCTGTTCATGCGCACCGTACTGTGTTGCAGAGGAAGATACTAAACCCGGCTGTGCGTGTGCTGGTGGGGCCATCATCCTAGCGTTGCCCTGTATTACAGGGCTATAAACATGAGGATGCTGCAGGCAGAACAGAGAAAAAAACACCCAGTGAGTTGGGGGATTGGTCCAAAGAAACTCCTGTCACCCCGACCATCGCGGTGTTGGGGCAACAACTCGGCCTCGCTCAAACGCAGAGCAAACGGAGCATTGCTGCTGTCAGAATTGTCCCAAATGTTTCTTAAATTTAAGGGCAGCAAACAGCATCTCTGCTGTCAGAATTGCCCCAATTTTTTCTAAAATTTAAGGGCAGCAAACAGCATTTCTGCTGTCAGGATTGTCCCAATTGTTTCTAAAATTTAAGGGCAGCAAACGGAGCATTTCTGCTGTCAGGATTGCCCCAAATGTTTCTCAAATTTAAGGGCAGCAAACAGCATTTCTGCTGTCAGAATTGCCCCAAATGTTTCTCAAATTTAAGGGCAGCAAACGGAGCATTTCTGCTGTCAAAATTGCCCCACTTGTTTCTTAAATTTAAGGGCAGCAAACGGAGCATTTCTGCTGTCAGGATTGCCCCAATTGTTTCTAAAATGTCAGGGCTGGAAGCTGACAGAGAACGTTGGTATATCCAATTTTTGCCACTCTACTAGTGCACTAAGCTTATACATTTATCCAATTACACATGTAGATTTAAAAGCCTTTGAAGTAAAGAGTCCACCAAGGAGGTTATTTTTAGGACACTTAACCAGGAGATGTGCAGGCCATGACCTAAAGAAACTCTTCAAAGAGCTAAAAAGTTGTATCAATAATAAATGCCAACTTCTAAACTGACCTTAAAATTTGTTAAGATCTTAAAAATTTGTTAGGACTTCAGCTTTGTTACAGGCTTTGAAGCACATTCCAAGACACCTACGAGTGCTCCAGCCCACAGAAACTGTTCAGGGTGACTTAGGACTGGACCCAAGGGGGTGTTTAGCTCTGAGCCACTTCATTATTTGTGCTTGGATTGATGAGGAGCACTGAAAGAAGCCTTACCTGAGATTGGTAGTGTGGCACATGCTGCACAAGAGGCTGATTAGGAAACTGTTGGGGGCTATATGCAACATATTGTGTAGAGTAAGCAGGTGGAGTAGCTACAATTGGAGGGCCTGCTGCTGAGGCAGGGTGCATCATGGTGCTCTGGTGGTGTTGGTCTTGCCGCTGCTGGGGCATATTTGGTACTGGAAAGCAAAGAGTGCCTCATGTTAGAAACACAGGGCAAAGCAGGGTGAGCTTCCTGAAAGGTTTTACATCATCATAATGTCACTGGGACCACGTGGAATGTCCTCACCCCACACCTTTAGCCACGGATTAGAGCTCCACTGAAAAGGAACAGTGTGAAAAAGAGTTTCTCCAAGAAACGTGGGATTTTCAGCACTGCCTTTGGGCCACAAACCCTGCCCTTTCTGTGAAGGAAGGAAGGTGGAGGGAGAGAAAGACAGACAAGAATCAGTAATGGAAGAGAAAGGTTATATCAGGACTACATTAATCAATTTTGATCCTGTTCCCTTCAAAAAGCTTAATTCACCCTCTATGGGAACTACTCAGCCACTGTCCCACCAATCTGAGTCTTTCTGTTAAAATGACTCGTGCTTCAGGCTGAGGAGAGCACAACAAAGGTATCCACACAGCCACAACTCCAGGTATTCACATCTTTTGAGCTCTGTGCTGCCCCTCAGGGCAGCAGAAAGCAACTTTTAGGTCACAGACAACACTGAGGGGGACAAAACCTCTAAGAAGAGGAGCAGGAATAATTAAGAGGGAAGAAAGATGAAAAGAACAGAGCAGTGTGGGGCTACCTGAGCTCTCCTGGGAAGGTGACCACCCAACGCACTTGGAACAAACTAATTCAGCCCACAAAGCACCAGGCATGGCAGCTCCAGGAGAAGTCCAGGTGGGCTCCAGCTTTCTGCAGTCAGGCTGCAACTACTGAGCTACCTCAACCACTTGTAAACTGCACTGCAGTGGGAAATGTCCCAAACCCCTCAGGGAGAGGAGAGGGAAGTGTTGAAGACGTCCCTAAATTCACTCAATGATTGCATTTACACTGCAAAGCAACAACAGAAAGAAGTAAATACAGGAGGCAGCTTGAGCAGTGTAAAGGCACAGGGCTGTAACCCAGGCAGCTCCCTCAGGGCTGTGCTGCACACAGATGGATATGCAGAAACACTGGAACTTTAAAAAGGAATTCAGAATTGGAGCTGCCTTACCCAGCGAGTACTCAGCAATGTATTTCTGACTAAAACAGTGTTACCAAGCAGAAGATTGCAGGGGTGAGGCCACAGTGAAGTTACTGTGTTTTAACACAGCAATACATTGCAGGGTTTTGTCTCCCCTAGGCTGACAAAGGCCACTTGTTTGCTTATGAACAGCAGGAAACAATTTCCTCCTGCAGTGACTGGAGCTGCAGTGCTGCTCCTGCCCTCCTGCAGCACTGGCACCACTGCAGAAGCATTCACTGGGCACAGTGACAGCGCTCCCTGGAACAGCAGCACAAGAACAAGAGCAGCACTTTCTGCTCCTGCAGAGCACAGGGAGCATCTCACCAGCCACTGTCTCCACAGCCACGGGTGTCCCTTAAACATGTGGCATTGTCACTGTCAGCCCAGCTGCTCAGCCACTGCGGCAGGAGGAATGCACAGGAACAAACTGCAACCAGCTCTTCCCAAAAGAGCAGCAGAGCACATTCTTCCTGAAGGACTAAGGACACTGCATGCTGACAAAACCTCCCTCTACTAAAGCACTGTGCAGGGCCAGTACAGAAAACCAGTAGAGAAAACCAGGAGAGAAGTTCCCTTTAAACAAACCTCTAATATTTATGAAACACAGGAGATGATCAGCTTACCCTAATGCTCCAAGGAACAGAGACGTTTTCCTGTTTGACAAATCAGATTCCAAACCAAGCAACCCCCCACGACTCAAACCTGGCATGTTTTGGCTACATTAGTTTATCTAAAAATCCATTAGTATTTCCACTTACTCCCCTTTATTAAAAATAGCATTTAAAATATCAATCCAAACCAAATTACCAGGGATTAGAAAACACACAAACATTTGTCATTTAGCCATGCTGCATGCAGACTGAGAACCAAACAGGCAGTATTATTCTCACCTTTACCTGCTCTATATGTCTTGGCTTGGTTCACTGGCATGGGCGTCATGGGAATAGGATACAAAGGCTGAAACAGAAGAAGTTCAAGGTATGATATTCCTTTAAAAAGCAAGTGTGTGTCAGGGTGGGGGCCTCCCTCTGCTTTGATGTGTTTCCCTGTGTTCTGTTACATGGTTTAGTGAACTCTGCCTAACCTATGAGGTTTTCTTGGCTCGGTGTCACTGAGCCTGCATTGACACACAACTCAGACCATATGGTTGGCAAGGAGCACTCCAGGCAGGCTACTGCTGCTACTGCAGCCCCTGGGCTCTGTGGGACAGCCCCACAACAGCTTTGGGTTATAAAGCTGTGCCAGGGGAGGCTCAGGCTGGAGATCAGGGAAAGGTTCATCCCCAGAGGGTGCTGGGCACTGCCCAGGCTCCCCAGGGATGGGCACGGCCCCAAGGCTGCCAGAGCCCCAGGAGAGGTTGGACAGCGCTCCCAGGGACAGGGTGGGATTATTGGGGTGTTTGTGCAGTGCTGGGCACTGCCCAGGCTCCCCAGGGATGGGCACGGCCCCAAGGCTGCCAAAACTCCAGTAGAGGTTGGACAGCACCCTCAGGAAGAGGGTGGGATTGTTGGGGTGTTTGTGCAGGGCCAGAGGTTGGACTGGATGATCCTTGTCCCTTCCAGCTCAGGATATTCCAGGATTCTGTGATAACAGAGCTGGATTTGAAATCCCAGTGATCCCCACAAGGACCAGAAACTCGTGGGACACGCTGGAAACAAAGAAACAGCTGCTTAAAACTTAAACAGAGTGAGACTATGCTTGGAGGACTGGGGAGGAAACGTGCACAGATCAACAATAAACGTGGGCTGCTGGAATTTACAAGTGTCTGGGACTTGTTGAACATTCAGATGGAGGGAGCACTGGGAAAAGTCAGTATTTATACAGCTAAAACTTAACAACAACGTGATTTATATTTACAAGAGCAACACAAGCTGCACCATTCCACTGCTCTAACTCAGAGCTCCTAAGCTGGGACTAAATGATCTTTAAGGTCCTAACCCAAACCATTCCATGATTCCCAAGTCTCCTCAGCTTCCTGAGGCTCTCTGTGAAGAGTGAAGGAGTTTGCAGCACTTTACCTGCACGCCTGGACTCACTGGAACCGGGTACATCATATTTGGTGCAAAACAAACAGGCTGAGTGTACACTGGGGTTGGCTGCTGATGACCCACCATGGAGGGGCTGGGCTGAGCTTGAGGACGAGGGGAGGTTGGTGTAGTAGAAGGTTTAGGCTACAAACAAGAGTTGAGCAATGGATATGGCAGGATTAGTTTGAGTATCCTTCCAGGAAAAGGTTTGTCTATAAAGATCTACTCAAAGGCACCGTGAAACAGCATCAAATAACTTACTTGAGCAAAGGATCGAGGGTTGAACTCTTTAGCATTAGGATTAAGTGTTGATTTTCTAACTTGCCTAAACATAAAGAACAAAAAATTAAGTTGGGCATTATTCTTTTACAAGCACATGTGAAATTAATAGTTTAAGAAATACCTCCTTTCCATCTGTGAGTCAGATTTCTGACAATCAAACACCTCATGGCGTGCAAAAAGCCACTCTTATTGAGGGACTCTTACTACAATTATTCACTAAAATTTTCCTGTTGATACCACAGCTCATGTGAGCCAGGTAAACACTGAAATAAGCTTCTAGGTATGAATGAGGCATCAACAGAGCTCTGCACTGAGGCAGGAGATGACTTTCAGGGTTGTCACTTCACCTGGTGCTCCCCCCATGTAACAGCACTTAAAACCAGCAACATATTTCCCCACTCACAATTTCTACACAAGGTTCAATGTTAATAATGATGTGCTTACTCCAAAAGGCACAATTACTCACTCAGAAGTATCCTTCTTCTCCTCTTTATCCTCTTTGTCTTGTTTACTTCCAGGCCCAGATGTCTGTACACCTTGGGAAGTCACCTCAGGCCCTCGCTTTTGCTCAGAGCTGTTACTTATGGAAGGAGAAATACTGGGACTATTGGGTTTGCTACTGCCACTGTTGGAGTTGGTATTGCTGCCAGCTTCTATGATAGATTCTTTAGGGCTGGACTCTGTCTTTTCTTTAACTACATCTCTTGATTTTTCACCTTCTCGGGTTTTGCTGAGCAGCTGATCCACTGCATCTGAAGAGGAACTGGACTGTAACTGAAAAAACCCAAGGGATATATTCAGTCAATTGATACAAAAGCAGGGAGAGAAAACCTCATGCTGTCACAAACACAGAGTAAAACACAGCCCCACAGGCCTCCATCAGCTGGAAATGACCTTTTAAAACACACATTTCCATTTCTACCAGGAAGGAAACCCATGAGAACAGACAGTGTTTAAGCTGGCACTGTGTAAGGAGCTATTCAGCCACTCAACTGACCTATATGTTGATTAGGGAGTGACAGGAAAGCTTAAAACAACCCTCTGGACCCATCCCCTGAGTGATTTAACAGCAGCACATGAAAAGCTAACCTGATTTAATAAACCCTTGTAACCAGGAAATAAGTAATATGAATTCATGTTCAATTTTCCTCAGCAAAACTCTCCATTTAATTTTGCAACAGCTCCTCCATATGGAGTGTGAGATAATTATTTGTGCCTAATGATCAAACAGGTTTCAAGTCCTGTTTTCAGTGTGCAGTCAATATTCACATTTATGTGCATTAGGCAATTGTACAAACAAGAGTCAGCATTGATTTTACAATACCTAACATGAATTCTTACAGATATTTTCATAAATTAAGCAAAAGCATAAAGACCTGTTAATATATGCAGTGTGTTCAATTCATTAAAATAACCTGGATGCACATGAGAATGATGACACAGAGAGAAACTTACCCTAAAGTCATTCTTAAATTTCTTTAAATCATCAATCTGTTTTCTATGCTCTGAAACAATTGGAGAGACACCTGCCAAATATAAGACCAACATTGTCCAAGCATTTCTAATACAAGTTGCATACACAACCCTGCACATTACTGAGTTTGCAGAAGAGAATGTTTGCATATATAAAAATGAAATACAGTGACATCATGTCAGCTTTAATTGGGTACAATTCCATGAACTACATGTGTGAGCACACAAACCCTGGGTGAAAGCAGAGCATTACATAACTGATTTATCTTTAGTTCTGATGCACCACACCAAGGCAGAAGCCCTGAGGTGCAGGGACTGCAGAATTCACTGAACACAAAGAAAATGCAACAAAAACCCCCACACCAGCCTGAGCCAGCATTTCAAAACACAGCAAGTGAAGGAGAAACACTGATCAAGGTGAGCTTTAGGATTCTTCCTAAAGATCTCCCCAACCTGAATGGATCTGTGGTTCTCAGTTTAACAACATGAAAAGAGTTTTTTGACAACTGAAGGAACAAACAATGCTACAGAGAAAAACAAATTTAAGGCACAAGAGGAAAAAGCACAGTTAGAAAAGCTCTGCTGACCATGATGCTCAGAAGTATTGAGAGCACAGCTCTAAGCAGAAACATATTCAGTCCAAAGGCAGCTAAAAACCAGTTCTGTGAGCAGGGAAAGGAAGGAGGGGGGGAAAAAAAGAAAAAACAAGTGAAATCACACCATCCACATGAGCATCTCTACACTTGGTGTTGATGGAATGAGTCACAAACAACATTTAAAAGTGCCACTTCACAACTGCATGACCAAATTTCACTGTAGAACACCAGACTGCCTCCAAGTCTTCCTTAAAATGCCAACTAAAGCAGCCAGGACAGCAGGTTTAGTGTGCACAATTCCTACATCACTCCAGGACATGAAAGCTTTGGATACAAACCTTTGTTTTCAGGTTTAGAAAAACTAGGAGAAGTCTCACTTGGCTTTATATTCTCCTTGTTTCCAGTTGCAGAATTTTGCCTCTGGTCCTGAAGCCTTGTATCTTTAGCTGGAAAATAAATTGCCAAAGTTATTCCCTTTTACACAGCTCCAACTGACCAAAGAGAGAAGGCAAGAGAGAAACAGGGGAGAGATTTAACTATTTTTAGCTTAAAAAAGAAAAACCTTTTAAGTTACACATTTTCTGCTACATAGTTGGTGCCTGGAGGATCATCCTCCCTCACTCCCCATCCTACTGTTTTTAAGCCACATGAAAAAAATAGAAAAACAATTAAATTCATCCCTCTTATCATACATAGAACCTTGATTAGGTTGAACAAACAATAAATTTAGAGCCAGTTCTTTTCAGCAGTCCAAGCTCTTCATACAGAATGTTATTTGAGATTTGAGAGTTCTTAGACATTTCACTGTGCTCCTGAATGGGTTTTTTCCCCCCCATTCCTTTTTCTATGCTCAAAATAATCTTTGAAATCAGTGTTTCTTTGACATAGAAAAAGGCAAAAACTCAGTTTGAACAAAGAAATCCTCAATTAAGTCAGACACCTATAAGCCTATGCTCTTTAAGGGCACAAGAAATTAAGCACCAAGACTTCTCCAAAAGCCTCTCTCCAACCTTAAACCTGGCACCATGAGAAATAGGGAACTCACAATAAAATTGAATGCATCACAAGTTTTTCCATCGTTCAGAGAGCAGCTCTGCTCTTGCACAGGCACATTCCCTGCCTTCCTAATCCCAGGGATTAGGGACAGGGAGCATTTTGCAGGTCCTGAGGGTCACCTACCTTCGTTGGAAGGGGTAACAGCTCTGTTGGATGCAGGGCTGGCAGGTGTAGGAGAGGCAGCTGGAACAGGCATGGCAACAGATTCAGTGGGAATAGTACCAGGCTGAGGAGAAGGCAGAGCTGGTCCCATGGGAGTGCTGCTCTGCCTTGGAGACCTAGGCCTGTGTGTTTTAGGGGATAATCTCGGAACTAGAAACAAACAGGAAAAAGCAGTTATAGGATGAGCTTCCTGGGCTGCTCAGCACTTTGTTTAGTTTTCAAATGGCTACAGACATGCTTTGAAAACACTTTGTGGAACATTACATAGGAACTGAAAACCTGTTTACCTTGCAGGTAACTTCTCCTAGTTCCTTACAGCAGCATTGCAGATAAGTGGGGTGATTTCTCTGCAGATTGCCCCCCCAAAATATATCACTGCCCTCTAGTCCCAGCAAGACTCTGCAAAATGCTCCCCCAGTCCCCAGCAGCACAGCTACAACAGCTCACATTAACCCAGTTTCAGGCAGAGCACAAAAGGTGGGCAGGTCTCCACACAAACAGATGTAAAACTTTTTTTTTTAAAGAGGGCTGAAAAAACACATCCATTTTACAGCGTCCTCTTTTGGAGGTTTGCCAGCTGGAAAAAAAAACAACACAGCCTATTGAAAAAAAAAAAGAGTGTTTTAAGGTATATTTTTGCTCCTGTGTTAAAGCAGCAAGGAAAGCTGGATGTTCTTGGAGCAGTAAGTTGTACCTCCTGCTTCCTGCTCATCCCACTTGTGCTTTTAGTCACATATTAACTTCCAGGGAGTGAGGAGAAAGGCAGGTAAGTGGTTTAACAGTCCTCCTTGCATGTTAATAATATATAAAGAGGGAAGAGAAATCACAAATAATGCCAGAACACAAGAGTTTAAGTCTTTTCCACAAGGCAACAGGTCTGTGTGGGTCTAATTTATACCTTCTTTCTGAAAAATGGGTTCCCACTACACTCCCCTAGAATTCTGAACTGCTAAAAAATACCCCAAAAGGACCTAAAAAGGACCACACTGTCACTCTCTTGCCCTCTGATTCAAGGAAACACCCAGCTCCTGACAGCCCACCAAAACATGGCCTCAACTCAAAAGCTCCGGACTAGGCCTGTGTCACAAGACTGAGCTTTAAATTTTAAGTCAAATATTAAAAAAAAAAGTGTTAACTGATTAAAAAAAAAGACACTGACTATAACTGCTCCTACAGTAGCCAAGAACAACATCACCACTTAAAATCCATGTAATTTTTAAAGGAAAAACACATCCAACTTAACTTGAATATCATTTAATCTTTTAACACCAACCTTCCTCTATCCACACACCTCCTCCACTTGCAAACCACAACCCAGCCACGCTGCCACTAACCAAATTCAGGGATGCAGTGGCCAATCCCTAACTCCTCCTGCCTCCTCCAAGAACTGCCCTGAAAATCCATCCTTCCAACAACTAATCCCCACACTTTTCCTTCCTTCCTCCTCACACAGCCCCTGACTCTGCACTTAGCACAACGCTGCACTCACCAACTCTCACTCAGCTACCTGGGAACATCCTTCTCCCACTCCAATGGAGCCCAGTTTGATTATTGAGAGCCTGAACAGTCTGGAAAAGCAGGATTCTGCTGAGCATCCCCACTCTAAGGTTCCCCTGCAAGCCATCTGCAATAAGCCAAGCTTTACCTACCCCCACTGACAACTGATGACCACGTCCCACCTGAAGGGCTGCCTCGTGCCACTGCAGCAGTAGATGCTTCCCCAGGTGCATTATGAGATACAAATTCTAAGCCACTTGAAATTGTACCCCTACCAGTAGAGACTCTGTGACCTCGAGGGTGCCGTTGAGCCTTTGGAGACATCCGGGGAGGCCCTGAGGAAAAAAAGACAACCCCACACCATCAGTGCTTCATGTCCAGCACAGGGCACCCAAACATCTGCTTTTCAAACTGCATTTAAGCTGATCATTCATAATAAAGTCAAGCAATTGGCATTGATATCCCAACTAGAAGCAGGGATGTCCAGATTTCAAAGGCCAAGTCATTGGTTCAGCCAGGCTGCCAACGCTCCTCACCTCCCCAGGGCAGCTCCTGGGTATTCAGAGCTTTTATCAGCACTGGAACAGGGGTGCAAGTCCTGCATTGAAAACATTTCAAGCCAAGCATCCACCACTGCTCAGTGCCAGCCAAGCCATAAAGGTCAGTGGTGCAGCTTCCCCCTGGATAAGCACAGTTCCAGGCTCTCAACCATTTTCCAGAAAATCCAGAATTCCCAATGTTTTTGTCAGGTGGTGGTCAGTGATGCCAACCATTCACAGTCACCACTGGCTGACCAATGCTCTTGGGGAATTTCAGCAGAGCATTCTCTGCACTGAGGCTGGATTGCCTGCAGCAGCCCACAATTCATTTACAAGTCAGCAAAACTGCAACTAAACAAGGGATTGTTATCCCAAGGTTCAAGTCATGCATGTTTAACACCAGAAGCCAAAGTCATAAGTGAATACAGGAATTCTGCACAGCCTGTACAGCTGTCACACCATAGTTAGGCTCAAGTCTAAGCAGCAATACAGTTTCTGCATCCTAACAAACATTTTCTTTACATGATTAGGCTCAAACGTTGATAATTCAAAAGGAAAAACGGTGTGTGAACAGAATCTGGCTGATTACGGTTCATTTTTAATTAGGTCCATGATAGGAAAAGTTCAGATAATGGCTTTTGGGTTTCACATAAAGTTCTAAAATACCAAGTACCTCTTCTGCTTACATAAATCTTTAAATGCCAGCCTTTATCTTAACCATGAATCTCAAGCACACTTCAATGCAAATTTCATACAGGTGAGTATTTTAAAGAATACACATTTCCCAGGAATAATCTTGCAGTAGTAGGAATTAAACATTGCAAGCATGACCACCACTGCATGCCTGACAAACCAACCACAAGTGCTAAAAAATCAGTTTCTTACTCCAGAAAAACCCCACAAGAGATGAACAGTAGGCCAGGCAGATGTGGCTACCACCCCTTTTTTTTGGCACAGGGATCATTCCTCTCTCTCCCATGGCTCCAGTGGAGCCAGCTACAGCACCCACTGCAAGTTTCCTGGGAGCTCAGGGTCACCACTTGGCATTTTCCAGGCTTGTTAAACTGTGCTGTGCAGGGTTTAAATGCACTTCAAATAAAAATTTAAAAACATTCTTCCTTAAGGACAAATTTAGTTGGGGTAATTCTGCATACAGCTACCAAAGCCTCACAGGTCAGCCTTCCTCTGCTTATTATTGACTGCTAGGGAGCTGATTTCTTGTTCTGAGTAAAGATTTCCTACAAATTCACCTTTAAACAGCTCATCCTATCCCATTGCACAGTGCAGTTCTGTTAATACAGCATTTTGGTTATCATTATTATTGTTGGGTGCTTTACAAAAGGTAACTCAACGATTTAGTTATGCTTTTTGTGGAACAACTGTACAAAAGGTAACTCAATGATTTAGTTATGCTTTATGTGGAACAACTGTACAAAAGGTAACTCAACGATTTAGTTATGCTTTACTGTACAAAAGGTAACTCCATGATTTAGTTATGCTTTTTGTGGAACAACTGTGTTTAAAATTGGTATTTTATATAAACTTATAGCCCTAAAAATGCTCTTTCTAAAGTTAACAGGCCCTGCATGTTGCTGTTGGTTAAGCTAAGACACTGAGCAGCGTTTACAAAGCTGAGTTTAATTTCATACCAAACTCGGGAAATTTCACAGCTTTCTTTTGTTTTTGTAAAGCTCTTCAAATCCAAAAAAAAAAAAACAACAAACCAACAAAACAAAAACAAACAGGTTAATAGAAATAGTCTGACCAACTAAAGTTAAACACAAATTACAGGTTAAGTAATGAAGAGGAAAAAAAAAAAACAA
>VZRZ01005355.1:570230-593427 GCA_013398175.1 Climacteris rufus
AAAAAGAAAACAACTGTGTCCATTAAACTCCCGGAGGAGCTCACCAAAGCCAAACCAAACCCATGAACAAAACCGTGGTATATTGTACCTTCTGAAGACATGCGTTTAGGCATAGTAGAGACAGGAGCTGGAGAACCATGAGCAGAGGGGTGAGACGGGGGCCTGGAGGGCCGCGAGGGGGGCCTGGAGGGCGGCCGTGTAGGGGTGGCTGCCCGAGGTGGAAGAGAGTTGGGACCTGACTGGTAGCGAGAAGGTGGGCGAGAGGAAGGAGATGGGCAAGGCGATGGCCAGGGAACACCTGACAGAACAAATGATATGAAGGAAAGTATAAAAACTAAAGAAAAAAAANAAAGCCCCCCCTAAAAAACCCAAAGAAAAACCCCAAACAATAAAGAAAAAATCCCCAAAATCCCAAAAAACCCAAGCAGACAAAAAAAAAAAAAAAAATTGGGGGGGGGGGGAGGGGGGGAAAGGGGAAGGGGAGGGGGGAGGGAAAAGGGTGAGGAAAGGGGAGGTCAACAGAAAAAAAAAATAAAAAGTAAAATATGACAAAATGATTTTTTTTTGTTTGTTTTCGCACGGTTTAACCCTTTGGGGACGCGGCCAGCGGTCACTGGGAGGTGAAAGGCTCGGCAGGGTTGGTTTTCTCCTTTGTTTCGGGTCAAATTGAGCTTCTGAATGTCCCAGGCTCCCCAAAGGGTTAATTAGGATCTACAAACACTACTAAGGAATAGACAGTAAAGTTTGATCTGTTAGCCTGGCATACCAACGCTCCACAGCACCCAGCACTCTCCAAGGTCCTCACCAGCTACCAGAGGCTCTCAAACAGCTGTTCACAAACAGTGCTGACCACACAAACTGCTACTTCCAAAGCAAATGAGGAGTAAATATCCATCTAGGAGCTGTATCTTTACAAAAAACAGCGGTGTTCAGTGTCTGAATCCTGACAGTTATGCCTTTAGCAGTTATCTGAGGTATTAATGGAGGATTTGCATCTAGGATAGAGGGCTCATGGTTTCCAAAACAGAATTGATTGAATTTACAAGCCATTCTGAGTATTTTAGGTCTATGATGTTGATTCAGCAGAGTAATAGGGTGACAGAAACCACAACTACTACAGATAAATTTCAAGGTTAGCAGTGTTTGGGCAAGGCTCAGTTGTTCATCCTTTATACAGCTGACTCTGGCTTTAAAAAGGAAGTCTCACTTACCTTTGGGTGTTTCTCAGACTTCCTCTCCAGATAGATCACTTGAGTATTACACATTTTGCATTTATTCACAGCAATTTAAGGCAATAGCATTTTTAAGTTCTAAAAAGAATGCCTGAAGGAGAGGCTACTGCTGATTTCCATCTCCAGAAATGGTGTTTGGTTTCTGGGACACCATTCCTGCCGTGCAGTGCCTACTGAGGTCTGGTTAGAAACATTACCCATGTGTCCAGCAGAAAATACTCAAATAGCCATTTGGAGGGAAGGCTTTGGATTCTTTTCCCTAACACTGCTCTTGTTTACCCCCTCACAAAGTCAGCAAGTGCCTTTGTTCTTTTCCATGGGAAGCAGAAGCAGAAAGGAAGGGAAGGTTCCTCCCTTTCAGCAGGTGTCAGCACTGCTGCTCCTCCACACAGAGCTTTGCAGTGCTGATGCTCCAAGCAGTTTTTAATCTTTCAAACCACATAGTGCACCATCATCTAAGACAAAGGTGTTGGAGAAGGAAAAGAAATGCCATTTCTGCTCTGCAAAGCTACACACAGTGCAGTCCAAGAGCGTTCCTTTGAAAGTGAAAGGCAAATCCAACTCCCAACCTCTGTGTTAAATGATGAATGCCAACCTGCTTTATGGAATACACACCCTAATCCCACACCACGGGCACTTACAACACAATTAGGCAATTGTCTGCAGTGTTCTAATGTTCATTCATTTGGATTTCAGATACTTGCCTCCGTTAACTACTCTTTGATCTGCTCCAGAGTTAGGGCTGAATTCTGAAGTGTGGGATCCAGACCTTGAAATGGGTGGGCCTGATCCAGACTGGCCCATTCTCATGGAGTTTTGTCTTCCACTTCCCCAGGACAGCACTTCTCTGTTCCTCTGTCCAGGTGGAATGTATTTATTTTCTCTGAAACACAGCAAACTTCTATCAGTGCTAAGACAGAACTGAGAGGCAACAAAAAGCACCCCGTCTTCTCTCGTTTTCTCTCCCAATTTTCTCTCTTTTTCTATCCCAATTTTTTCTTTTTCTCTCCCAATTTCTCTCTTTTTTTCTCTCACATCAAGCCAAGGCAAAAGTCTAAACAGTATCAGATGTTGACCCAACAGTCACCTCATGAATTGGCTTTTGATAGTGGCCACACAGTCCACTTTATGAGCCCACAGGCACTGAAGGATTTAGCAGCAATGCCTGAAATTCTCCAGGACACACTGAAACCACTGCCCTTTCCTGTAATTTGGGACGAATTCACCACGGTGACAGGTCAGAATGGGGAAGTTTGTTTCACTACAGAGATAATACAGGGCCAGGCAGAGGTGTCCAAGTCAGCCTGAGTGCCAAAAGCAGCACAGGGTTGTTTACACAAGGTTCCAAACCTAATCAGCCCTGCTGAAAAAGCCCAGTATCAATGAGCAAACTGCCACAGCACCGAAATACCTCCATAATTTAAATAAAAATACTATTCATAGTGTACTCAAGTACCTAGTGTTCACACCATGTCCTTCTCTTTCATTAGCATTTCTCTGAACAGCAGTATATTTTTCTTCTTCTGTCCTTTCATCATTTTCCAAGGCAACCCGAGCTTTGTATTGGGCACTTGATTCAATTTCCTCTGCTAATTGAGTTGCTCTGGCTTCCCGTTTTAAAAACTCTTCTGAATTATCTCTTTCTAATGGCACCCTAAAAGACAATGGAAAGGAAAAGAATCTCTGAAATGCATTCAAAAGCACAAAGGAGCTACAAAAATCACACACTGTTAGTTCTAACCAAGTCAGAGTGAGAAAAAGTCTTGTTTTCAAGCCAGTAGACTTGCTGTCTTTTTTAAAACCAAATTCCTGGACTGGTTGGATATTATGGACAAATTCAGGGTCATTTACCTGCCTAGAGAGCTGAGGTCAGGGTGCAGAGCTTTGCCACAGGACCTGAAAAATCCCCAATCCCTAAAGCTGTGCAAAGGCTCCAGCTTTTACCACGGTTCAGAACATCAGCAATAAAAAGCCTCAGACTGCTGTTTACACAGGAAGCTACTCCAAGAGCCCAAATTTGATTTTTTTTTTTAGCTATTTACACAATCCTACTGAAATTCGAGGGTTACATTCATAAACCTTTGGTGATTCCAGCCACAGAATTTCAGCTCTCCCAGTTATGTAGGACTGCAGAAAAGAAGGATGCAGCATGAGACCAGAAATCCCTGACTCATCTGCCACCTCCCAGGACCTCAAACCCATCCATTCCACGTCTCTCTCTCCAGAACCTAATGGAATATTGCAAAAATCATCCCTTAGGAAAGCCACCAAGTCAAAATTCAATACATGAGCACTGAAACACTGGTAAAAAAACCCCTAGAGATGGCATCATACCTGGCACCCCTTTCTGCCACCCATTTTTGGGGTTTACCCGTCCTAATATTTGTCAAGGTTTTATAAAACAACTTTTCCCCCCCGATTTTAACTTTGAGTGGCCAAAGTTGTTCCATCCAACTTCAGAATAAGCCACATAAAAACACAGAACAGACTTGAGCCTTGGCCCATGCTCTGCTGGGCATTACAGAATCACTACTGGACACATTTTGAAAAATATAAAGAAGGAAAACAAAGAAAGTAGGGTGGAGATACAAGCCAGGTATAGAATAATATATACAAAATTGCTCAAGTGTTGGTGGCAGAACTAGGAAAACAAGTGGCTTTGCCAAATTCCAAGCCAGCACTCAGCTACTGCATCACCAGCTTTTCCCCATATTTTTGGCCAGTCAAGACCTCTGCTGTTTTATCAATAGTAAGTGCAAGAATATTAAATAAACCCCTTCCCCTTCAGCATAAAGCTTGGGCTCAAATAAGATTTACATGAACACAGTGGATACAAACCCGGTCCCAGGCCCCTTTGTTAATAACACAATAAAGAACACCCAATAATCCTCATTTATTTAAAGTGATTGGGAAAAAATGAAGGGCTGTATGGCAGTCTAAACAGGCAGGGAATGATTTTATGTTTTCTAACAGGCCATTAGAGATGAGAGAAAGGGGATGGACAGGATGACATTGTTCAGAACCCTGGTGATGATCAATACATTTGCTGGAACACCAACTTTGTACCTTGATGCAGTTTTGACAAACTACACCTGCTACTGCTTAGCTCTAGGAAGAGAAAACAATCAAACAATAAATCCTTCACAATCCTTCAGCTGCACATCTGAGGATTTATCTACACTGCTGCTCATCCCAGAGTTGGGAAATCAGGAAAAGAGCTTCCCAGTTTAGCAGGCTGATATGCAAAGCGAGTTGCTTGGCTAGGGGGAGAAATGGAATTAATTTAAAGCCACCTTCATGTTTTTAATCTGTTTCCATTAATATCCAGCGAGCAGAAAGATGGAAGACTAAAGTTCAAAAGTACAAAAAGTACTTAGAGCAGTGAGGGGAAGGAAAGAACAGCTTCCCCTGGATTCAAACATAAGCCGATTAGGACACTTTGATTATCACCGTGTTACAGGTCCATTTGCACCAAACAGAAAAACCAGATTGCTGAACCACAGACCTGTAGGCAAGTGCCCACAAAAAATATCAAAATATCCACTGCAATTCCTTCACATTCAACAAGGAGTTTCTGCTGTGGGGGTTAAAAGAGTGGGGAAACACTGGAGCCATTTCACAATGGCTGTGAACATCTGCAGTCCATTTGTGTTGCAGTTGCAGTGAACATTATAGCTGCAGACTCTGGGGAATAAATCACTGCCAGAGTAGCCAGAGCAGCCTTTCTTCTACTTCTATATTCCAGTTGTTATTACATTTAACTAAAACTTCAGTTTGGAGCTGGACAAGTCTGCTAAACAAGCCACCCCCAGCACCACAACCCCCCATGGTTATCAGCAGCTTTTCAACATTCCAGTATCTTCCAGATCAATTGTCTCAATAAAATCAGGATTTAGTCACACTGCTCTGCTAGGTTCAACAAAAACCATAGGTACAGCAGCTACATAAAGATAATTTCACAGTTTTCCACCCTATTCCTGGAAGTTTTTGCAAGAAACGAGCGTTAGTGCAAGGCTAAATTCAGAAAACTCTGCAATGGGAGTGAGCTGTGCCCTTTTAAGGGAATATATAAAGATTTCTACATCTAACTATTCACAGAAAGCTGGCAAGGTTTCTTAAGGACCATTCATTCATTGCTTTTTCAGTTACTTGATCCCACAAGTTCAGCAACTATGCAAAATTAGCTGCAGAATGTAAAGTTTGTCAAACCAGGGAGAACATGAAATACAAATCTAATAACAAAATATTATGGAACTTACGTATAAGAAGATAAACTGCTGTCATAAGTTGATACTACACCATAATTTTCTTCATTGTAACGAAACATGTCATTGGGATCCCATCCATTAGACTAGAAGAAAATGATGCTTGTTTTTCAAAATGGCACTGGAAACACATTCCCTGAAAATGAAGGGCTGAGGGCAGAAGTTCAACCTTCTGCCCCTTTTCCTGGGCTTATGAATTCACTGATAACAAAGTTATTACAGCCACAATTTATTTCAGGGAGCTCTGTTCATCAGCTGCACAGAATTTACCTTCAGAAGCCACTTTTTTTTGTTTATTGTGAGTCTTGGCATTGTTTTTAGGAGGGTTTTTTAAAGTACATGCTCACTGTGTACTAGAAGATTATTGACTAGCAAGAAATACATACATTAATATCTTTTTTGCCTTTTCCAAAAAGTGCAAATTGGCATTTCTGGAACTTTTCAAATGCACTCATGGAATTGCCTGAGAGACAGCACAGACTCCTGGATCTGCACAACTCCCCCACTTGAGGAAAACTGCTATCACAGCACTCAAGCACAACAATAAATGTTTTGAATATTTTATAAAAGCACTGAGAGTACTGAGTATTCCAATAAATCTCAGCTGTACAGTATGGACACCCAAATTGACAGGAGAACTGTTCTACTCAAAGTTCACATGCTCTAATCAGTAATATTATCTCCTTGAACACGCTGCAGGCTGAATACCTGGCTAAAGGAATTG
This sequence comes from Climacteris rufus, assembly GCA_013398175.1. Taxonomy (NCBI): domain Eukaryota; kingdom Metazoa; phylum Chordata; class Aves; order Passeriformes; family Climacteridae; genus Climacteris; species Climacteris rufus. The sequence continues at coordinate 576,452 of VZRZ01005355.1, forward strand.
ATGCTTGAGGAAAAGCTGAGTGCTGTGATATATAAAGACATGGCATTTGAGGCCATACTCTTCATCTAATGATTCATAATCTCAGATTGTCTCTGTGCTTGGCTCAGGCTTCCATCAATTCCCTCCATGTGCAGCCCAGGGACACTTTGCTGAGCACAATCTCAACATAATTCCCAAGTGCAATGAGAGTCAGACAGGAATGCTCTGATTAACCATAAATCACTTTGGGCCACTGCTGAATTTGGAGTCCTTAACAAAAGCTGCTCTTTGAGTCCAACACATCTCTTAGCACAGCAGCTGCCTTTGGTCAGAATTTGCCCCAAGTGGCCTTTGAAATGCAGCTATTTTGGGTCAGATTGTTCCAAAGGGCTGTGGCAGCTGCTGGCCAGGACTGAGCAGCCACCAGTGCAATGCAGGACAGCAGTTCTGCCCAGAACTTCATTGCTAGATTAAAATTCAGGAATGATTTCAAGGCACATCCTTTTCTACTGCTGGCCAGAGATGATCCAAAGCATCACTCACCACATCTGTCTCCAGTGCCTCCAGCTCCTCGGAGGCCGTGGTCTCTCCTCCATCCCAGGGTTCCAGATCCTTTTCCTTGTGTTCTCCATTCACTTTAGCACTGATGGCTGAATCAGTAAAAGCATCTGCAACACAGTGGGGAAGGGATGAGACCAGTGAGACCAGTTTGGCTACGTCTGCACACCCAGGAATGACCAAATAGAGCTGAATCACAACCACAAGGAACATCAGGCACCTTCTCCTGGAGCTGCTGTGCTCAACAGGACATCAGGAAGGTGCCTACTTCACTTAGAATAACTATGGAAGTGCACACTAACTTCTACCATATGAGAAAACAGAATTACTTTCAGTTAGTTCAAAGTATTTTATACAGCCACATGTATATTTGAGGAAAAAAAGACAACTCAAGGATCCCTATTCCTCCAGAAAGCCCAAGGTTTGTATAAAATTCTTTCCCAACCAGCCCACACAACTGCACACTACAATGTTGTGCAAGTATGAAAAAAGCATGAAAGCAACTCTCTGAATGGGCAAAATACAATTTTCCCTTCAAATATCTGAGTTTCTTCTACTTCCACAACTGCTCAGCAGGCACACACACACTTCTACCCACTCTGGAGAGCAATTATCCATCAGCTTGGATGCTGGGACATGAACAGAGGGGTCTCTCCTCCTGCCAAAGCTTTTCCAAGCAGCAGCTTATCCAAATCACACAGAAAAATACAGGAATTCTTTACCTCTTGTTCTCATCAACACATGAGAAAAAATAACCAGTAAGGTTCTGCTGTTGTTTATAAAATTATAAAAAAATAAAGACCACAAGCTTTTGTTTTCACTTGCTCACATTTCATTCAAGCCAGACTTAAGAAGGAATAATACCAGAGTATTACAAGTGCTGTAAAAATTCATCTAAAGCCCTTTACCAAGGAAGCCAAGCTTTTATATTTGTAAGCAACCAGATCTCAGAACTACATACAGAACTCTGAAAAAATCAAATAAGCTTGTTATAAGCTGATAAATAAATCGACCTAAAATAAATAAGTCTTCAATCTAGAATTTCCTATTATCATTCTACTGATAAAATAAGGAGCAAACATTTCAGACCTGCAGAAGAGATGGAATCAAAGCACCAGGCAATGCCAGATATGGAAAAACGTGGCCTAAATTAACTCCTGGCAAGATCTAAACATCTTCCTGAAAAAAAAATGAACTTTCAGGCTATTATGAAAAGAATTCCCAACATATGAAGTTGGCCCCTGATGTAACAGCTTTTACACAATCACTGAAGATGTTTTAAAGGGAGAGGGCTGACACTGCTGATTATTCCTGTTTTACCCAATCTCACTGTGAAATTCTGCACATTTATTGGATAAAAACTGTCTGTGTTTGGTCTCTCCAAGAACATCCAGCTCTGCCCCATGGAATGCTCACTCAGCTCACACACAAAGCCCCAAGGACCACGGGGAAGCAATTAAGCCTTGGTAATGAGCTCCTATGAAACAAAATGTTGCTGAAGGTGGGTGAAAAATAAGAAGTTTACAAGCTAAACATTAATTCCAAATACCAAGGAAAAGGTAAAATAAGAGAAAAAAAAGCAAAAATTAAGGGAAGATGCCCAATGAGGCACCAAGTGAAATTGCAACACCTGCATGAGCCACCTTGGGAGATCAGGGAATCATGGAATATCCCTGGGAGGGGGCACAGGGAGCACCCAGCCCAGCTCCTGGCCCTGCACAGACACCCCAAAATCCCACCCTGTGCTGTCCAAACTCTCCTGGAGCTCTGGCAGCCTTGGGAATGTGCCCTGGGGAGCTGCCCCAGCACCTGAGGCTGCCAAGCAAAGCTGGAGCTGAACACCTCCAATGGGATAATATTTCACTCCTCCTGGGATTACAGGCATCACCACCTCTACATGCTTATCCCAAATTTTAATCCTCAATTCTGCAAACGAGGTAGAAATCCAGGGTGACAACAGAAGTCACCAGCTGACTGCAGGATTCTCTCCCTGGTTCTGCCAAGTCACACAGGCATATTTTTTTTTTTTACAGTGCTGCAGTGAGGGCAGAGATTTAGTTTCTGTTATAAATTATGGGGAAAAGAGCATTATGAAAGACAAAATGCAGACACAGAGCGAGTGCCAAAAAAATTTACCTGTTCCTGAAGGAATTACAACAGATATGAAGAGAGGAAAAATTGGAAGACATCAGCTACAAATACAGGTGGAGTTTGTCACATCTGATGGCTGAATTCAGGCAAAATGAAACTGAGTCCCTCTCACAGACTTGGTCAAACTGATTAAACATCTCCCACCTTGCAAAGACCATTTTCAGAATAAAACCCAGCAATGTTCCCATCTATTAACAGCCTCATGAACCTCCCCATTTTGTTTCACAGGAGAACCCCAAACCTTCCAAATAACCTACAGATTTCTAAGTTACTCAAAACATCTTTCAGTTTCCCTTCACATAAACAGCTTTTAAAATAAATTATATTATAGTATATACTCTATATATATGTTCAAATGTCATGTGAAACTACACAGTAACACAGTGCTACAACCCACAGTTATGTAGTACCTACAGAGGACATTTTAAAGAGTTTTTAAAAATGGAAAATCTGCATTTACCTTATCAATAGCTGGAGTTTACCTCAGACAAACCAGTGCTGCTCCTGTCCCCCAAACATCATTAATTCCACGTTTCATGTCTGATCTGCTCAGATGGGACATTTTACACCAAATCCAAGTTGGAGGCTGTTTATGTCTTTTAGGAAACTGTGACATTTGTTTCTACATCTCTGGGAGTGGAGGGAACTCCTCTCCAGTGAGATTAGATAAATATGAATTAGGCAGCACCTGATGGAGGCAATCTGTTTTTCAGAAGGGTGTTCCCTTAATTTCTATTAAATTCCTCCAGGCAAACTCCACACAACTGTGCCATTTTGGATACTGTGAATAAAATACCAGCTTAACAAGACTCATCTACTCAAAGCCACTAATTTTCTTATTTAAACAGCCACATAAACATTCAGCAAAGTGCTGTTATTGTAACGATACAGATGGAAAAAACACCCAAGTCAAAACAAAAACTCCACTATCAGCAAGTGCTACAGGTTTGAGGAAGATGTGTGCAGTCACTGCTGAGTTTCCCAGTAAATCCAGTATATCACAGGGCTCTGCACTCCTCTCCCCTTTTCAAATGAAAACCACAAGTGAGGCTGAGCCTGCTAAACCTCTACAACTCCAAGCAAATCCAAAGACTGGAGGAATTCCAGCTACAAAAGGCACCAGTTTAAATGTTATAATGTTTAAATGCAGCAGGATGGCACCTCAAGGCACAGATCACTCTTTTCCTGGAACAAACAGCAGGGCAGGCACACAGGAGACCAAAGTCAAAAACCCAGCCAGTCAAGCAAGCCCCTACCAAAATTAATGGGCAACAAAATTGAGAATGAATGTAAAAAAATCCAAAAGTTTCCACAACAAAAATGTGGCTCTTCACATTATTAGTGAAGTAGAAGGTAAAACATGAGTCTGACTGGCAGAGCAATAACAGACAAGACACTGCACAGGCTCAGCTTCCCCCTTATCTGGTGCCTCTTATCTCTGAGCTGTTGAACAAGCAATTCACATGACACCTTGACATGGCCAAATTTTTAATCAATCCCTTCTTTACAGGGTAAAACCTGAGTTAAAGATCAAATGAAAGCTGGTGAAACAAAGGGCTGGGGCTGCAACTCTCAATTAGCCCTCACTGCCTCTGTACCTGCTTCATGTGACATTTCCTAAGCAAAGGAGTTGGGTATCAAAGACCTCATTTTAAAGCCTGATAACTGGAAAAAAAAAATCCCAAGGACAACTCCATACAATGGAAATTCACATTAAGACAAATTAAAAATACACATTCTGTGAAAAACTCAGCTTGGGCAAATTCTTCAAGGCTGTGCCACTAAATGAGTTTAAGAAAAAAGTGCCAGAATAGAGCAATTAGGAGTCCGGGTTTAATTAATTTCAATGTCTAACATGCTTGTTTTCACAAACATATTTTGGGGAAGAGCACAAATATGCAATTAAGTGCCAGTCTGCATCTCAAATGCCATTAAACCAGTCAGTGTTGTGTGCCAAAGGTGCTGATGCCACTCAGTGAAGCTTTGATCAAGTCAAAACTAAACTGAGGTTTCACCTTAAACGTTTCAACAGCAAACCCTCATTTGTTTTGTAACAACTCACTCCTGATTTGAAACATTAAAACCAGTTACCACCAGCTCTGCAGAGCCAACATTTCCTTCTTTTGTTCCTAAGATGCCTTCTGCTATTCCCCTTGCAACACTTTCTCTGGAAGGAGGCCACTTTCAGTGCTAATTCAAGGAAAAACTGAAATAGCCAATTCTCTTCTGCCTTTCTTTTCATTGGATTTGTAATATTTTCCTCAGCGTGCCAAAAAACAATAAAAACATGGTAGAAGTCTTTTACTTTAACAGTAGTTATGATGTTTGAATTGTCTGGTCTTTAAAGAGAAGCCAAGAAGGCAACTCCAGAGCCTTACTGAAATCTGAATCCCATGCAAACAGCACTGTGGCCTGAGCAGTGGTCAGGGCTCCAGAAAACATTTCCTGTGCACAATCAGGAGAAACAGAACCTTCTGTATCAATCAGGAGCCCAAATCACCCAGCAGCAATGAGATCTCAGCACTCAGAAGGTGAAGGAGAAAGATGGGATAATATTAATGTACAGCCAAGGATTTCAACCTGCACTGAGAGTGGGCTTTTAGCAGCTGATTTCCACTGCACACACAGAAATCAGTGTCAGCCCTTCTTTAAAAGCAGACAGAACAGCCTGAAAGGGGGGTGAGGGGTATAATACAGCTCCACCTGAGTTTTCCAGTGCATGTTTCATTCATCAGCCTGCTTGTACTGCAGCAAACCTCAGCTCTGCAGAGAGAGACCCTCAGGTGACTCCTTCCCATTCCTCTGGAAGCCTGACAGGAGCTCCAGGGTCTGACAGAGCTGCAAATAAAGGCCCAGGAAGCAGGGACAGATGGATTGCTCCAACATCAACAGCTACAACCCCTCTCTCTACACAGACCCATGAATTTTTCTCCCAACCCTTCCAATTTCCACAATGTGGGCAGACCCCCCTGTTCCCCAGGGGTGCCTCTGAAGGTGCAGTGTCACGCTTGGCACAACTCTCCTGTGCTGCTCCCAGTTTGAGTCCCCTCCCCTGGGCTCTCAGGGTGAGTTATCAGCTCCCTGCCCCAAAGCTGCAGGGCTCTGATAGCACTGAGAGGCTCTGGCAGAGGCTTTGCACACACAACCCTGTTTTCCTTCTAAAAGGAAAATTTTCCTTTCCTCATTCCCTTTCTCCCCACCTGCTGCTCTTTCCCAATCCTCTTCCAGTCTCTTCTCCACAATCCAGAGAACATCTCTGCTACTCAAACCTGAGGGTGAATAAGAAGATCCAGGCCCACAGCAGGAGCACAGTTTGCCCACATTTCTCCAACCCAGCAGGGAACAAATGCCAGAATTAACATCCAGAGATACTTCCACTGAATTGGGAGACCAGGATGCACTAAAATTCTCAGAACAGTATCTTCTGTAAAAATTTATTTAGTTCAAGGGCTCCACAGAAGTCTAGAAGTCTCCTATGGGTAAGAAACTACACACACAGAATCCCAGAATATTCTGAGTTGGAAGGGACCCACAAGGATCATCAGACCCCCACAATCCCTGCTCCAGGTAAGCCTCCCAACAATCCCTGCTTGGGAAATTCCCTTTTCTTTGACTACATTTTCAAAGCCTTTCCAACCCAGTATTTCCAAATTCTCCTTACTCATGTGTGAAAGTCAAAACCCCACTGAGGGTTTGACCATTTAAAAGTCTTTGTTCCTGGGGAAGTGCAGCCCTGCCACACTTTGGGCACCTGGCAGGGTCCATTCCCAAAACAAGGAGCACCAACTCCTCAGCCAGGAGCTCACACTCAGCTTCCCCTGTGAATCACCCATGCAGATTTGGGTTTATTTACAAGCACAAAATGCCAGCAATCCCTCCATGCATGTTCTCCCACTTCCAGCTTTTGAATCCTTGCTTATTTAATTTCCCAGGAAGCAGAAAGCCTCTAATTTCTCTAATTTGAAGGTGTGATCAGAAAGTGAGTTACACTTTCAGGTGGCATTTCAAGATAATGTATTTCTGAGAGAAAATGGAAAGCAGATTAATTTACCCACTCTGAGTTATCAAGTTCTGCAGCCTTCCAGTTTATCTTGCTCCATGTCTCTGTGGCTTTATTTCAGCTCTCCAGTATTTAAGAGATTTAGACTCAGAAACATCCCACTTAATAAAGTGAACTGAGGGACTGCCCAACCTGAAACAGTCATTTTCTTCTAGAAAATGTCCATTGAGTAATTATTCCTAGAAGCAGTAGTATATTCCTCATTCAGTCTGCTCAAAACCTATCAAGATTGGGTGAGGGAGAACCCAGTTTGCATTTACATTAAAGTGATGTTCATACCAAGCCCATTATAAAACAGCTCTCATGTAATTTAAATTCCAAGTCCCATCCAGAACCTGGAACTTATCTGCATTTCAATGCTACATTTGCTCTGACATTATGCATCATCATCTGGGAAAAGCAAAAATTCCTTGAAACAACAAACCTCTCATTCTGCAGCTTTAAATCAGGCAAGAACATGCACAGGCACAAACACAAGGTGAAGAGAGAAATGCTCATTAAATGTCCTCAGGTCCCTACACACCTCAAAGTCCCTGCTAATGGGAATAAAATGTGTCTTACAATTATCACTGAGCTCCTGTGACTGTTGTTAAACAACCTCTAAATGTGCACAATATACAAATTTCACCCCATGGCATAAAAACCTGGGCATTTGCTTTTATCCCTTAGCCCAGCAAATCAGCAAAATTAAATATAAAGACCCTGAAGATTTGCTGCCCAAAAAAATAGATAAATTTGCAAAAGAACAGAACAGACTCAGGAGTTTTTAGGTTCCAGTAAAACAATCAGAGGCTTGGAGGTCAGACATTACAAGTATGAAGATTGCCTGCACAATTGTTTAATTTGGACAGTTTCAATGTCTTCCAGATTTTAAGATTTGTCTGCCACTTCTCTGGATTTTGGAGAGCTTTACCTCCACGTCTGCAAGGAGCAAAGCAGAAATTCAAACACAAACAGAGGATTTTAGAATTTTTAGCTTTGCTTGCAGTAGTATTTTTAGAATATTTCTGTGAATGCTTGTTTTGACACAAAAGTTACCTCAGTATAGACTCTGTACACTTCAGCTTTGAGAAATAATCTTTTTCTAAAAGATTTGTATATTCCTGGCTTCTTGTATAACATTTAACACAGAAATTTAGAAAGACATTCACAAAAATTAAGTCCACCTCCCATAGAATCTATAAAATGTTTTGCAAAACCACCAAGGCTTTGCCTTCCAGACACCAAACCAGCTGCTCAAAGCCCTCACAAAGGTTCTGCAACCCATTTTTCAAAAAACTGTTACATTTCTAATTTCATGAGGTGCTGAAGTTTTGCACTCTTGAAGAATTATGAGCGTAAATACCAATTTTATGTTTTGGATCCTAAAATATCTTTGAAAATCCTTGAGTTATCTTAAGACATAACAAAATTTAAAAACAAATATACCTCTTCTGGCATAGTTGGTATCCATATCCTTAAAATGCACCATAACAAAGTCTGAAGACTTGAACAAGATACTCTCCAGGATGTCCTCCCTTTTTGGCCCCAAACTGGATTCTGCAGTTTTCCGATGAGCAGCATCAACCACTAAATCACACTGGTGGGCACAGAAACACAGGGCACTGGTTTAATGCACAGGCATCCACTCCAGAATTTCACATCTTTGCAAAAAAACCAGATATTTATAATCTGCTTGTGTAAATCTAGGCATGAACAGGAAGAATGCACAGTAACTATTCAAATTTGCATCAAACGATGATCCAGAATTAAGAATTTTCACAATAGGGAAGAGACAAAATGTAAAAAATTACCTTAGGACTGTAGGTTTTAAAAACTCCTTCATATATACCACCATTTTTCACCTGTACTTCACATTTGGATCCCTAGAATGCAAGAAAAATGAAAATATAACTTTCTGCCAACCTGACAAATGACATTGCAGTGATTTCCTTAAACATGTGTTCTTTACAAAGGTCCAAAGTGTAAAAATACAGCTCAGATTGTAGTGAAATCCCCTCTTTCAGCATCTGCCCATTTAGAAATCCTCTGCTGTGCTCTGCAGATTCAAATAGCTGGGTGTGCATGGGCAGTTCTGAGGGGATTTAAGACACTCACAGGAGAATATTTGGTTCTCACAAGACTCTTGGCCAGTGAAAACACACAAAGAAGGTTTTGTGCAAACCCCAAATCTGTGCCTGTGTGGCTACAAATCAGGATAAAAGCTTATCCTGGCCTCAAGCAGATGTGGGGCAGTCTGCCTTACTTCATTTTGCCATGTCAGGGCTTCCCTTAAAATCTGGGAAAAAGGATTCTAATCCCTGCTAAAGACTCATTTTATTTATCCAGAACCTCTCTAAAAGGAAAATTCAAAATACAACCAGTGGCCCTAAAAAATCTGCTGTGTCTCTGCAAATTAAAGAGTTGGACCTTTCCAACTCAAAAATTTCTGTGCTCCTTTAAAGTTCAATTTTGGCCAAAAGTGCCTAAAGTTTAATATTCACACCTTTATATTTTAATTAATGGACTGATTAAGAATTCTCTGTCACTACAGGAATCATTCTTTAAAGATGAAGACTTACAACAACTGATGTGAGTATGTGAACCATTCTCATGTTTGCATAGATGCCATCGAAAGAAATCTGAAAAATAAGAAAGATTTCATGAGTATTGAAGAAATTCTAAAAGCCAGAGCACCCAACCCAGCCCAGGCTGTCATCAGTACACAGAGGTTCTCAGAAACATTGGGTCAAAACCTTGCTCAGGCAAGGTACATAGAATTTTTATTATTAAACATTAATATTAAATACGCCAGAGGAGATTTCCAGAGGGCCTTTAGCTTTACCCTGACCAATCCAAGATCTAACACCCTTCCAAACAAGATAAAAATCCCAGGAGTGCTCCCAGTGTCGCTCACTAAGGAAATTCTCTGGTTGGCTGGGTGCAGTTCATAGGCACAGACTCCAGGGATGTCAGCAGGGCTTTGTTTTGAACTGAGAAAGCCCTGCTGCTTTCAGAAGCAGCAGCAGAACAAGTCACTTGCAGTGCTGCAGAAGTAAAAGGTGTTTTCAGCACTGCTGGACCTCAAATTTTCATCTCCCAGCCCTGAATTACACACATGAAGAGGAGCCAAAGCCATCAAAGCATGGAGAGCCAAACTGCCACAAAGCCTGTCATGAATCCAAAGTGACTCTGTGCAGCACCAGGAGCTGCAATCCTGCCTGGGAGGGCTGCAGGACACATCCACCTCAGTGCAGGAGGTGTTTTGTTGCAATTTCTGCTATCTCTCCCTGTCAGCTTTGTGTCTGTGGAATGAGAGATGCTGGAATATTCAGTGACCTTACTATATTGTGATTTTTTCAACTGACAACACATCTGTAACTGTCAGGCACCCTCCTGGGCTGAACAGACACGTTTAAGGACACTCCTGTGCTCAGCACTCAGTACACAGCACATCCAAACCAATATTTGGGGATGTTTACTGTTTGCATGTGACTTTTTCCACCAGTTTTCCTCAAAGCTTCTTTAGTTTTCCTCAAGTGACTTGATATCTTCAATAAACATTTATGTAAGCAAACTGTAGCCCTTTTAAACCTTCCTGCTTCTGCTCCATTCCCCGAAATTAGCCATCTTTGAAAACCAGGCCAGCAACAAATTGGCAAATATTTGATTAGTGCAGTTCAAAGATCCACTCCTTCAATTGAGATCCACATATTTAGCTCTGATAAAATGATGTTCTCCAAGTCAAGCCACATCTATACTCCAATAAGATACAGCCTTGAGAACAACTAAAGCTGCACCTCGGGGTTACTGAGAATTCTGGGTTAGCAATTTTATAGTAAAACTACACAAAACAGTTATTTTTATTTCACTAAATGCTGCCTTACTGTCATCTGTTTCAATGTTAAAATCTTCACATAGGAACTAGTTCAAAAAGCTCTGCCTTAAGTTAAACGTTTTTTATCTTTACAGCTGTAATTGCAAGAAAATGCAACATATTTATATAAGTGTAGTCAAAAGTTTAAATGAACCTTCCCCCCTTCACCCTCCCAGGAGATTAAATGAATGTAAGATGCTACTCTTTAGAAAATTGTATCTCAGGGTGAAGTATCCATGATGGTATCCCAAGGAAAAAATGGATCTGCATCCAGCATCTGCTATTCTGATGTTTAGCAGCTTTTTCCTTCTACCCTGCACTGGCCCAAAGAGGAGAAAACACAAACTTACCGTGGGCTGAGGTGGTCCTTTGCCACTGCTGCGGCCTCTGCAATTAAACAAACACACACAGGACATGATTAAAGAGCTGCTGGAACTGCTGCACTTCCCACCAAGTCAGAATTCCAAAACCCATCTTCATTTAGAGCTGAGAATGGGATCAGGAAAAGCAGCATTCCCAGGGAGTGGAACCTGCCAGGGGCTCACTGGGTTTTATCCCAAGCTGCTGATGTGCCAAGTGCCACCAGGAGACAAGGGGTTACTTAGGATAAATTCAAGGAGAAAATGAAGAAAATACTAAGCCTATAAAGCCAGAATCAGAACAAAAGCAGATTCCTGTAACTAAAGCAAATTCCAAAACTTAATGGCACACAAAAGGAAGAGCCAGCTCAGGCTCAACCCCTACACAGCACAGGGTCCCCTCCTTGAGCCAGGAGGCTCCAAACCTTGTCCCTGTGGGATTTGGGCCACCCAAAAAGTGACCCTGCCATGGGCCACAGAGGAGCCCTGACCTACAGAGATCATTTCTAATTTCCACCTGCTCTCACAACCCTGCAAGCAAAACTCAGTGAGTCTGTCCATCCCCCCAAAAACACCAGCTCCTCCTGATGCCAACCTGTCAATGTGTAGCACTCAGGACACATTGGGATGCTCAGAATACCCTGCAAATTGAGGGCTTTGCAAACCCTGAGAAGGGTCAGCCTGGGCCCAAAAGCCCCAACAGCTCCAATTCTTCAATTCCACTGGTGGGTCTTAATTCTAAGTTCTTTCCTTGTACCAAGAAGTCCTAGTTTCAAATATTCCTCATAGTGATTTCGATTTGTATTACAACTTCAGGAGTGCACACTGTAATGTGAGGCAAAAAATAAGCCTTCTGTTCCATTAAAAAACCCTCATTTCTTTAAATAGACTCACCTTACTGACACACAACCATTTCATTAGAGAGACCTGAAGAATTAATGCCTGTTTGATATCATCCAAACAACACTGAAATCTAAATCCCACTGAATGTCACAGAATCATGAAATTTGGGTTGGAAAGGACCTTAAAGATAATTTAGATCCACACCTTCCATTTCCAAGGGACACCTTCCATTATTCCAGGTTGCTCAGAGCTCTTGAACACCTTCACTGAATGCCAATTGTATCCAAATGCCTTTGAAAACACCAAGTAGGGGCTGAATACAACCAATCCCTCAAAATAACAGCCCCTTATAAAACAGGGTAGTCAAAAAATCAAAGGAACTGCTCTCAATGAACATAAATAACCTTCAATAAATTCTGCCGAAATAAGCAAAGCCATCAGAGAGTCATGAAAGGCCTTAATGAGGAAAAAATGAAAAACCACTAAACTATCACCTGACTCATTTAAAACCAGCTTCTGCAACAGAACTGTGGTCTCAGAGCACCACACACGCTGGGGGCATTTGCTGATGGCAGGAACTGCAGGCCTGGGGTGCCCAGCAGGCATTTTCAGGTTATTGCACAGTACTAATCTCACAAAAAACACCAACCTCTAATGCAAATAACCTTTATTTAACCACCCATCAGCCTTGACTTTCCATAGGGCAGCTTCATCATTTCAGGCTTGCTCTGGAGCAACTCTCACCATTTACTAAATCTGACATTTGTTAAATGGCCTCTGAGAGAATTGAGCCCTGATGAACCTGGAACAGCATTTTTGCAGGATATTCAGACCCTCCTCTTTCTCAAAGTCATTTCAGCACATGTGAAAGCCCCAAATAAGAGGTACAGCCCAGCTGGGATTTGCCCTTCTATACCAATCCAAAATGTGAGCACCAGTGGCTCACAGAACTCGGCCCAAGTCAAACAATTTCACCAGTTCCACCTGCTGCTCTCAGAGCTTTCAGAACATCCTCCTTCCTCCATCAGCTACAGATCAAAAGTGAAAGAGTTTCGTGTCTTTGCAATAGAAACCACTCCCATTTTCAGCGACAAAGTATTCTTAGAACTTAAATAACTGGGTTGTTAGACTGGTCAGAAAGTTTGGAGTGTTCCCTCCAAGCATCAACCCAAGTGTTCCAGATTTTCCATCTCTTACCACATTTCCAAAATTGCTGTCCCTACCCACATTTCTTTCAGAAACAAACTGATTGTGCACATCCACATCAGCAAGAAGTCCCAAAGTCCACATCAGCCAAGAATTAATGCAGAAATTCTCTGATCTAACAGGTCTCTGTATAGACCTGACCCCTTGTTTTCCAGCTGCAACTGTTAAACCATTGGAATGAAAAAAACCTGACATTCACCAAGATGAAAAAAGAAATACATTCACCAATCCTGCCAATGCTACAATTCAGTCAAAACTGTATCTTCTGCTGAAAGCAAGGCCATCAGCTTGAGTTTCATATTCCAATAGGTGAAGATTTAAGTTCAAACTACCTTTTGACACATCTTTGATGCAACATATGAAAAAAAAAAAACAAGAAACCTTAGACCTTAACAAAAGAAGAAAGTAGATAGGTTTTGCCAGAAGTTTAACATAATTTAGAAGAGGAGAGTAACACCAAAAAATGGGGGTGGGGGAATCTAGAAGGCTCAGTAGCAATTTAGCACTGCTACTTAAAACCCCACTTTCATTACAGTAAATATGGCCAATTAAAAGGAAAAAATACATTTGCATTGCAGAAAAGTGGTTAAAGGTAAACCCGGGCTAAGGCAGGACAGCTTAGCAAATCCAAGTTAGAAAAACCCTTTGCTTTGGGGTAGCAAAGTCACAAAGTCAGGACAAAGTAACGACCAAGCAATTAAACTTAGTAGCCAACTCCTTCAGTCCAGCCTTACACCCCAAGAGGCAAAGTCCCCATCAGGGCCCAAATGCTGCACTAGAAATGTTTTCCCCCAGCAGCAAGTTGCACATTTTTTTTCTATTTTTATGAGTATTTTCTCAGCATCCCTCACCTCCCTCCCTAATGTTTACATGCCAAGTGGAGTGTTTGTCGAAGCAAAACAAGGTCACGCATTTGTATTTTCCCAGTTAATGCAAGGGAAACAAAGTCGTTCCTGGATGGGAAAGAAAGTCTCCAGTTTTCTCTCCTGCAGCATCTTCACTTTGAGACTAAGAAACAAATGCAACCACACTGCAATTAATGTCTGGAGAAAAAAAAAAAAACAAACAGCTACAAAGGCTTGAATTTAAAGAGAGTGAATGGATGTTTCTGGAGCACTGACTGGCATTACTGCAGCTTGGAAAACAAATTTGCAGGATACTCTACAGAACTTTAGAGCAGAGAGCTGGTAAAGCTCTTTTTCTAAGGGAGAAACCCAAAGTACAAGGTTTTATTCCAATGCAGTGTTTGGCTCTATAAAGTCAAATGAATCGAAGCTGTCAAATGAAGATTATGCAAGAAGTCCCACAGCTTTCTTTTCTGTCGTTTTTTCCCCCAATAGTGACATCAATAATGCCAATTCCTGTCTCCACACAGGAGGACAGCTTCTGGAGCATCTGAATATGCCACAACCTGTCCCAAGTCTGGCCCAGGGCACCCCTGGAACCTGTGGATGGGCTTAGTCATGGAAGAACCTTCCCAGACAGTGCCGTGAATCAGTTTTTAAATTAAAACTTACTCCAAACCTGGGATATAACATCACCCTAAAGTGCATTCAGTGACAAGGGAAGAGGCCTGCAGGTTCCCCAGTCATTCTGCTCAGCACTTTAGCACAGTTGCACTAAAACCCACACAAAGATGTTCAGAAGCAGCTAGAAAAGCTCGGAGTGGCACGTGTGCTCAAACCTCCAGAACAGGCATTTCCATCCCATCCCAGTGCCCTGGCACTCAGCATTCCCCCCTCCTTCTGTCTGAGCACAGTGCACACCTCTCAGGCTCTTCAGCCTTTAGTTAGGCTCATAAAAAAAAGGATGTCAAGGCAAAAGGAACATAAATGTGTAGTTTGATCTTGAGATTTAACCATGGGCTCGTTTCAGTGTTAGGATTTTAATGGGAAAAGCCATTTTTAAAGGAATTTTAAACTCAGTGTGTTCTTTCAGGACCCCCAAGTCCAGTTAGGCCAGCAAGCTGCCAAAATGAAAAATCCCTTCTGCCACAATTGCAATGAGACTCAAAACACCCAAAACCTGACTCTGAGGGCTTTTGCCTTCAGATAAAATAACAATAAGGGAAAATGAATAATAAAAAAGGAGGAAGGCTGGGATAGATGCAACTTCCAGCCAGAGGACAGCTAACCCTCCTGTGCTTGCATAACAGCAAAACTCAACCCAAACACAGAAAGTAGAGGTTAGATAATGTTCTGATAGCACAGGGAGCAGGTTTGTGAACCAGGCCTACATTTTGCCTAATTACAGCTCGTTGTGCTATTGGCATCTCCCCTGCAGCCCAAGCCCATCTGCCATGGTGCACATTAAACAAACACAGCATTTCACTTGGGGCCTCTTTATAAAAATGTATTAATCCTTCTTTTTCATCTCCAACACCTTCAAGGATACCTCAATTTCTGATTTTTCCCTTTGTGTGAAAGCAATTAACAGTATAATGACAAACCCTGGGATGTCTTGGCTGTCCACACAAGATTTTCCCTTTTCTAATCTGAAATACAGATGGGAATCACTGTGAACCCATGGAGACCAAGGCAGTGAGCAGAGCTGACCCTTCCCTCGTGATCAGAGGTGGAAGGACAAGTGCTCAGCCCAATTCTTACAGTCATAAACTCACAGCAGAAAATTAGGCCCAGGACAGTTAATTATCAATGAGCTTTCTGCCCAAATGAAGCTTTTAAGGCCAACTTAGCTGTGAAAAGTCACATTTTTTAGCATGGGAACGGTAGTGCTGCAGGGAAAGGAGCTGCTGGGAAGAAAGCTTGGCATCAACTGGAGATGTTCAAGTTTTTTTTGAATAATATAATGCAACAAATTGATACCAAGATGCAGGGCACCTAAATTTTCATTTTTCTGAACAGAAAAGGCACTCAGCTTTGCATTTACATGGCCAGATTTGCAGCACGAACCATCTTTGAATTTGTACTCCCCAAAAGACCAGGCTTGTCTTTAGGACAGCAATAGGGGAAGCTCTCTGAAGGTTTTCCATGGGGCTCCAGAAGCCCTGGGACTGTCATTTTTCAGACCCTCCATTCAGAAATAACTCGAAAAATTAAGAAAAAAACACCCCTGAGGGAACATGTCAATTGTTCAGCAGCCCCACTGGAACTCCCTAAGGAATTCTGAAGTGGAATTTATCCAATAGAAGCAGAAAGGCAACACTGCTAGGAGAAATCCAGTGGCTTTAACCTTAAACTTGGGAGAGAAATTGAAGCTCACATGCCCAAATCTATGGGGCCAAGTACTCGCCATCAGGCTGGATTTAAAAAAAATAAGCTGGAGGTTTTGTTGCCCTTCACGTTAACCTCTACAGTGCCACTGTGTGCTGGCAGGGACAGAGCCCAGCAAACATCACGTCCCACCTAATGCCAGATGTAAAAACTATTAAATCTGGGCTCTGAGCTGCTGAGGTATTGTTGTTGTTGTTATTTATTTTGTCCTTTTCAACCCTTCCAAAGCTCTTCCGCTTCCAGTTCCACAGGCTGGGAACAAAGTAAAACCCTATTTCCAGTGATGTCCAACAATGGGGCCACTGTAAATTCTGTTTTATTGCCACTGCACAAAACCGAGTGGGAATAAGCATCCAGCTGAAGAGGAAGATGAATAAAACTCGAAATGAAACTGCTCTGAGTGGCTGTGACCTTCAGAACTGTTACCGTCCTGCTCTGATCGTTTGTTATGACCCCCGCAGCCCCGGGAAAATGCACAGCGCTCCCAAGTTTATTATTTGAGGGAAAGAAAGGGGGGAAAATACGCGTGGATCTGCGCAGGGAGCAGGAGAGGGATCAATCTTCCAGAGGCAGCGAGCGTGGGGAGGGGGGAGGCGAGGAGGGGGTTCAGCCTCTGCAAGATTCCTGCCCCAAAAATCCGGGAGAAAGCGAGGCCGCGCTTGGAGCCACCATCCAGCGGCGCGGCGCGGCCCGCCTTCCCGCGAGAATTTTATTGCGATTCCCATTATAAA
>VZRZ01005355.1:602478-617588 GCA_013398175.1 Climacteris rufus
CAGCCCAGCTCCCTGAACTCCCCCAAACAGGGGCTCAGCCCCGTCCCCACCTCCCCTGCCCGCGGAGCCGCCTCTGCCCGGCTGAATCAGCGCAGCCTCCTCGGACCCCGCCAAGCTCCGGGCGGCTCCTGCCCCGGCCCCCGCTCCCGCTGGGCTCCTCCCGGTCCCTTCTCACCCCGAACCTTCCCTGCTGAGCTCCTCTCCGGGCAGGTGGCCGCTGTCCCCATGGCAGTGACAGCAGAGGCTCCCGCTCCCTGTCCTGCCCCCGCTGTCGGAATCACTGGTGAATCCCACCCCTCCCTGCCAGGCGGTCAATCAGGGACCTTTCCAGAGGGAACAGCAGGATCAGTGAGGTTCCCGGCACGTCCTGGCCACCAGCAGGGCTTTGGGAGAGCAGGTCCCTCATTCCTTGCTCCTGCAGGAACATCTCTGTTATTCCACGGAGCCCCCATGGCAAGCGCCAAGGCAAGTGTCCTACAGCTCTGTGGGACAGCACCAGCACAGCCAGCAAACCCCTTTGCTGGTCATCTGGGGAAATATGTGTTCCTTTCACGATTTAAAAATAAAAAAGTCTCTTTCAAGGGTTTTAGCCGTAGCAGGAGCTCGGCCAATCTCAGCCGTGCAGCGCTGGGCTGCTGCAGCCTCCTGGTGCAGGGACAGAGTCACAGCCAGGGCTGAGCTGCTGCTCCCGTTCTGATGGCAAAACCCGAGCACGGGCTGAGCTTGGAGTGCCAGCGCCTCTTCCAGGCACTCGTGGGTGCAGGTGATGGGGAAGGAGGAGTCACGGACCGGCCTGAGCCCCACTTCTTGTGGGAAGGGTCACAAGGTGGAATAAACACCCAGCCAGACTCTGCACCTCCTCCTGGCACCTGGGATGACTTCAGGAGAAGCTGGAGGGGACTCAAGGACTGAGAGTGATTTGGTTTAATGCAAAGTATTCACCAATTCTTGCTTTTTCTGCACGAGCTGCCCAGAGATCACTGCTCGGACTGATCTGCTCCTGTCAGCTCAGCTGAGCCCAACTCCCCCAGCCCAAAGATGACCAAGAGCTCCTTTGGAGAGCTTTGGCTTTGAGTTAAAAATTCAGACTTCCCAAACAAGCTGCCTCCTCCCTCCCCTGCAGTGGAACACACAGACAGAAAGAACTGCACGCTGGTTTAATTTTCCATCACGTTTTTTGAAAATGAATTCCAAGATACAGTACAGCATCTTTAGTGTTCTACACAAAGCAAGCCTTCAGCAAAAGGTCAGAGGATCTTAATGGTGTAAAAATATATCTTAAATAAAATAGTTTCTCTAGGAGAGCAAGCTGTGCTGTACATCTCTAGGTCCTTAGAGTCATTTACAGAAGGCAGAGGCCTGGTAGTACAATCCACACCCTGGGGAAGTGAGTGCACATTCCTGCTACAAAGCCAGAAAAGATCCAGGTTCCAGGTGGTGGGGGCAAATCTCCAAACCCAAGCAGTGCATGCCATGAGTGCACTAACAGGTGCCCTGTCATTCCAGTGAGGAATTCAACACTTCCAGTCCATCCAGCCAGGAACCCCCCACCTTCCCAGAGTCATTCCAGGGACTGGAACTCGTCCCTTTCCCTTGGCCAAAAAAAGAACAACTTCCAGCAAAAAGGACTGGCTGTTTCATGCCAGGCTGGAGCTGCTCAGCCAGAGCTGTTCCCGTGTTCCCAGCTAAGGTCATGATTGTTCCAACAGGGACAGGGATCATCCTGTGGTCTGCAGAGACAACTGGGGACTCCCCTGCCCTTTTGGACAGAACATCAGCCTCCAAATGCTCTGATTCTCAGCACAACAGCAACCAGGACAGTCGCTTCTCCAGGGGAAAATGTCCCACCCCAGAGTATCAAGTCTTAGATTCGAAGTGAAAACCAAGAAAAAACCCAAACCAAACCAGATTTGTTCACAAATTTCCCTTACAGGACCTGTGTCCCTTTGGGGCAAGTGACATGGAAGTTTTTCCAGCTGGGGTTGTGGACAGTGCCACGTTCAGTGCACAGGAGCTGGAACCAAGAGCTGCAGCTCCTGGTGAGGTTCCAGAGGAGACCTGGCTCCAGCAGCTCTGGGAATGTGGGAAGAGTTTGGAAGAGGCTGTCCTTGTCCCTCTCCTCCCCTGGCTCTGAGAACAGCTCTGAGGGCTGTACCAGCACTCCCAGAGCAGCTCATGAGGAGCTCCCTGCTCCAGGAGAACCAGAATGCTGGGAATGTGCACCCCAATTCAAAGATAATTCTATTTAACTTGTAGAAAGAACTATAAAATAACCACATTCAACAGCATCCAGAACACAAAACTTCCACCCTTCGTGCCCCAAAGGCAGCACAGCAAGCACTGGCCTCTCCAAGGCCACCTTCAAAATGAGGAGAGATTGTAACAAAGTCCCTTAAAGCATTTAAATTCCCAGGGTGAGCCTTGAGGACTCACCTGGTTTCTTACACCACTAAGATGGTTTAATTTTCCACACCTCACTCCTTTTTCTTTCCAAACTACAGTTCTACTCCTGCACCAAGCAGTTCTGCAGTGTCAGCACTGCACAGACAGAAAGGAGATGTATAGAACCTAATTCACACTGTTTATTAAATAACTTCTTAATTGAGAATACTTTTAATCCAGGAGAAGAACTGGAGAAGCCTTACACACTGGGCTGAGCCTACTCTAGAGCATCCCTGCAGGGAATGGCATGTTGGACATGGCCACACCCCCACCCCAAAACACTCTCCAAGAAAGTCAAATGCATGACAGGAGGGGCTCTGAAAAGGAGGGAAGGCAAAATGGTCACCAAGATCTGCCTAAAAACAGCTAAAGAGTGCAGTGAAATGCTTTTAAATACCACAGACACCTGCACTGACTGGCAGCCAGCTTTATGAGCAGCTCTGGAGACAATTTGTAGCTGAGCTTCAGTGAGCTGGGCCTTCCCAGTCCCGAGGCGAGCCTGGCCTGCTGCTGCCACAGCCACTTCCAGGTGGGAGCAGAGAATTCCTCCTTCACTTCCCCCTCTTGCCACGGCCTCTCCTGGAGGAAGGTTTGCCTGTGCCTGCAGTGGAGGAGCTGGCAGAAGATGCCACTGCAATGTTGATCTGTCCCTCCTGGATCTCCTGGCGGGTCTCAGCTGGCAGGTGGTTGATTTTCTGTTGTGTCTCCAGGTAGAACATGACATCCCTCAGCTGCTCCTGGATCTCCGAGATCTGCAGGTCCTTCTGCTCACACGTTTCCTTTAACACCCTCTCCTCCTCCTTCAGTTTGTTCTGCAGCAAGGCCTGGTTTGCTCTCAAGCACTTGTTCAGCTCCTGCTCCTCCTTCAGCTCGTTGGAGAGTTTTGCCACTTTGTTGTTCAGCTGGGAACACCTTGCAGAGAGAAGCACGAGTCAGGACAGCAGCAGCAAACACCACCACAACCTTTTCACTGAGCAGCTCACTCCCAGCCCACCAACACCACCTGGAATTTGCTTTTCCAGCTAAGATGGGCAAGGGGAGGCAATGCAGGAAGACTCTGAAATTCCCCCCAGGTCAGGCAATTCCATCTCGTGCCAAATGCCAACAGCACAGGCAACAGGCAGGATGTGCCTGGAGATGGAACTGACCTTGGACATGCACCTGCAGCTCTGGGAACAGCTGCCACAAAGGGCACAGGGATCACAGAGGCCCTGAGAGAGCTGAGGGCAGCCAGGGACCTCCTGCACACCCCAAGACCCTGAAGATGCCACTTCACTCAGAAGATGCTCCACGAGGACCTTGTCATTGACAGACAGGGCTCCCTGCACCCAACAACTCCCTGCTTTTGCCCTGGCACTCTGGGCCATCCTGCACTCCCTGTTTCCCCCCAGGAAGGTGAGGTGATGCTCACTGCCTGTGCCCCCTGCTGCAGCCAGCACTGCTGCACAGGCCATGGCTGGGAGGAAAGGGGACCCAGTCCCACCCAGGGCACAGATCCACCAGTGCCTGACATCTTTCCTCCAGGCACTCCCCAAGATCTGCCTTTCCCTCTGTGCTGGGTGATGCCTCTGCTGAGCCTTTCCTCCCTTTGGGTGCACCCAGCAATGGCAGAACAGGCTGGAGCAGAGAGAGGAAGGATCCCTGAATGCCAAACACACAGAGCTTGTACAGGCAGCCCAGAGCCCCAAAGCTGTGCTCACTCAGACACTTCCCATTTGTGAACACCTACAGAAAGCAGAGCTTTTTTTAAAGCAAGCCATGCTCTCAGCATTCCAGCTTCAACAGCTCAAAACTGCTCAGGAATAGGAGGATTTTTTTTTTCTCTCTTTGGATGTCAGTGCAGAGCACTTTAATGGCTGCATGGAGCTGAACCTGGCAGCAGTACCCACTTCCTCTCCACTGACTGCTTTTCTTTGAGCAAGTCATTGAGCCGCTGTTCCAGACTGTCACACTTCTCAATGGTCTCTTTAAATTTGGTCTTCATGTTGTTAATCTGTAAAAAACAAACACAGGGGCATTTCCAACAGCTCAAAGTCCACCGTGCTTTCGTCAGGACGCTGCATTTTCCACAGTGGCTCCCAGCCTCTGACCCACCCTACCCAGGGAAGGAAAGCTTGGGGCCAAGGCTTTGCTCTGGGGAGGACCCCACGAGTGCCCCTCAGACCCCATTGCTGTGGGAGCTGCTCCCACAGAGCAGCAACTGCAGATCTGTGCCAGGCACAGCCCAGATCTGCAGCAGCTCCTCAGCTTCTCCCTGCCTGCACCCAGCACTCCTTTGGCCACCCTCCTGTGGCTCTGGAGCCATCAACACACTCAGATCTGCACCTCAAGGCTGGGATTTTGCTCATTTTAAAGCAAACCTCAGAGAATGTGGTCAAAGTGTGGAGATGAGCAGGCAGGCCTGACTCAGCAGTGCTGTCGTGAGGCACTGACCCAGTGACACCAATACCTCACTCACACAAAACACAGAGAAACCCACTGGCTCCCTCTCCCCTCTGCTGCCCCATTCCAGCTGCTGCTCCTGGACAAAGCCAAGCTGTCCTTCTCCAGGTGCTGCACAGCACGTGTCAAACCTCCAGCAGGAGATTTAGAGGCAGGAATATTTGTTTCCCCTCTGCTGGTGTCTGCAGCTGCCCTGCAGTGGGGCAGGAATTGAAAGGGAAGATGCTTTCCTGGAGGAGCAGCCTGGACAAATGTCAGTGTCAGCACACAGGGATGCAGAGCAGCTTTGAAGCCTTTCAGCCCCAACCAGGGAAGGTTTGTGCAGCTGATGGTTAATTTGGGAAGTGGCCTGAGCACTGCTAATGGAATACACTGCACGGTGGCACTGACCCACACAAGACTTAGAAGAGAAAGTGCCATGGGTAACATTGTTGGGATCTCTACAACATGAAATCACATTTGGGGCATGGATCAGAGCGGTTTCACTTTGATTTTGCTTTGTGGATTCCTGCTCACATCACAAGATGATTTTTGATATCTGTATTCCTTTCAGAAGGCTCTCCATACCATTCCTGGGCCTGTTCTTTAGGACAAGATCAATGGTCACAATTTCTATTGTTAACTTAACTGCAGACACTAAATGGTTAATTGGAAGTCGTGTGGAAAGTTAAAGACTCAATTCTAAATCCTGTCTCACTTTAAACCTGCTTGAAAGGATCTATGGAGAGTAAAAAAGCAGTAAAATATCCTCCCTGGATTTTTCCTTGTGACATTTTGAAGCAGTCCTGCCTGCAGGAGGCTTTATAGGAGGAGACTCTGAACTTTTCCCAAAGGGTGATGAGGAGAGAGAGGGGATCAAAAAGAAAGGGCAAATCAATATGCATTTGGAGCAGAGAGACAGTTCCACCTTCAGCAGCAGAGCAAATTAAAGTCATATTGTCTCTGCTCCACCAGCATTCCCTGGAGATCCATGCTGGAGAGATGGATGGCTCTGGGATCTGCAGCACCACTGCTGCAGCTTCCCCAGCAGCAACTGAAACCAACCTGCAATCCCTGTGGCAATCCCCCTGCTCCTGCACCTCTGAGCAGCAAACTGCTCCCTGGGAGCAGCCCAGAGGGACACAGCCAGCTCAGAGCCCGTGCTCCCAGCTGGGAGCAGACCTGGCTGTGCCACGCACCCACCAGCTCCTTCTCGTGCCCATCACAGTGCCAGGAGCCCTCCCAGGTGCCCAGGCAGAGCTCACCTCCTCAGCAGTGTCCTTCTCTATCCTCACAATCTTGTTTTCCCAGTAGATGCGCTGGGATTCCAGCTGGCTGGTCAGCAAGTAGGAATACTGCAAGCACAGGGACACACAGTCAGGGGGCTGTGGGTCCAAAGGGCTCCAAACTCAGAGGAACCAGCTGGGATCAGGAGGTTTGGGCACACAGCCCCACTGCAGATCCAGTAGAGGGGCTTCCCCACTTTCATTTCCCAATCCAATCACTTGGGGTTTTTTTTGCAATCAAGGAAAGCCTTGAAAGCACAACCAGGATCAAGTGAAAGCAGCAAGCCAAGAGCTTTTTAAGGAGACAGATTTTTCATGGGAATAGCAATAAATCTCTACAGGAAAGTGAAGCATCAGCCATTCCTGTCCTGAGAGTCTGAGATCCCAAAGGCTGAGGGGCAGAGTTCCCAACCACAGCCCAAAATCCAGGGCAGAAGGGTCAATGCACAGATCCAGCTTCCCTAGAAGAAGGTCTCTGGGAAAGCATCTCAGCTCTCTGTACCTATTCCCAATTATTCTTCTCCAAAATATATGGCTCATTCCAAAGTCATTTTTGTTTCTGAACAAGGATCTGTGCCTTATATCCCATCTTTTCCCTTTTGGTTCTGCAAATGAGTTATGAGAAGGTTGGAAAAGGTGATTATTCCTTTTCATCAGGCTAATAAGCATCAAATTAGGCATTCACTTCAGAATTAAACATGCACAGAGCCTTGATCACTCCCAGTAATTTCCGAGTGCCAAAACACTCTGCCAAATTCATTCTCTCTTGAAATATTTCAATCATCAGACAGAGAGATCTTGCATGCTTTAAGCAACAACCTCACAGGAAAAAAAGGGTTAAAATTAGCTGGTTTAGCATCTAAGTGTTATTCAGAAAATTCACGGAAAAGCAACCAAATATTGATGTGAGCAATGAGCTCCTCCAGTCTGGTCTCTGTGGGCTGTTCCTCCTCACAAACCCTCGTGTCTGATGCAGCTGAAATTGTGCTGCAGTGTCTGCTCAGTGAGGGATTTCGAGCTCCTCTCCTTTAGTTAGGAGAGAAGAAGCTGGGCAACAGGTACAGAAGATAAATAAATCATTCTCTGTTCAAGAGAAGGGAGCAGCACAGGGCTGCTGTCAGACTGTCAGCAAGGTGAGCACACAGCTGGGGGTTCCTGCAGCCGTCTTCAGTTTGGGAGCTGAACTGCCCAAACTGGCAGCTCCACACAGATCCTGCCTCTGAAGCCAAGCCACAGCTCCACTGGGAAAGGTCTGAGGAGCCACTCAGCCCCATTTCCCCCTCAGTGCCTCCTGCCTGCAGCAGCACAAGCAGCTCATCTTCAATCACCAGTGACCACAGGACGACACTGCAGCCCAGCTCGCACTGCGCTGCATCGGCTCTGCAGAGCCAGGGAGAGGCTTAAAAAAAAAAAAAGGAAAAAAAAAAAAAGCAGTAAACCCATCCTGCTCCTGCCTGGAGACAATTCCCTCCAGGCAGGGAGCAGATCTGCTGCCTCAGCTGATGGGATTGAACCGTGGCCGTGGCGGGGCTGGAAATGCTTCCACAACGCAGAGTCCAATGAGTGAAAATATTTACCTCCAATTGTAAGGCATCAATCTTCTCCTCCTGGCACATATCCCCCTCACACTCGTACTGGACTATCTTGCCATCAGTTTTGCTGGCCACCAGCCTATGGACATAATTGTCTGGGGAGAGAAAATCCACCCAGAGGGACTCAGAGCTGAGGCACCCCCGGTTATGGAGCTCAGCGAAACCACCCAGCCCCTGCACCAGCACCTCAGCGAGGCACAACGCCAACACCACCTGGATTTGCTCTTCAGCAGACTTCTCCCAGCCACCTTATGGGATATTTACTCCAACAGCCCAGGGCAAAGAGATGGAAAGGGAGGAACAAACATTCCAGGGTCCCTGGCAGAGTGAGCTTCCCCCCGCCCCAGCCCCGCTAAAGCTGTTCCAGCACAACGGATGCTCCCCAAAGCCAGGGAGCAGCACAGGCACAACCTCCCTCCTGACCAGCCAAGCCTGGCCCAGGTGATGCCCCCAGGGGTGCCCGGGGAGGGGGCTCACCGCCGGCGTAGTCCCACACGCGGTGGTTGGTGAGCTGCATGGCGTACGTGTGCTGCGTCTCCTCAAAGTGTTTGTAGGCGTGGCGGCTCACGTAGCGCCCGCAGCCGATGTGCCCGCAGATCAGGCAGATCCACAGGTTCTGCCAAGGCAACGGGGCAGCTCTGGGGGTGCAGCTCTGCCAGCCTGGGCAGCAGCACCCCCAGACAGCGAGAGGAACCCTCCCCACGCCGCAGTCGCGCGCTCAGGGACGAGCGGGGTTTGCTCTCCCCAGCCTCCTCCTTCCCAGCTCGTTGTCCTCAGCCATGGAGAAGGGGAAACCCTGCTCCTCACACCACTTACACCCCTGCAGGTGCTGGTGTTGATAGATCAACCCCCTGGCCTTGGGAGGAATCCCCCTGCAGTTCCCTCACATGCTCAGGAATGAGCGGGGTTTGCTCTCCCCGTCCTCCTCCTCCCCAGCTCATTCTCCTCAGACGTGGAGAAAGGAAAGCCCTGCTCCTCAAGCCACCCCTGCAGGTGCTGGTGTTGATAGATCAACCCCCTGGCCTTGGCTATGGCCCAAACCACAGCGAGGGAACAGACTAAATCAGGCTGGTTTAACTGCTGCTGTCACAGCGATCTTTCGAAGAATCGCGGAGATTCATCAGAACAGGAAATCTGTGAGGTAACTCCCCCCTCCTTCCCAGCACTGATCCACCTCAAAAGGAAAGCTGATTCTCCACTGATTGGTAAAACCAGCCCCAAAGCAGCCCTAGAATCCAGGCCCAAAGCAACCCAAGCAGCTGTGCAGTCAGATCTAGGCTAGATCTCACCAGCCACCCACCTACTTACTTCTTGAACTCCACACTCAAAACACTTGTTCTCTTCCACGGGCTCTGGAGTCTGGCAGTACCTGCACACAGGGCACCTGCAGGGCACCAAGAACATCATGAGACACAGAGAGCAGCATCTTCATATTCCAGACACTAAACAGGGAGCCAGAGAGCTCCAGGGAAATGCCTTGGGCAGCAGGATGCTCCCTGGAGCTCCCAGCTCACATTGACCCCACTCAAATTCACCTCCACTCCACACAAAGTCACTGGTTCAAAGAACAGTTCAAAGCCATTTCAGGTGGATCTGGTTGTGCTGCAGCCCAAGGGATTCACACAGGAGCTGCCCACTGAGGAGGGGCACTGGGACTGCTGGGGACAGCTCAGTGACACTTTGCAAACACAACCCTGGGGAGATGCTTCAATCCCAGAACAGCCCAAGGGATTCAGTCCCAGCCTTCCCAGGAAGAACATCCCATAACTCCACCCTAAAGTATCACCAGCAAGTGTCCCTTTTGGATCCATCAAAGATCCAGGGGATCTTTCCTCTCTTTTGGAACTTCCTCAGTGCTGCCACAAACACAGAACACCCCAGCCCCAGAGTAGCAGCAGCTCAGTTCAGTGTGGGATAACTGAGGCTGCATCCTCCTGCCATGACTCTTTTTGTAGTTTTCATTTGCTGCTGGGTGAGCCACAGAAATATTCCAGGGAAGACACACCTGGATTGCAGTCAGCTTTCCCTACAAATCCAGGCACTTCCAGCCTCTATAGTGCCTGAGCAGGGAGAACAGGGATTTTCCTTTGTCCTCCTTTTAGACTGGGAGCATAAGTGCTGCTTAAACTCTATATTTTATATTTAAGGGCTATTTGGGATCTTGCTCCTACATTGGCTACACTCCACTGCCCCAAACTCACACTGGTTTGGATTTATGGAGCAAAGCAGCCCAGCAACCTGCATGGCTTTAAATCTGATTAATCTCACTGAGGTTGGTACTTTGGCTTATGAGTGATAGATCCCAGAGTGCTCCAATCTTCCTCACATTCCCTCAGAGAATCCAGGAATTGGGACAGTAGGGACAGAGCAGCCACAAGGAGGATCTGCAGCCACTGCAGGATGCTGCAGTGTCCAGAGGAATGGAAAATCCATCCAACTGAGAGCAGAAAGAAATGCCAGCTGGGGGCTCCAGGCTCACCAAAATTCTGCTCCACAGGAGCACCACCTCCCTGGGCAGTGCTTAACCACCCTCTCCACAAAGAAATTTTCCCTGATATCCAATCTAAACCTTCCCTGGCACAGCTGCTCTTCCCCACCTCCTCTTCCTCCCCTCCAGGTCGGAGAGGAGGCTGCAGGGCTCCCCACAGGGCCCTCAGCTCCAGGCAGGAGCAGATCCATCTGCAGGATGCCAAGGAAGGGCCTGGCTGAGCTGACTGAAGCAGGGCTGTGTGTGCACCCAGGGCTGTTTACCCCAGCACTTTTCTCCTACAGTATTTTGAGACAATCAGCATTCCTGTACAACTCCCTCCCTGCCTCAGCAGCGAGGCCCCTGGGAACCACTGCTCCATTCCTTTTGCTGGGGAGATTTCTCTCTGGGAGCCCCTTAATGGGAAAAACTGAGCATGAGGACTGGCAGGAACTCCTGCTCCCCACACTGACCAGCAGAGCTTTGTCAGCACAACCCCCCCAGCCCAAGCAGGGGTTCAGGGTGGGAACCAAGGCCAGGCTCTTACGTGGTGTCCTCCCAGCGCTGCAGGCACTGGCTGTGGAAGCTGTGGTTGCACAGCGTGGTGAGGATCCCGTTCACAGACTCATCCATCCTCTCCAGGCACACGGTGCACTTGGGCAGCTCTGTCAGGTCCATCACAGGCAGGCTGGCCCCCTGCAAGGCACCAAGCAGAGAGAAATTGCTCAGCACCTTCTACTCACCAGCAATTCATTCCAGCTTCCCATCAATGCCAGCGCCAGGGTTCAAAACCACGACACGGGAACGCTGTGAGGCCACACGGGGGCTGGGAATTTACTGGAAGGAAAAGAAAGGGATGCCCAGCATTAAACAGGTCACAGGCAGGGCTCAGTGAAAGGGCTGCCCCTTGTGCTCTGTGGATTCCCTAAACTACAACCCAAGGCAGGTTCAGGTCCCAGCTGAGGCACAGACCCTGTGCTGTCACCACACAAACTCTCCCAAGGACCACAGGAATGGGGAATTGGTTTGATAGATTGAGCTGTTCTTGCAGCTTATTCTCCAAATAATCCTGTTAAAACCCCCTGGAGTGCAGGCAACAAAGCAAGCCAGACTTACATCTTCTGATTTGAAGACTTCAGCCCTCTCCACGTACACGAGCTGGCAAACGTCCTCCTCGATGGAGTTGAACTGGCGGCCGTTGCAGGCCATGTAGAAGCTGTCTGCATCAGCCTGGGCACAGAGCAGGGCAGAATGGTTAAAGAGAGAAAACTCACAGCTGACCCAACCAAGGAAGAGCAGGAGAAACCTCCCAGATCCTCCCTTCTTCCCTGGAACACCAGGGGAGGGATTTCAGCCAGCTCCAGGCACTGCATTTTGGCATCACCACTGGAAGATGAAGTGAAGTTCAGGGCAGGGACAGCACACTGACATTGGAGCATTCAGCAGGAATTGGGGATCTCCCTTCAGCACCTGTTTTGCTCTTTGTCAGCAATTTCAGTGCATTTGTAAAGCAAATTTGGTCTCTGTAAAAATATAAGAGGGCCATGTTGCAGGACAGCGTGTCAGGGAAAGGAGCAAGAGTTTAACTGTGGGAGAGGATCCACTTTACCACCCACAACTCAGCAAAGCTCTTAGGCAAAAGAGGCAGAACCAACCCAACCCCTGTCAAATCCATCATCCCTTTTCTCTCAGGAACTCCCCAAACCCTTTCTCCACAACCACCACACTGGACTGAGGCAATCAGCTGAATGCCACATTCCCACACTCCTGCTGATTCCAGCCAGGAGCACCAAGGCCCTGCAGGTTTGTTTTGCCACCTGCAGGCACAGCCATTAGGGGTCAACAGAGCTTCAGGGAATTGCCTGAAAAACAGGAATTTCAGGGTGAACTGAGCCCCAGTTCAGGGATTTGCTGCAAGGCTGTTTAGCACTAGATATATAAAGATATATTTGCTCCTGTATATTTAATACAACAGGAGATAAAATCATCTTTGTAACTGCTGCAATTAGCACAAAACTCACACAAATCCTCCATCTGCACAAAGGGCTTGGGAAATCTCTCAGGCAGAATTCACAGCTGGGAGAAACCTCTCCCTGAACCCCAAAATAAATCAGGTGCAGTTGGGAGAAGAGAATGTCCAAGTGAGAAGGTCCACACAGGAACTGCAGGGGGGAATTTAAAGCTGCCCAGTTCAAGGGGCCTGGAGAAGCAAACTGGGTTATCTGGGTATCAATTCACCCCCCAGGCTCTCAGTTTGGGGGGGACTCTCCTCTCCACACTGGCAGTGGCTGTGACACCACCCAGCTCCTCAGAAAAGCAGGAAAAGCCTTTCTTAAAACAAAGGGAGCTCCCTTGGCTGGGTCCTTTCTCTTCAGCACAGCACTGAACAAACTGAGAGACAGCAAAGAACTCTGTGAATTGACTAATTTTTTTTAAAAATATCCTGCTAGCAAGGAACAGGACAGCCAGAACATGGCATCCAGGTGTGGGACCAACCTCAGCAGCCGCAGGAATTCTCTGGGATGGAGGCCAGGGCTGTTTTTCCTGGCTAAGAGCTGCCCAGAGAAGGCACACAACCCTCCTGAACTGTGCCATCCCTGCAGCCAAGGAAAGCTGGGAACACCTTACCTGGGAGCTGAACTTGATGAGCACCATGTACTGGTTTGGGGTGGAGTCTCGGATGATCTTCATGTGCTCAATCACTTCGTAGAAGGAGGCCACGAACTTCATGAGGTCGTGGCTGGTCATGGTGGCGGGGACGGTGAGGATGCAGAGCATGGCGCTGCGCCGCACGTCCTCCTTCAGGGACGTCATCTTGCTGGGGACACAGCAGGGACACAGCTGGGTTGCTCTGACTTTTGCACTTTTGGATGCTTTTGTAGCTAGTTTGTCACATTTTTCTATGTAAACACGGCCATGTTATTGTAACGGTATCTTATCATTTACATTCCTTTCTCCTGGACACAGAACTTTAATGGACATTTCCTTTGACCACTGTGATTGAGGGAGGAAGAATTGATTTCCTCCAATGAATAGTGATTTCTAAATGTATATAAAAAATAAAGAAGGCAGGCCTTGCTGGCTCCTTCCTGCTGTCTCCTCCTTGCTGGTAACAGGTGTCTCTGTCTCTTCTTTTGTGTCCTGCACCTCACCCCCTCCAGGGGCAGGGCACAGCTGGACACACAGCTGGACACACAGCTGGACACACAGCTGGACACACAGCTGGACACACAGCTCCAGCCACACAGGCACAGCAAGCCTGCTGGCAAACTTAAAACATCTCATGGAGCAGGAGGGAAGGGCTGTGAGTGACCCACGTGAGACAGGCACAGGCAAGGATGAAACTGGGCAGCTCCCAGGACAATGGGATTGCCAGGAATACTTTCATTTCTGTTTTTCTATGAAAGCAGCTGAAGTTGGCGAGCCCCAGATGCTCAGCACTGTTCCTAGAGCAACTGAGCAATGTTTGTTACTATTCCCAAAGTCCATTTGGTGGCTCCTGGGGGCTTTCAGGGAGACCTGGAATGGGAGTTCTCACACAATTGCAGTGGAATGGTGTGGAATTGTAAACCCTGGAATACAGGATGAGACCTCCTGCCTCAGACAGCTCCCCAGGCCTGCCAGCAAGGCCCCAGAGAACACCATTTAATTGTGGGATCCCTCAGGAAACTGCTTTCAAATGTCTTTTTTTTTGAATCTCTGTTTGTTTATGCTCTTACAGTCCCCAGCACAGGCCCTCAACACCCCCAGTGTCACCCAGAGCTGTGCCAGCTGTCACCCACAGCCAGGGGACCCAGGCCAGACACCAGACACCCTCTGCCTTCCCAGGAGTGAGTCACCCTTCCTGTTTTCCCCACGCAGGATCCACAGCCTGGGGTGACCAACTCACCCTCCCATCAGCCAGGAATTCTTACTTTGTTTTGTACAGGTGCATAATTCCATGGACGATCTCAACCGAGGGGTTCCCGCTGAAGAAGGAAATCTGGTCTGGGAGCTGCTTGGAAGGAGAGTCTGGAGCAGCCTCACACTCCTTGCTTTGATCCTCCTGTTTAGTTTTGTCCTCAGCTGATGCAGCCTCTGAGGATTTTTTTTCTTCCACGGCAGCTTTTGTTTCATCTTTCACAAGCACAAAGTTTCCCTGTTACTGAGGGCAAGGGACCCCAAGGATCATCAACCCAAGTCCTGGCCCTGCACAGACACCCGACAACCCCACCCTGGGCATCCCTGAGGGTGCTGTCCAACCTCTCCTGGAGCTCTGGCAGCCTGGGGGCCGTGCCCATCCCTGGGGAGCCTGGGCAGTGCCCAGCACCCTCTGGGGATGAACCTTTCCCTGATCTCCAGGCTGACCCTGCCCTGGCACAGCTCCAGCCCTTCCCTGGGCCCTGTCCCTGGCACAGAGCAGAGATGGAGCTGCTCCTCCTGAGGAAGCCGTGTGAGGGATGAGGTCAGCGGGAAGCGTTACCAGGAATAACCAGCTCTGCCAGCCGCATCCCAACAAACATTCCCGAACTTCTCTGCTTGTTTTCCCAACCGCGGGGCCGACTGGGGACCCGCAAACCCCACAGCAGCCGGGCCCCCCCGCCCTGCCGGGCCGCTGACAGCACCGGGACAAGCCCCAAACCGTCCCGGTGGGTACCTGCCCGCGGCTGGATGGTCTCGATGATCACGTCGGTCATCTCCCTGCGGCCCAGGTGCTGGTGCAGGATGGCCGCCCGCTCCCCGGGGCCCTTCCCCTCCAGGCAGGCGGGCACGGCGGCGGGGGCCGCGCCGGTGCTCTCGGCTGCCATGTCCGGAGCTGCGGGGACAAAGCAGGCGTTGGGACGGGGCGCTGTGCGCGGAGCCCCGGCAGCACCGGGACGGCCCCCGCCGGCAGCTGCGGGGTGCGGAGCGGGCCCGGCCGCG
>VZRZ01005355.1:618256-632294 GCA_013398175.1 Climacteris rufus
GCGGGGCGCTGCGAGGGGCGGCGGCGGCTTCTCGCGAGAGTTCGAGGTACGTTCTCGCGAGACTCTGCGGCGCAGCCCCCTCCCTGTGGGAGACCCTCAGGATCGCCGGGCCCGGCCCGGGCCCCGTCCCCACCCTGCCATGGCCGGGCCTTCCCTGGGCACCTGCAGGGATGGGCACTCCAAACCTCCCTGGGCAGTTCCCGTGCCTTCCCTGCCACAACCGGGCCTTCCCTGGGCACCTGCAGGGATGGGCACTCCAAACCTCCCTGGGCAGTTCCCGTGCCTTCCCTGCCACAACCGGGCCTTCCCTGGGCACTCCAAACTTCCCTGGGCAGTTCCCGTGCCCCCCGTGCCATGGCCGGGCCGGGCCTTCTCTGGGCACCACCAGGGATGGGCACTCCAACCTCCCTGGGCAGTTCCTGTGCCCGCCTGCCCTTTCCATGAGGAAATTCCTCCTGGTGTCCAACCTGAGCCTCCCCTGGCACAGCTTGAGGCTGTTTCCTCTTGTCCTGTCCCTGCTTCCCTGGGAGCAAGGGACTCCATAAGGCTTCAAGCACTGATCAATAATTAATGTTAGTGATGAGCTATCCCGCTGTCCCCAGCATTTGATGGGATTCAGACCCTGTGTAAACCCCACTGGGGTGCCCTGGTTTGGCTGGGACACCTCAGGTGGCTGCCCAGGCTGGAGTCACCATCCCTGGAACCGTGCAGAGCACAAGCAGAGGTGCCACTTGGCCGTGTGGTTTGGTGGATCCAGGGAGGTTGCACTTGATGACCTTGGAGGTCTTTTTCTGCGTACATAAATAAACATTTCCCCCTGTAATTCCCCCTCTGTGCTCCAGCCTCTCTCCTCAGCTGAGGTGTGAGTTTGCCTGGCCTCTCCCGTGGTCCAGCATGTCCCTGAGGAGCGCTGCCCGTGCCCCTGCCCTGCTCCGTGCGCGGATCCAGCTGAGCCAGCGGCGCTGCAGAGGCTGCTGCTGCAGAGCTGTGATCTTTGAGGAGAGCGGGGTGCTGCTCCCAGCCCCCCACAGCACAGCCTCAGGTGGGTATTCCCACTCCTCATCCCACAGAAGCACAGCATGTCCTGAATGCCCTGGGAAGGGACCCACAGGGATCATCCTCCAACTCCCAGCCCTGCACAGACACCCCAGCAATCCCACCCTGTGCCTGAGAGCGGTGTCCAAACGCTCCTGGGCCATTCCCTGGGGAGCTGCTCAGTGCCCCACCACCCTCTGGGGGAAGAACCTTTTGGAACTCTCCAGAAGTACCACACCAAAACTCGGGATGCGGTGCTGCAGCTCCTGGGATGCCCAAACTCTTCCACCACCCCTGCCCAGCACACCCATTCTGACAGTGCTGGCCCTCAGAGGGGTTCCAGGCTGATTTCCAGGTCTGATGATGCCCTTTGCTGGCTTTCTCCCTGTTCTCCATGCAGACTGGGAGGCCCGGGGCTGTATTCCAGCTGGCACCATCCAGCAAGCTGCACTGTCTGGAGGGGAGAACAGCCTCTCCCTGAAGTATTCCAGAGGGGAGCTGACAGCTGTGGAGTTTCTGCAGGAACTGGGACAGCAGTGCTTTGAGATTGTAAGCCAGCTCCCCCCTGCTCTCCCTGTGCTTCCTGTGAGTGGAAACAGGTCCAGTGAGGAAAGGGGAGCTTTAAAAACAAATCCTTTGGTGGAGTGGTCTGGATTTTCCATCTGCTGTGAGGGCAGGGCAGATTTCCACCATTATCCTGGTACCTGGGCAGGGCAATCAGCTGAATTTGCCTGAATTCCCACCAGCTCTGAGTGTGCATTTCACAACTTCTTTATTTCAAGACACCTCTTGGATGAGCTGAGATGAGAAGCCAAACTGAGGGACAGCTGGGAGGTTTTGGCTGTTGGTTTACACGTGGACACAACCGGAGGGATCCAGGAGTGGAAGCTGCTCCACCACAGCCCCAGGGACACAGAATCCTCCTGGAATAAGGTCCTTTGCAAACAGCTCAGTCTAAAATGCAGATTCCTTTCCTGCCTGCTGAGCTGTCAATGTTTGTCTCTAACCTGCCTTGATCTCATGGCAGGCACGGTCCCAGTGATTTCTCTTTCCCAAAACCAGCCCTTTATCTCTGCTGCTGCCTCTGGAGAGTTAGGAATGTGAGAACCTTTATTTATTTGGGCAAAGCAGTTGAGCTGGGAGCTTCCCTGCCTGCCTTGTGCTGCCAGAGGAAAGACAACAAGATGATCAGGAACTCCTATTTTCACCCCTGCTTAAAAACCCTTTATGGCCAATGATCATTCTTGGGGTTTCTCTGGTTTCTTAGGCAAATGCCCGTGTTCCAGTGGGCTCTTTTCTCTGGGATTTAATCCGAAGTGAGATGACAAAACAGCTCCCCATAATGGCAGAAGCAGCTCAGTGTATCCGGGCAGAGGGGCTGAAGACAGCTCTGCTGAGCCACAACTTGTGCCTGGGGGATAGAGAGAAGTTCCTGCCCCTGGACCAACGGCACTTCGATGTGGTAAGTGTGGATGGATCCCAAAAGTGGCTCTGTTCCTCCCTCTGTGAAAGCAGAAGTGGGATTCTGGAAGTGCAGTTATCACATCAGCAGCACGTGTTGGTTGCCATCAGTGGAACAGCCTGGGAAAAGCATTCCTGGCTGAATTCCTTGTAGGGATTCTTTGGAGAGAGGCTGTGACATTTGCAGATCCCCTGCAGAGTGCCCACACAAGCACGAGTCTCTGTGTAACAGGCACAGGCAGTGATGGAGATAAAGGACTTGGGGGCTGCAATACCATACAAGAAATAAATGTTGGTATTCAGTGCCCCTGCCTGCTTTAAAAACAAACAAAAAAAAGCTTTAAAAGAGAAAGGATTGCCAAGCACCCCCTACACTACTAAAAAGCCACAGCATGTTGATCTGTGTGAGCTGAGGATCAGAGCAGGGGAGTTGCTGCTTGGGTTTTCATGGTTGTGAGGGCAGTGGGAGTGTTCAGAGGCTCAGTCCAGGCTTTTTCAATCCAGATTTTGGTGGATGGCTGTGGTCAACACCTCAGCTGCTGTGGAGGTGTCTTTGGGGTGGCTGATGGGTGCAGTGGTCAGGACACTGCTTTTCCAGAGCCTTTGGAAGGTGCTGCCATCCAAAGCTTTCACTGGGGACACCCAGAGAGTCTCCCACATGGGGACACCTCGTTGGATATCTGACATCCAAGGACTGGCTCTTCCTGTTCAGCTGATTTGAGCTGAAGGGTCACAGCCAGGACAATTGGCACCCACACAGTCCCTGGAACCATCCTGAGCCTACCCAGCTCCTGTCCTTCATTTCTCATGTTAATTAGACCATCAGTCTCTTTCCCACCCTCCCATCTCCATTTCCAGCTGTTTGTGGTCATGCAGGCTCATGCATAATCCATTTGTTGTTGCTGTAGGTGGTTGAATCACATCGGGAAGGGATGCCCAGGCCAAATCCTGGGATCTACAAGCTTTGCTTGGAGCACCTGGATGTCCAGCCCCAGGAATCCATCCTGCTGGACAGCAGCAGCCAGAACCTGAAGGCAGCAGCCCAGCTTGGCATGAAAACGGTGAAGGTACAAAGTGACAGAGTCAGGGTGGGATTTGGGGTCCAGAAGCTGTTTGGTGTGAGCAGCTCAGGATTTTCCAGTGGCAGGGGCTGCCTGGTCCTGCCAAGCCTTTTGTTTCAGCCTGTCCTTGTTCCTGCAGGATGTGGTGGGGTTAAAGCAGGGATTACTGGCAGAGTCTGTCCTGGGCTGTTTCATTCACGGCTCCCAACCCTTCTCAGAGAAGTCACTTCTCCTTTCTGTTCCTCAGTTCTCTGTTGCAGAAACAGCCCCAACCCTAAGGCTGAGACAACCACCTCAGAAAATGAGCCCCAGTTCATGAATTCCCAGAAACTCTGAGGCCTCATGGATGTATCAGTGGGGCTGACAGGTTACCCTCAGGCTTTGGAGGCCGTGAGCACAGGGATTTTACTTTGGAAAGCACTGGGGAAAGGACAGGAGGGGGACTGGTGGGAAGAGTGAACTCCACACCCCTGGACTGCACACAGGGAATTCCAGCTCTTGTCCCAGCTCACAGGCACATCTCCAGGGCAGAGACCAAGGTGGGA
Source organism: Climacteris rufus (assembly GCA_013398175.1). Classification (NCBI taxonomy): domain Eukaryota; kingdom Metazoa; phylum Chordata; class Aves; order Passeriformes; family Climacteridae; genus Climacteris; species Climacteris rufus. The sequence goes on from VZRZ01005355.1 coordinate 622,359, forward strand.
AGCTCTGTGGGAATGACCCAGGAATTCCTTTGCCAATGGATCAGGGGATGACCCAGGAATTCCCAGTGGATCAGGGGATGACCCACAAATTCCTGTGCCAATGGACAGGGGATAACCCAGGAATTCCCAGTGGATCAGGGGATGACCCAGGAATTCCTGTGCCAATGGATCAGGGGATAACCCAGGAATTCCCAGTGGATCAGGGGATGACCCAGGAATTCTCAGTGGATCAGGATGACCCACAAATTCCTGTGCCAAAGGACAGGGGATGACCCAGGAATTCCCAGTGGATCAGGGGATGACCCAGGAATTCCTCTGCCAATGGATCAGGGGATGACCCATGAATTCCTGTGCCAGTGGATCAGAGGATGACCCAGGAATTCTCAGTGGATGAGGGGATGACCCACGAATTCCCAGTGGATCAGTGCTGATGCACTCACAGATAAATTCATCCCAACCATGCAGGGTTCTCTCTCTCCCAGGAAATTTTTCCTTCTTCTCTCCCTGCTGTTTCCAGGTTGATGATCCAGAAGTAGCACTCAGGGAGCTGCAAACCCAGCTGGGATTTCCTTTGAGAGGCTTTGTTCCCTACACTCGTTCTGTGAGGCCAGGCCTGGAAATCCCAAAGGATCGTCTGCAAAAGTACCTTGAAGATGTTCTTGGTGCCCACTCAGCAGGTATTGCAGTGGGTTTGGCCCTTCAGGCAGAAAGCCTGGATATTCTGGAGCCATTGGCTTTTTCTATCACATGATAAATGGATTAAAAAACAATATTAATGAAAGTCTCCTAATCTCCAAGCAAAACAGTACAGCCATTCCAATTCCAGTGATCCATCGCTTTCCCAGAAATGAGAAACAACATTTTAGGACTTCCTCATTTAGGAGAGATTGAGCACAAGCTGCCAAAGAGATGCCAGGAATATTCCTGTCCTGTGAGGCATCTGTGAGCTCCTGCTGTGTTCCCCAGGGGTTGGGGACACAGAGATCTCAGCCCCAGGAGCAGGCAGGGGATGGAAAACCTGGGGATGTGCTGACCCTGTGCTTCCAACTGCCAGGCCCGCTGGAATTACGGCAGTTTGCCCACGGAGACTCCACCAGGAGCTACCTGGTCAGGTTTGGAGGTCGTTTGCTGGTGCTGAAGAAGGAGGAGGAGCCTCCCTCAGGCCCGTGGCCCTCAGGCCCTGCTGTCCCGAGAGAATACAGGTGAGAGGGGCTCTGCTGCAGTCCTGTGCCAGAGGAGCTGCCCCAGCACCAGCAGCAGGACACTTGGGGAGGATCATTTGGGACCTCCCCTTGTTCTCCAGAGCGTGGGATGGGTCTGGGGGCTCTGGGCCATGTGAAGGTGTGGGTGTGCTGCTTTCACCTCCCCTCAGCCACCTGATCTTAGTGTGTTTAAAACTGAGCCCAGCACTGTGATGCTGTGTCTGCCTCCAGCACTGCAGTTCCAGGACTGATTCCCTGGTGCCTCTCTCCCTCCCTGGCAGGGTGCTGAAGGCTCTCTCTGAGGCTGGTGTTCCTGTGCCCCCTGTACTTGCTCTCTGCGAGGACAGAAGGTAACCCTGACCCTCAGCTTTTGCTCTGTGCTTGACAACTGAAGCCAGATTCCCCCAAAGATGAGGAGAGAAGGAGGCAGAGCTCACAAAGGGCACTGTTCTAATGAACATTTGTGCAGTGTGGGGCTGGAGGAACCTCTGGAAGAATCACTTTTATTTGGCTGGGTTTAGGTGTGTCCTGTTTTAGCAATTAATCCAGGTGCTCTCTTTGAAAAGCAGCTATGAAGCAATGTTGTAGGGCTGCCTGCTGACTCAGAGTGCTCAGGATTGAAATAAAGAGGGGATTTTTCCAACTGCCAGGCCTCAAACAGCCAAGGCAGCAGCAAAGCTGTGGCAGGACCCCCCTCCCAGCCTGCAGCCAGCTCAGATCTCTGCTGGCTGCAGGGATCAGTCCCTGCACTGCACCCACTGCTCCTGGGGTTTGTGTGCAGCCCCACAGCCCAGCTCCAGCCCCACTGCAGGGAGCAGGGAAGCACTGGGGCTGGAGCCTGGCTCCAAGCTCAGCTTCCTGGGGCTGATGGTGCCACAGCCTTGTGCCAGCACCCAGCAGCCTGGGACGGGCTGCAGCGAGCGCCCAAGTGCTGCTGAGGCCGCTCTTCCCCTGCCCACACCAGCGAGGCCTGGGGGGCACATTCAAGGCGCAGGTGAGGTTTGGAGTGGTAGGAGCAGGGTGAATCTCAGCCCCACTGATCCCAGTTTGCTTCCCCAGCATCCTTGGCACACCTTTCTACCTGCTGGAGCACCGTGCTGGCCACGTGCACCGGGACGCGGCGCTGGCGGCCGGCGCCTGCTACGCTGCCATGGCCCGGGTGCTGGCCAGCATCCACAGGCTGCCCCTGGCAGCTGCCCCCCTGCAGCACCTCGGGGAGCACGGTGAGAGCAGCCTCTGCAGCCTTCCTTCTCCTGGGGGCCAGCGTTTCGAGGGAGAGGCAGGGTGCAGCAGCTGGGAGCAGGCGGGAAAGGGAAGAGCCCAGCCTAGAGTCGGAAGCTGCAGGGGTGGTGGGAGGTGTGGAGAGCTCTTTAAATCCAGGAGAGCTCTTTAAATCCAGGAGAGCTCTTTAAATGCAGGAGAGCTCTTTAAATCCCAGAGTTCTCCCAGTTCCCAGAGCTTCCTGCCCTGTTTGCTGCCATCTCTGCCCGCTGTGGGTGCCAGAGTGACTTGTTTGTTGCCATCTCTGACCAAACCTCCCCAAGCATCCCCTGCGGTCCCTCTGCAAGGATAGCTCAGCTTCCTGGAGCTGCTGGAGAAGTTACATTTTTGTCCAGGATTGGATTATTTCCACCAGAATATTAATCCAAATGTCCAGTTAGGAATGTATGAGACCCCCTAGAAATTGCAATTAATTCTTGAAACTTAGCTCAGGGTTCTGGGCTTAGATCTGCTTGGCTGTTTGACTTTTTCTGCATCCCTGTAGAAGCCTCTTTGTGCCTTTCCCTGGGAGCCTTCATTCCTCTGTTCCAGGAAATTACATTCAGCAGCAGGTTGAGAGCTGGACAAGGCAGTATCGAGCTGTGGAAACTCAGGTGATCCCAGCAATGGAGAGACTCATCCAGTGGCTGCCTCTGCATTTTCCTGAATCCCAGAAAACAACAGTGGTGCACGGTGATTTCAGGTACTGCCCTGGAGCACATGCCAGGCAGGAGAGAGGGAAATGATGCACAAAGTCCAGAAGGTTCTAATTGGGCTGGGGCAGCAGCTTCAGAGCAGCCCAAAAGCTGGGCTTTGGGTCAGGATCAGCATCCCTCAGGGAATAAGATCAAGAATTTCTTCACTCAACCTCTGCAAACGCTGGTCTAACACTGGAGAACCATCAGCTCTTTCTGCAATGCTCAGAAATCAGCCCTGGTTTGGGTGGCAAAACATCCCCTGAACAGTGACTTGCCTGCCTCACTTTCTGGTTACCCTCTCCAGTGACATCCACTGCTGATCTGAGGCTCTGACTAATTTGGTTTCATTGTCCAAAGCACAGTTTAGTCCATCATTAACCAGGGAGTTCAGTATTGAGTAACCTCCATCCTCTTGCAGAAATTAATGTTTCACTTGTGCTGCCTTCCAAAGGACTTGGCAATTTTGGAAGAGAGTGACGAGCACTGCAAGCTCCTCCTGCTGCTCAGCACTGGGATTTCCCCCCTCTGGAGACTTTTCTGATCTCTTTTTCCCTCTGATGCAGGATGGACCACCTGGTATTTCATCCAGACAGGCCAGAAGTCCTTGCTGTGCTGGGCTGGAAGTTTGCAGCTCTGGGAGATCCCTTCTCTGATCTGGCAAATAGCTGCATGAGCTTCTTGCTGCCAGCCCACTTTGGTGCTCCCAGAGGTACAGAGGGGCACACTCACCTCTGGCACACGCAGGGGAACCAGAGTTCTGAACAGAACAGCTCAGGGACAGTGGGGCTCAGTGCAGCTGGAAAGGGCTCTGAGCTTGCTTTAGTTTCCCTCTCACTCCAGGGAAGCTGGGCAGCTCTTTAGGGTGGGAAAGCTGTGACCCAGAGCAGGAGTGGTTTGTGCACTAAGTTAAACACCTGTTAGAAAGAAAAATGTGGGGTTAAACCGAGAGGTTGCATCATTCAGGAGAGATCTCTTGTCAGTCATGGCCTGACTGTTTCACCTAAGCAGGAGAGTATCACGGCTGGAATGCTGGAGACGCAGAAAGAAAGAGCCAGAGGCAGCTGTGTTCAAGTTCAGAGGAAAGGAAGGAAGGGGGGGGGAAGACCCACCTTCTTTAATTCTTATATACACTTTTAGAAATCACTATTCATTGGAGGAAATCAATACTTCCTTCTTTAACTACAGTGGTCAAAGGGAATGTCCATCAAAGGTCTGTGTCCATGGGAAAGGAATGCAATAACAAGATAATTCTACAATAACATGGCTATGTTTACAGAACAATAACCTTGAGAACTAGCTAGTATGGAACTAGCTATTTTTAACAGCAAAAGTAAGGCAACAGGAGAGCTGCCCCTGTGCATTTCACTTGCAGGGCTGGTGCCAAACCCCAGAGTTGCACAGGGAGCCAGCAGGGCCCCGTGCAGGGTGCAGGTCATGGGAGTGCCTGGCTCTGCCACGAGCCTCACACCATCCCAGGCAGCTCTGAGCTCCCCACTCAGCTGACTCCCTGTCCTCTCTTCCCATCTTCCAGGCTTGAGGAAGCGTGAGCTGGGCCACCTGGGCATTCCCACAGCAGAGGAGTTCTGCCAGCTGTACTGTGGCCACATGGGAGTGCAGCTCCCCCAGAACTGGAACTTCTACCTGGCCTTGGCCCTTTTCCACCGCGCCGTGCGGCTGCAGGGGCAGCACTGGGGCTCCCTGGCAGGTGAGGAGCTGAGCAGCCCAGCTCTGCCTGCCCACAGCTCCCTGCTCCAGCCTGTCCCTGGCTGCTGGCTCTGCACCTCCCAGCTTGCTGGGGAGTCTCTTTTCTTTCACTGGAGAAGGCAGCAAGAGAGCCCAGAGCTGTGTCCTACAGATGGAGCTCTGAGACCTTCCAGCTCAGCACCAGGGACTCACAGGGAGGTGGTGACAGCTCTTGGTGCAGTTTATGAGGCCTGGCTTTGGAGCCTTTATCAGAATTAAATGAGATGTTATTGTCACATCCTCTAGGATGTTTCCCCAAGTCCTGCTGGGCTGGCCCAGACCAGGGCACGTGCTGCTGTTTGGGATGTGACCACATAACACAGACTCTGCCAAACAAGTGTCCTGTTCTCTTTCCCCAGGAAGGCCAGTTCCAGGTGGCAGCAGCCCAGAGGATGCAGAGTGTGTGGCTGAGCTGGCTTGGGACTTTGCCACAAAAGAAGGATTCCGTGTGTTTGAGAGCCTCTCCCCCTCAAAGCTGCTGGCACGACATTCCAGCAGCTGGGCTGGGCGAGGGCCCTTCCTGAGCAGGAGTTACAGCACCTGCCCATGGCCTGGGGCACCTCCTGTGCCCAAAGTCCCCCTGCTCTCTCCCCCCACCAGCCTGCTGGGGATGGCCCAGGGTCTTCCCTGCAAGCTGGAAAATACAGACATCCACTGGAGCTTTCCAAATTCCTGTTCCAGAGGGACTCCATGTGCTCTGCCAGAACTCCAGGTGAGCCCAACCCTGAAGTTGATTTCCTGCCCCTGCCCCATGGTGGGGACTGTGGCCTCCGAGTGTCCCTGCTCCAGACATTTGGCACTCCTGGAGTGCAGTGCCTTGGAGGAGGGGGCCAGGTTCCTATGGCTGCAAAGAGTTCACATCCTGGGAAACAGGGAATTTGAAGCTGGGGCTCCCTTCCAAGAGGAGCAGATGAACACCAGCCCAGCTGTGGTCACTGGTGCTGCTCCCCCAAGGTGCTGCCATCCGTGCTGATGGTTTGGGCTTTTCAACACCCACCAGTCCAGGAGGAAATGGCCTGCTCATTCCCTTTCCCTGTCCAGGGAAACCTCACTCCTGTCTCTGTGGGAAAGGCTGAGTTCATTCCCCTCACAGTGTCCCTCTGGTTCTTCCTTGGAAGGTCCCTCAGATGGGGCAGGGAGCTGCCTGCACATTCCCAGCTTCCATTCACAGTGAGTGGAAGCAAACAGCCCCACCCTTGGGTTGCTACCAAGATTATAGTCTTCATTATTCTAGTGACATTATCAAAGTCTAGTGGGTTACTTAACCTCCTTTTAGCTGCCAAAAAAATATCCCAGGTGTTGTTCTGCCCTTCCAAAGCGTTTCCTTGTGCTCTGGCAGAAAGCAGCAAACCTCAGCATGTCAGGGCACTTGGCAGCTGATCCACTGAGAAGGTGGAAAGGGCAGGGAAGCAGCAGCTGTGGGGAATTTGGAAGTGCTGAGATGAGCAGATCTCCTTGTCCTTCCTCGAAACACTCATCTTTGCCAAGTCTCCAAACACCAGGATTGCCACACTCTCTCTGCTCCGTGCCTTGGGCTTGTGGAGATGCTGCTCCCTGTGTGTGGGACCACAGAGCCCTCTGATCCCTGCCAGCTGCACATCCATCCCACTGCTCCTTCCCTTGGCAACACCCCTGCACTCTCACCTTTGCTGTGGAAGTGTGTTGTGAAAGCCAGGGGAGGAGTTTTGCTGCCTGCAACAGCAAAATAATGCAAAGGACTGTGAAAGAGCCAAAGTCCCAGCCTGGAACTGCCACAGTGCTCCAGAGCTGGGCAAGGCCAAGGCAGGGGCCAGGCTGCCCTGTGCCAGCTGGCACTGCCAGGGAGAGTTCATCCCTGGGAGCTTGGCAGCCCTTGCCCTTGGCTGAGGCTCTCCTGGCTGAACAGGGCAGGATCTCAGCTGATCCTGCCACATCCCAAGCTGGGAGCCAGCAGACTTTGCACACTGATCCCAAAGGCTGCCTGTCCCTGCAGTTCTCCAGGGAGATCCTCTCCAGGGGAGCAGAGGGAAGCTCAGTTTCTCCCCCAGAGCCATGACTGGCTATCAGAGGGGCACCAGGGTCACCACACCACCTGATGTGTCTCATCCTCTTTCCCCAGGCAGAGAGTGCCAGGCCTACGGGACAGGCCATGGATCAGGGCAGCCAGGTGAGCAATTCCTCAGGCTTGACCCTTCCCTGACCCAAAAAGAGCAACGCAGGGACCCCTCTCTTGTGGGGCCTCCTCCCCCCACTGCAGTGTGGGGCCTGTGAGCACCAGGGGTGATTGGTCCTGTGTGTTGTGGGATCCTCAGTGAGGATGTGTCCCCAGCACTGGGTTCCCCAGCACATCAGGAAGGCTCTGGGACATTTGCTGCCATCCTGGCCTGGTGCTGCAGCCCTTTATGTGCCCCCATGGGCTCTGACCTCGCTCTCCCACAGGTCCCTGCAGCAGAACATCTCCCCAGAGCAGAGCCCAGCCCAGCTCTCCCCTTGGACCTGAGCTCCACGTCTGGCTGAGGGTCCTGGGGGGTTCACAGGGCAGGACTCTCCAAAGCAGAGCTGAGCCAGGAGCTGCAGCACTGGGAAGCCTTGGATGGGGAACCAAACCAGCCCCTCTGGTGTGGGAGAGGCCATGCTAAGGGCACCCTGTGAGCTTCCCAGTTCCAGTGGGGTTGGATGTTATCTGTGCTCAGTGCCTTTATTGCCCAGCTCAATACAGGGCAAAATCCTTCCCTGGATCACGAGGCTGCAGAAGTCAGTTGGGAATGACCTGGCTGGGGGTGCAAGGCTTGATTTGGGGAATAAAGAGAATGGACCTCTTTAATAAAGAGAATAAAGAGAATGTGTCTCCTCCTTCAGCACAACCTCCAGCAGCCTGCAGATGCTGGCAGAGCCCTTGATGGTGGGAGGAACTGAATCCAGACCTCAAGGGCTCTGGATTCAGGGGAGACTCCGGAGCTGAGGCAGTGCCTGGGCCCTGGAACTGGGAAAAACTGGGAGGACTCCATGGTCCCGTGAGTGCAGTGGATCTCTGTGGGTCTGTGGGGACCATGGAGGATGCAGACTGGATCAGTGGGGGCTTTCAGTGCTTCACAGAGGCCAGAGACCAGAGCAGGGGAAGAACTGTGGGAACAATCATAGTAATATTGAGCAATTTATGTGCAGCATTAATTCAATATGAAAGTGGTGGGCACAGTTCTTTGGATTCTCCAGCCCCTCCAGCGTGGGCACAGCCACTTTAACAAGGCCACATCCATCTGCCCAGGGTGGCCAGCACTTCCCAGCCCTCAGGGACACACAGGGTGCTGCAGAGGAGCCCGGGGGGGCTGTGCTGGCTGCTTGGCACAGGAACCATGGGGCTTGTAGGGAAACTGGTAACCTGAGCCTTGGATTCTCCAGAATCCAGGCTGAAATTCCACCTCAGCCTCAGGCACTTGGCTCTGCTGTGGAAGAGGGGGGAGCTGAGCCTGTATCTCAGCCCAAACATTTGGGATGGTGTCCCAGCAGGCACCTGACTCCTGCACCTCTTCCAGGCAGGCTCAGGGGGCTGGGAGCCAGGTCTGCCCTGGAGGTTTTTAGTGCTGCTGGATCTGTCTCCAAGCCCAGGGGAGGGAAGGGGCAGCTCAGGAGAAGCAAAAGCTTTAACACAGGCCTAGTGCTCAGTGTTTTCCCCTGTCCATGCCGGGATCAGCAGAAGACAGGGACAGAACACACACGGCAGCTCAGCCCTGGGCTGGAGCTCCGCCCGGGCCGTGCCCTGTGGATGTGCAGCCCCAGCTGCTCCCTCGGGGAGACACGGGCACATCTGTGCAGGTAAAACAGGTCTGGTGTCTCCCTCAGGGGCTTTAACACCTGCAGGGAGCCAGAACAAGTTGGAACAAGCGGTCCTGGCGAGGGCCACCCCCTAAAGGGCTGCCCAGGAGCCACTTTCTGGGAATCCATCACCTTTCAAGGGACACGGGCAGGCAAGGATGAGAGAGGCTGAGATCCAGCACAAGAGGATTTCTTTTCAGCTGATCCGGGAAACACAGAGCCTAATCCGAGTGCTGCTGGATAACCTTGGGCGGGTGTTCTGCCTCTCTGGGCTGTGCTGATCCTCCCTGCACAACGGGGCTGATATTCCCCCCTCCCGAGAGAAATGCCTGGGAAGTGCAAATGCAGGAACCTCCAGCAGGACTTTCAGCGACCTGGGTCTTCCTGTGGGTGAAACTATTCCTGAACTCACAAATTCTGCAGTTTTCCTATCCCCTTTATTAAACCACAGCCCTGTCACCCCTCACTGAAGAAGCCAAAGAGATGCAGTCTCTTACACAGGGTAATACCACAGGTTTCTTGTAGAGGTTAAAAACTCTTTGTGTGTTTGGTCTGTGGCTTCCTTAGCGATGGTGATGATACCCCGAGCACACCTCTATTCCCTGCACCTGAATCTGCACTCGGATACGCTGAAGTTGCACAAGGCACCTTAAACAAACCAGACAAAAAAAGCCCTTTAGCCATTGTTGGGAGCGATTTCACAAAGCCTCTCATTTGCATGCACCGAGAAACTTCAGTTGTGAAAGCACTTCCCTGGCATTGTTCCACTGCCCTACACAGGAGGGGTTTTGGCGTTCCTGGCTGGATGGGAATGGTGGCAACTCCTTGGGACCGGGGGGCCAGGTCCCCAAATCTTCCCTTATCACAACATCTTCCCGCAAAAGTGACCAGCACAAGGAGATGTTTGGGTTTTTTTTTTTCTCTGCTTATTTCCTAATTGTTGCCTGCACGAAATTCCCTGGGCATGGACAGGGAGAGGGCAGGGACGGGACAGGGACAGGGACAGGGACAGGGACAGGGACAGGGACAGGGACAGGGAGTCAGTGCCGGTGCTGGACACGGATGAGACCCCCCTGATGCACCAAACCAAGCCTGACTTGAGCTGAACGGGGCCGAAGGGTGCTAAGCCCGGCTGAGCCATGCCAGGCTGATCCGGACCGTGCTGAGCCGAGCTGAGCCAAACTGCGCTGCCCGAACCGAGCTGGGTCGGGCCCATTCCATCCGAGCCAAGGGCGCCGAGC
>VZRZ01005357.1:0-28434 GCA_013398175.1 Climacteris rufus
AGCCCAGCCTGGCATGGCACAAGGCCCAGGGTCTCCTTCCCAGCACCCTCTGCCCAGCCCCACAGCTGCCCTGCTGGCTGGCTGCCCCAGCCTGCTGCTCCCAGCACCCTGAGGCAGCTCTCACACACTCTCCCCATGGGCACCCCGCACTCCCCAGACACACTCCCCCATGCCTGGCACAGGGGATGCCTTAGGATTTTAGCTTTTCTATTTTCCATATATTTGTAGTCCTGTAGCCTTTGATTGTATCACCCCAGCCCCACATAGATTCCTTGTTTGTATTTTTGCTACCCTGTAAGGTAGACAAAACACATTCCTAAGACCCTCCCATAATCTTGCTCTTGCCTGGAACAAAGGACTCCATATCCCATAACAGGACACCCTGTCATTCCTGCTTCTCTGGGAACCAAGGACATTTCGCTCTCCCATGTCTCATGAAGTAGAAACAAAAGGAGGACTAGAAATAAGGGGGGCCAAACCCCGGGGATTCAAATGACTTCATTACCCAGACCTCTAACTGGGAGATGGGGGTCAAGTATGCAAATCTGCCAAACTTATAAAAGCATCAAAGTCCTGTATGACGTGGGCACTTTGGGTGTGCATCTCGTGTGCACTGTTGCCATAATGTACCTGAAGGACCTTCATTAAACCATAACGGCTTTATCCCCTTCATTTTGTCTGGCTTCTGATTTTTAGGTGGCCATAAAGGCAGCACAGGCACAGGGGCTCCGACCTGTGCTCCTGCTCCAGCTGCCAGCACAGAGCCCCTCGCTCACCCCACTCACTCCTGTTCCCAGGAGCTGCTTCCTGCCACACACAGGGGGCCCAGCCCAGGGCAGGGGAAAATCCACCTTGTCCCTGCCCACAGCTGTGCCTGGGGCATCCTGTTGGCCCACCAGAGACTTTGGGAGCCGCCCCAGAGAGGTGCCCTCCCTGATCTGCTGCTCCCTCCCACACAGGGTCTGGTCAGGCAAGTGCCCATTGGTGGCCGTCTTGGCCACAGCCACCATGGAGCCACCGAGTTCAAAATCTTTGGTGGACAGGAGGAAAAGTGGCAGCAAACCTTCACCCCTGGCCGTGAGGAGAGCAGACTTCAGGCTGCTCAGGGAATGGGTGAGGGAGTGCCCCTGGGAAAAGGCTGTGGAAGCTGCTGGAGTCCATCAGTGCTGGTCACTTTTCATTGACAAACCCCTGAAGGACAAGGCAGTCCTGGGTCACACCCAGTACGGGCTCAGGAGGGCAAAGTCCTGCTCATCATGCAGAATTTCCTTTTATGACACATTACCCCACAGAGTAGATCAAGGAAAGCCAGTTGGTCTGAGCTTCTTGGATTTCAGTAAAGCTTTCCATCCTGTCTCTCCCAGGATCCCTGGGCATCCCCTCCAACTCAGGCCATTCCATGATTCCATGACTCTCACCCTAATGGAGCTGGAGCTCTCACTGGACACCTGCCTTTACACCTTTGGGGTTTTTGACACTGCCACACAACCCTGAGAATTGTCCCACTCTCCATTCACTTGGACACTGGAGAGATTTATTCTCTGCACAAAACCTTTCTGAGCGTTCAGCTTCTGTCCCACCAAGGCCACAAGGCTCTGAGCAGCACAGCTATCGATCCCAGGGGCTCCTGCACCCTCCCAGAACCTTCAGGCTCAGCTTTCCCTCATGGATCTGGGCAATCTGTGCCAGGGCTGTGGGCTCTGATGGCCCTCACCCACCTCACAGCAGATGCTCCCGTTGGTCCCAGCCTTGGCTCCCCAGTGCACACAGGCAGCCGAGGGCCCCAGCTCAGGGGACAGCAGCAGGCCTGGGGCTGCGTGTGGAGAAGAGGATGGGAATCACCTCGAGAACTCAGGAGGAAGAGCACAGAGAAGGAAAGGCCCAAAATCCTAAAGGAGAAGAGCAGACGGTCAGGAGAAGGCAGCCCATCAACACGGAGGATTCACTGCAGGGAGCACTGCAGGCCAAACCTTCTCCTCCACTGGACATTGCCCAGGCAGCAAAGACTTCTCAGGACCCTTTTGGGGGAGTGACCAGAGCAGGGTTTCACCTGGGACCTACACCCACATACCCACAACAGAAGGAAGCTGGACATGCAGGAGAGACAGAGCCAAGGCCATGAAGGCCAACAGGGCCAAGTGCAGGTGCTGCCCCTGGCTCAGGGCAGTGCCAGGCATGAACACAAGCTGGGAGGAGAATGGATTGAGAGCAGCCCTGAGAAGGACCTGGGGGTGCTGATGGCTGAGAGGCTGTCCAGGGAACATTTGTGCTCTCGGGGCAGGACACAAGGTGTGCAGGGGGCAGAGCCAGGGGAGCAGCACTGACAATGGGGCAGCACAGGCCCCGTCCCACCACTGCCCACATCACGCAGCTGCTGCTGGGGGGAAGCTCAGGCCCCCAGAGAGAGGGAGAAGCAGCACTGGGGTTGGAGCCCAGCAGGCACTGAGGCCCCAGCAGCAGCTCCTGAGCTCCCAGCACTGGGATGGGGACAGAAGGGGGAAGCAGAAGCAGGAAAAGCCGCTGGGCTCGAGATAAGGGCAGCTCAGCAGCAGAGGAAAGTTGGGTGTGCTGGCAGAGCTCAGGAGGGACTTGGGGCACCAAGTGCCCTCGGTGGGCACAAGTCCAGCTGCTCCCTGGGCAGCAGAGCCTCAGCTGCTCGGGAAGGGAACTGCTGGCTCAGCGTCACTGCTGCAGCTTCTCCGCTCGGGCCGCTTGTCCCAGCCCTGTCCCCTCCCAAACTCCCTCCCAGTGGAGCGCTGCCAGCGCTGGGTCAGACTCAGGAGCCAGGGGCTGCCCTGGACCACGTTAACTCCAGCCCAGCCACACCCTGAACCAGCACCCAGGCACCCTGAGCACTCCTAGCACGGCTCCCATTGCTGCAGGAATGGGGGAAAAGCCCCCAAAGCAACTGTGGCAGTGCCCGCAGAGAACCACGAAGCACATTCATGGATAACTCGGGATCGCTTTCCCCCTTGGAGCAAAGGAGGGGAGCAGAAAGGCTGGCAGCAGGAGCTGCCGTGGCAATGCCTGCACCTCGTTTCACGGGAACAGCCCCCCGAGAGTGTTTCCCCAGCCCTGCCCCAAGGAAAGGGGCTCTGGGAGCGCCGGTGCCTTGGAGGGGCTGTCCCGGGGAGCAGGGTGCTCTGGGGAGTGGCATTTAGACTGCAGGAGAGGTGAATCCCTCCCTCCCTGCTCGGGGAGGAAAGGGAAGAACTGTCCCCTGGGCTTGGGGACAGAGCAGGACGTGCCGCGCCTGCCCCTCACCACCGTGGGGCTGCCCCGCTGCTGCAGGAGCGGCGTGGGGGCCGGGAGCCCCCCAGTGCCAGCCCCGTGCCCCCGGCCCCCCTCCCAGCTCAGCCCCGCAGCGCACACGGCTCCCCCGAGCTCCCCCAAAGCGCCTGCCAGCAAAGGCGGCTCCCCGCAGCCCCGCTCGGAGCAGGGACCCCCGCCCGCTGCCCTCACACCCCTCTGCTCCCCCCCTGCCGCCTCCCCAGCCCCGGCAGAGCACACGGGCCAGGGAGCAGAGCCCAGCAAGGTCCCGCTCCGGCTGCTCCCGGCTCCAGCCCCGCAGCTCAGCCCCGAGCTCCTACCGGCTCCCTCCGTGCCCCGCAGCTCCCGGGCTGGGGCTGCCCGTCCTGCCCCTCTTTTTATCCGGCTCTCCGCTGGGTGTTGATTTTCGTGTTCGATGTCGCAATGTCGGCTGCCGGATTCTCGGAAATCAGGCTTTTTGCTGCAGCAGAGAGTGGAAGTGAAAGTGGGGAGCTGCGGCCGGGTTTGGGGTGAGGGGCAGCAGGAGCTGGGCAGAGCCTGGTCCTGGTCTCTTACCTCCTGGTAAGAGGCTGCTCCTCTTACCCTGGATCAGCGAATCCCAGACTGGGTCGGGTGGGAAGAGACCTTAAATCTCCTCTCATTCTTCCCCCTGCCATGGGCAGGGACNCCCTGTGCCAGGGCCTCCCAACCCTCCCAAGGAACAATTCCTTCCTAATATCCCATCTAACTCTCCCCTCTGGCAGTGGGAAGCCATTCCCTGTGTCCTGTCCCTCTCAGGCTCTCCTGGAGCCAAATTAGGCCCTGGAAGGGGTCAAAGGCCTGGAGCCTTCTCCAGGTGAACACTCCCAGCTCTTCCAGCCTGGCTCCAGAGCAGAGGGGTTCCAGCCCTCAGAGCATCTCCGTGGCCTCCTCTGGACTCAGTGCAGTAGCTCCATGTCCCTCTCATGCCAGGGACTCCAGAGCTGGACTCTGTGTGCTCCGTGCCTCCTCCTGCCTCCACAGGAAGGGCTGACAGCAGCCAGAGCTACAGCCCAGGAACAGGGATGGAGCTGAGGAGGGCAGGGATGGGGGGAGCTGCTTGCTGGAGCAATCACGTCAGCTCCGTGCCCTGAACAACCCAGGGGCACTGCAGACAACCCCAAACCCATCAGCCAACACCCCCTGAGCTTGTGCAGGCCGTGGAAATTCCCTGGGCTGGAGCAAGGCCGAAACAAGGAAGATGGGACACAGGGACCCCCAGAACTGCTCCTGCAGCCAGAGCCACCCCAGCAAACCCACACAGGATCCATTGGTAGCACCTGGGGGCAATGAGGTCGAGTCCCTCAGCTGAGGGACATTGCCAGCAACTCCCACCGCGTTTTCCAGCACAGGAAGTGGGCACAGATGGTGCCAGCATCCTGGATGTGGGGTGCCAGGCCCCATGGCCAGGCTGCTCCCAAAATCTCCCTCAGCTTTTGGGGTACAAGAGTGAGGCTGATGCCCTGGGGGGTTTCGTCCTCCTCCTCCTCCCTCAGCACTGGCACAAGTCTGTGGGACCCCCTGGATCAGAAAGCCACAGAATCACAGAATCACCAGGTTGGAAGAGACCTTGAAGATCATGGAGTCCAACCCATGCTCTAGCACCTCGACTAAACCATGGCACTGAGTGCCACATCCAGTCTTTTTTAAACACATCCAGGGATGGTGACTCCACCACCTCACCTGGCAGAGGATTCCAGTATTTTACCATTTTTTTCATAAAATCTTTTTCCTACAGAAAAAACTTTTTTCCCACAGGAAATGGGGTTTTCCCGAGTGCTGGGGCAGTCTGAGGACCCAGCACAGAGCCAGCGGTGTGGTAGGGCACACCCTCCCCCTGCACACACAAACACACACACGTGGGATCACACACAGACACACACCTGCACCCCAAGCGCTCACACCCGTGTGCACACCCACGGCACGGGCGCTTTCCCCGTGTCCTGTGCTGTGGGGGCCATGGCTTCCAGCTCCTCTTGGTGCTCCTGGGCTGCTCCCGGAGACCTGTGGCTGTCACCTCTCTGCACTGTCCCGTGTCCCACAGCTCCCAGGGCCATGCCTGGGGGCAGGAAAGGGGCCAGGAGATGTGACTGCTTTCCATGGAATCATGCTCGGTGCCAAGGAACACACAGGAGTGAAATCCCCTCTCCAGTCCCTCGGCCTTTGGCCAGGCTCTGGATGTTCCTTGACCCCCCTGGGCCGCAGCACAGCCAGGGCTCTGAGCTCTGTGGTGTCACCCACGAGGCCACCGCCAGTGCCACTGCAGCAGGACGGCAGCTCTGCCCTCCCTCTGACCCGAGGGCACCGCAGAGGCTCCTCCCGGGTCCCCTCCCTTTGCTCGGCCACCAGCCCCATCTGTTCCCGGGGCAGAGCGGTTCTGTCCTATCATGAGACAGACAACCCGTATTCCAAGGCAGGTGCAAAAAGGATTTTTTTATTAGCAAAAACCAGTCTGTTTTAAGCAGTTAGGCCTTTATCGGTCCCATACCTTTGAAGCACAATAAATGTAATTCAACCAACCACCATCACTCACAATGTGAGCACGTGAAGAGCATGCGAAGGGCACGAGACTGTTATATAACTTGTTTTTCTACTTCTATTTCTGCTGAATCATTCCCATAGTCCTTCACTGCTTAGCCGAAGCGAATCCATGATGGCAAGGCCTTATTTTACTAGGCCTCGAATATCTGCTACACCGTCCCTCCCCGGCAGCCCCGCTGCCAGCTCTGGGCCAGGCTCTGTGCCCCTGCAGCCTTCACTGTGCCCCTCCATCCCCCCATCCCTCCTCCTGCCCCCTCTGCCCCCTGCTCCCAGCCCCCTCCTATGATTCCATGAAAAGCAGCAGGAGCTGGGTAAAGCCTAAGGCTCCTGGTTGGAAACTACCCAGCCCGGACCCCTTAGCCCAGATCATGGAATCCCAGAACTGAGGCAACCTGTGCCAGGGCCTCACCACCCTCACAGCCAAGAATTCCTTCCCAATATGCCATCCAACTCTGCCCTGTGGCAGTGGGAAGCCATTCCCTGTGTCCTGTCCCTTAATCCCTTGTCCCAAGTCCATCTCCAGCTCTCCTGGAGCCCCTTTAGGCATTGGAAGTGTGAAGAGTGTAGCAGTGATTTGCGTGAAACAGAAAGAATATAAAGGCCACCTTACTACGATTTACGTGAACAATGTAGGCCGTAGCATGCATATAAAACAGAAGGGTTAATCTACAGATGTGACAACTCTAAGTATAACCATTGCCCTTGTCATAGAAAGACCCTGACTCTGTGAATGGGAAGCAATAAAGTATTGTAAAACAACGTCTATTTGGCAGAAACTGCAAGGCAAGTCCTAATTTAAGCAAGCAAGACAATTAAGCTAAGAGTAAGGTACTGATAATGTGCAAAATTGAAACCGCAATATCCTGTAAGACAGCAAGAAACTCATTTAACCATGTAAAGAAACATAACCGTATAGTAGTGATAGAAAAACATATAACCATATAAGAAAATATAACTGTATTATGTAAGTTGTAATAAAAACTTTATACGCGCATATATATGGAATTATAACCAAGCTGAAGAAGAGGAGTCGCTGACTTCATCACTGCGACCCCCATATGAGAATCGACGACCACCCATACCCGAACTGCGCCGACTCAGAGCAACGCGAGGTGACGTAAACCAAGCAGGAGAAACTGAACGGGAAGTAATGCATCAATGTCAGAAGACAGGACTCAGAGACTATAAAATCGGGAAAGGGGTTAACTGAGCAGCGCGCCGTTGGTGAAGCAAAGCTTCTCCGGCCGCCCAGCGCTGTTTGCTTGTTTTGCTCAATAAATTTACGTCTATATTGACGAATTGGCTCTGCAATTTATTACGTGGTATCTATAACAGAAGGGACTCTAAAGTATCCCTGAAGCCTTCTCTTCTCCAGGCTGGACACTGCCAGCTCTCCCAGCCTGGCTCCAGAGCAGAGGGAGGGGACAAGAAAGGGAGGAAGAGAAAGCAACCGGGGGAAGTGAAAGCAAATTTGGTGCTCTCAGACCTCCCTGTCTGCATTTCCAGCCCCATCCCGGCCTCCTTCCAGCCCTGTCCCCCCCTGCCCCCAGCTCCGTCTTGCTCAGAGTGCAGCAGACAGACCCCACTGGACACTTCCTGCTCTGCTTTACAGTCACAGCCCAACACCATCAGCTCTGGGCTTTGCCCACTGACCCCTCGGGAGCCAGGCAGGGTGTCAGAGCCTGGAAAAGGTTGATGTTCCCAGACATTTTGGGATGCAGCAGTGTGGGGAAGGTGGGGCAGGTCGGGCCTTGCTTTGGCGAGGCAGTGCCCTGCTCCTCACACCACAGCCCCGAGCCCAGCCCTGGAGCATCCCAGCCTGGCAGAACATCCATCCCTGGCACACTGGGGCTGCCCCAGCCCTCCCTAACCCAGCTCCTGCCTGGCTGAGTGACCACAAGTCCCAGCTGGGAGGAGGGTCCACAGAGGCCCTGCGGTTTCAAAGGCTGACCACAGGGTGACCACATCTGAGCCTGCTTGCTCTTGGAGTCTGTGCTGGAACCCAGGAGTTGGTAGCCATATGTTTGTTTTTCTAGATCTTTGCTGTCTTTCATTCTTCTCCTAATTCTCTTTCCATGGAACTTTTCGGGTAAAGTAACATTAAATGGGATTAAAGGTTGCAAGGTTAAGCTAAGTTAATGCTATGGTAAATAATTTATGTTGAACTGGATGTTGTGTTAAATCCTTCACCAAAATTCTTTGATTTTCTACATTTTGCCACCAAAATTCTGTGTAATTTTACCCTTTGGAGAATATCTGTTTGTTATATCTCCTGTGTGCCAACCCAGAGTAAAGGAACCTCAGTTTAGCCCCTTCTGTTTCAGTGTTCTGGGGTGTTACACAGGGTCACTGCACCCTGAGTCCTGACCCTGCAGACTGGGAGAGCTGCTGTGTCCCAGTGTCCCTGGAAGGCAACAAATCCAAGGATCGTTGACATTGCAGGATCTGTGTTTGTGCTATTTCCTTTCAGGTGTCTGGAGGAACTCCAGCTATCCACCAAGTACCCAAAACATTTCGTTCCTTCCTTTGTCCTTGACATCTTTCAGGTGGGATTTCAATTCCTGACTCATGCAAAGCTTCCCCCGTGGTTGCTGCTGCTTTTCACAGGAATCTCCCCCAGTTAGAACGTCATCTCTGGATTCATACAGCTTCACATCTGGGGGCAGTGGGACTGTATGTAATGATTCAGAGAGTGCAGCAGGAGCAATCCTGGGTGAATGTTTATACCCTGAGGGAGGCTGTACACCTTCCTGGGGAAAAGCAAATTTTTCTTTGTCCTCCTCTTGTAAGGGAAACATAAAAGAAAAAAAATGTAACAAAGGAATGCCCTCCATGGGAGCTGCTGTCAGTGTAGCAGTTAAACTTGCAGCTGTCAGTGGGTCTGTGTTGGCTTTAAAATGCCAGCTGTAAAACACCACTGCCCTGACGGCTTTGTCACCGGCCACAGCGGGGAATTATCCAGGGTGTCCTGGGTTGTATGAAAAATGTAACAAAGGAATGTATTCTATTACCATCTCCATCACTATTGAGTGGCTAACGATGGGTCGTTCACACAGCTGACTACACCCTCCAAAATTGCAAACTGGACATTAGATAAGAGGCAGGTGAAGGACTCAGCCCTGATAACATCTTCCAAGGAGAAGTAGCAACACTCTGTCACCCTGTTGTTATAAATGGGTTTGAGTCCATTGAAATTTGTTGTTAATAAGCTGAAGAGTGTTAAAGCACGTTGGGGAGTTAACGAGAGTTGAGGGTTTTTGTGTATCCAGGCTATGGGAGGTGGTGAGTGCAACCTTGGGTGTAATGCTCATAAAAATCCACAGGATGGCGCAAGTGAGACTACTCTTGCTAAGGGTGGAACTTTCTGGACTGTTCCCGGACTGTTCCACTAAAGGACTGATGTCACCACGATGCTGATTGGTCCAGCAAGAACCAACCAGAGGAGACCCCTGGAAAACGAGCCAATCAGGGTTAGACAATTGGACCAATCAGCTGGCGGATTCAGAAATGCACCAATGAGGGAGCAGGGGCCTGGGTATAAGACTGAGCCGGTCCCTGGCTCTTGGTCCTCTTCTTGTTGGAGCGCCAGAGATTGAACACCCAGCGACGTCGTTGCCACTGCTTTGGTCTGCCTTGCCAAGAGGAGCTGTGAGCCTATCTCAATGCTTCCGTCCCTGCTTGTTATTTTCAGTAAAAAGGTTTTTCTTTGTAGCATACGGGAGTGAGTTGTGTGTCTCTGCCCCCCCTTGCTCCCTGTCCTTGACAGCCCACTGTGATATGCCCCCCCCCCAAAAAGGAAAAGACTGAACATCCTACCCAGATAAAAAGAGTAGAGGAAACGGCACAAGATACGGATCTACCGATCTACAAGATCTCCACAGATCTCTGGATCTCCAATGACCACAAAAGGAGAGGAGCTCCACAACCACATCTCTGGCTCCAGCAGAACTGCAGCCACTATGTGATCAGGACTGCTATCACTACCCTGACCAGACAGGGGTAGCAGGTTGTATTGTTGCCTTGTCAGTTCAGTCTGGTGTTTTCTCTGTATTACTGCTTTTTAATTTTCTCCTATTAAATTGTAGTTCTGACTTGGAATCTCTCAATATTTTTCTGTGGGGTTAATTCCTCTCCTGGTCCAAACCAGTGCAAGGGAGATGATTTGTCCTCTCTCCAAATGGGCTCTGGCCTCAGAAACTCCTTCTTGTTCACCCTGGGCATTTTAACTCTGCTGTCCGAATTGCACATGCAGTTTTTTGGCATCCTGCTGTGTTAAATATTGAATTTGGGCTCCTGTTTCTATCAGAAATGTGGTTAATTCACAACAGGGACCAACTGGAATCAGAATATCTGGGCCACTGTTATCTACCCATTGATAACCGAGCGTTTTACCCCATTGCCATTTTATTGATGATAATCATGATTCCACCTGCATGATTCCACAATTCAGTCCAAACTGCAGACAGTGGTGTGGAGGAGCATTGGGGCCACGCTGGGAAGGCTGTGGAGAGCAGGGAGCTCAGCATCTAGAGAAGCCATGGATGGGGAGCAGCTGCTGCTGTTCCAGGAGGTGGACATGCTCCTCCACGCCGACAGAGCCCTGGAACCCTCCTCACCTCGTCCCTCTCTGCGACAGACACCAGAAAGCCACGACTGCGGTGTCCCTGCCCAGCTGCCCCCTTGCCCAGGGCACAGGAACTGGGCAGAGACATCAGGAATTCCGAGAGGATGTGCCCAGGAAGCAGAGGGGCAGAGCAGAGAAGGAGGAAAGGGCTGGAAAAGCAGCCAGGGCCCAGAGGTTTCCCCACTACCACGAGAACCCGGACATGAAAGCTGGTTTTTTATTGACTGATTGGAACAGTAATACCCTCAAAACATCTTGGAGATGTCCTCAGTTATTCCGTGGGGGGTCTTGCACACTGGGAGCAGAGAAAGGCGGCTCTGCAGCAGCTGGATGTTGTGGAGAGCCGAGGAAAGAGCCCTTCCCAAGTACACATGGCCAGAAAGACTCCAGCCACAAGAGTTACCAAGCCAAACAGCATTAACGGAGAATCCGGAAGGACACCAGGAGCTCACATTGTGCCAGAGGGGCTGTGAGCCCCTGGGGATGTCCATCCACTGCCACCTTGGGCTGGGCGACCTGGGGAAGGTGTTTGAGGTGTGGGACACGTCCCTGTCTCTGCTGGAGCTGTGGGAGGGAAGGGCAGGGTCTGTGTCCCTCGCCCACCCCAGGGCTCTCTGCTGGGGCACTGTGCCCAGCATTCCAGAGATGGGACGGAGCCCTCTGCCAAGGAATGTCATCTGCAGAGCTCTGAGCGGAGCAGGGGCAGTGCTGGCAGGGGGGACAGGCACTGGGGATGCTCTGTGCCCTCACAGCTGTAAGGCTGGCGCATCCCCAGCTGCTCCATCCCAGCTCCCTGCTCCATCCTGGATTCTGAACGTCCCTCCAAGGAGCCTTTCGGGACCGCTCCCAGAACTCCAGGGATGCAGCCTTCTCCCTTCTCCTTCTCCTGGATTCCCAGGAAGCCACCAGCCACGACCCCAGCGGGCAGAGGCCTCAGGGACCCCCACAGGAGCCAGCTGGGCACCTCTCCCAGCCCCAGTGAGGGATGCACAGCCTCAGGCTCTGCCCCACGCTCCAGCCCCACTTCCCTGGGACTGAAGCCTGCATGGGACCCACAGAGGAGGAATGCAAAGAGGAGGCCCCACAGCAGCAGCAGCAGCAGCAGAGGGAGGAGATGCCCCCAGAGCTGCTGAGGGGCCGCGGGGAGGAGAAGGACACGGAGCTGGGGAGGTTGTGCCGCGCAGATGGGGACACAGGAGGACTCCCACACTTCACGCTCCCAGCAGCTTCTTGACCATGTACCCCGGCATGCTGTAGAGGAACAGGGCCACCATGATGAGCAGCAGCAGGGCCAGCACGATCTTGATGATGAGCCACTTGTAGCGGGTGCAGATGAGGTATTTGATGGACTTGAGTGGGTTCAGGAACCAGATGAACGACGTGTCCGGGCGGCTGGAGGGGAAACGAACACCCACCCTCAATCCATCACCATGGAAAAGGGATTCATGGACCTCAAATCTTATCTGGTTCCACCCCCTGCCGTGGGCAGGGACACCTTCCACTATCCCAGGCTGCTCCCAGCCCCATCCCTCCTGGCCTTGGACACTTCCAGGTATCCAGGGGCAGCCACAGCTTCTCTGGGCACCCCGTGCAGGGCTCACCACCCTCACAGCCAAAACGTCCTTCCCAATACCACACTCAATCTCCCCTCTTCCACTCTGAAGCCATTCCCTGTGTCCTGTCCCTCCAGCCCCTGTTCCCAGTCCCTCTCCAGCTCTCCTGGAGCCCCTTTAGGCCCTGGAAGGGGCTCTGAGCTCTCCCTGGAGCCTTCTCTGCTCCAGGTGAACACCCCCAGCTCTCCCAGCCCAGCTCCAGAGCAGAGGGGCTCCAGCCCTAGGATCATCTCCATGGCCTCCTCTGGATTCATTCCAACAGGTCCATGTCTTCCTTGTGCTGAGGCCCAGAGCTGGATGCAGCACTCCACGTGGGAGTAGAAGCCCAGAATTCCAGGCACCTGCTGTGGAGAGGCTTCTCCTACTCACTTGGGTTTCTCCAGGGGATCGGGCTCATTTCGAGCCAGCCCAGCGGGAGATTTCTCAGCCTCCTCGGCTGTCAGAAGGTGCAGCTCAGCCTCAACTTTGCCCTGCAGGGAGCAGAGAGCTGTGCTGAGATCTGGGATGCACTCCCACCTTCACCCCCCATTCCAGAGGGATCCCGAGGGAACGGACCCATGTGGGGGGATGGAGGGTGTCTGCAAAATCCCCAGAAGACAAATCCTCCCTTTTACCCATCCTTACAGTGATCTCCAGCTCATCGTTCTCGTCTCTGGCCACAAAGGGCCACCAGCCCTTGACCCGCTTCTGCTTGAAGATGGAGATCATGGGCAGCTCGGCCTCGTTGGTCACCATCTCCAGGCTACACTGCTTGGACGTCTTGGCTCCCCGGGGGAAGCGGTTCAGGTCCAGCTCGATGGCCCCTGGAAGGACAAAGGGGAGCACAGAGGTTGGCACCCCTGAAAAGGCTGGAGATGGGCTGGGCCAGCATCTCCTGGCCTGGGGAGCAGCTCTGAGCCAGCTCTGCGAAGGAAAAACTCGGTGTCTTGGCTGCAGGAGCGGTGGAGAAAAGGGGTCTCAGAATGACGGGATCATGAACATTGGAAAAGAGCTCTGAGACCATCGAGTCCAAGCTGTGCCTCATTGCCACCCTGTCCCCAGCCCAGAGCCCTGAGTGCCACATCCGGGCCTTCCTGGGACACCCCCAGGGATGGGGACTCCAAACCTCCCTGGGTAGCCCCTGCCAAGGCCTGAGCTCCCTTTCCATGGAGAAATTCCTGCTGCTGTCCAAGCTGGCCTGCCCTGGCCCAGCCTGAGGCCGTTCCCTCTGCTCCTGTCCCTGTTCCCTGGGAGCAGAGCCCGCCCCCCCTGGCTGCCCCTCCTGGCAGGAGTTGTGCAGAGCCAGCAGGGCCCCCTGAGCCTCCTTTGCTCCAGGCTGAGCCCCTTGCCCAGCTCCCTCAGCCCCTCCTGGGGCTCCAGCCCCTTCCCAGCCCCGTTCCCTGCCCTGGACACGCTGCAGCCCCTCAGGGTCTCTGCTGTGGGGAGGGGCCCAGAGCTGCCCCAGCACTGGAGGTGCCCCAGCAGTGCCAGCACAGGGGACGGGCACTGCCCTGGCCCTGCTGCCCCCCCAGAGCTGGCACAGCCCAGGGGCCATCGGCCTCCTGCCCCCCTGGGCACCCCTGGGCTCACATCCACGGTACCCCGGGGCCTTTTTCAGCTTTCCAGCCCCTCTGCCCCAGCCTGGAGTGCTCCATGGGGTTGTGTGACCCCAGTGTGACCCCAGTGCAGGACCTGACACTTGGCCTTGGTGACCCTCATCCCTTTGACCTTGGCCCATGGATCCAGCCTGTCCAGATCCCTCTGCAGACCCTTCCTGACCTCTCATCCCACCTGCTCTTCCCAGCAGCAGCTCAAGGGGTTTGTGGGCTGCTCTGGGCCCTGCACGTACCCAGGAAATCGTCGGCCGAGAAGTGGTCGGCGTCCCAGACCTGCAGGGTGAGGCGGGCCGGGATCTTGTACTCGGTCTCATCCCAGGAGAACATGGACTCCTTCTTGGAGATGACAATCCTCTCCTCGGCCATCAGGTAGTCGAAGGGGAAGATGTAGCGCCAGTTGAAGTTGCCTTCCCCGGTGAGGGAGTGGTAGTGGACATCCGTGTCCTGCTTGTCCTCCTGCTGACCCTTCAGCCACCTGCAGGGCCCGGCGGGGTGAGAGGGGGACAGAGGTTACACGGGGCAGGAGAGGGCACAAGATCACCCTGTCCAAGCAGCCAAGGTGTCTCCAGGACTGGAAGGATCTAACAGATGGGAAAAAGGGGCTGGGGCTGCTACAGACACAGCAGCAGAAAATCCAAGGAAGGTCCCAGAGGGAACAGCAGGAAGGTCCCAGAGGGAACAGAGGAATTTGGGAGAAAGAGTTTGAAGGGGATTGTCCGAGGACTTACCCTGGGCAGGGAGATGTTAAGGAATTGTACAGGAGATGGGGGCACTGCTGGGGAGCCTGGAAAAGATCCCAACAGAGCCAGGGGGCGACTGTTCTCCTATGGGATCAGGCTGGGAGAGCTGGGGATATCCAGCATGGAGCAGAGAAGGCTCCAGGGAGAGCTCAGAGCCCCTTGCAGGGCCTAAAGGGGCTCCAGGAGAGCTGGAGAGGGACTGGGGACAAGGGCTGGAGGGACAGGACACAGGGAATGGCTTCCCAGTGCCAGAGGGCAGGGTTGGGTGGGATATTGGGCAGGAATTCCTCCCTGGGACGGTGGGGAGGCCCTGGCACAGGGTGCCCAGAGAAGCTGTGGCTGCCCCTGGATCCCTGGAAGTGTCCCAGACCGGGCTGGACAGGGCTTGGAGCAGCCTGGGACAGTGGGAGGTGTCCCTGCCCATGGCAGGGGTGGCACTGGGTGAGATTAATTGCCGTTCCCACCCAAAGCATTCCAGGATTCTGTGATCCTCTGACGTGGGCACGTTCTGGAAGGGGCTTTCCCTTCCTGCTGGGTCAGAGTGAATCGGATGTGGGAACAAACCATCAGAGAAAGCACCACCAGTTTGGCTCCAGTCGCTGAAACTGGAGGTTGCAGGGCGGAAATGCCATGAGGGGACACCCAGACAAGCTCAGAGAGGGGCAGGGGGGACCAAGCAGGGAGGTCTCGGCCGTCACCCCCTGACAGAGATATCGGGCATCTTCTCTCCCCTCAGGAAAGCATCGTATTCCAAAACCACCCCCGTGGTGTTCCAGACAATCACCCACAGCTCCAAGCTGGGCACCAGGCCAGGCAGGGACAGGGGGATGTGCAGCCAAGGCAAGGGGGAGAGGCAGGAAACAGCACAGGGTGATGCCTTAGGATTTGAGCTTTTATTTTTTTCATACTTTTGTAATCCTGCAATTCTTTAGTGTGTAACTCTAAACTCCACATTTAGAGTGTCAGCTGCTGTTTGCCCATTTTGGTCAGACAGAACAATTCCTCTCCAGGCCTGAGACCCAAGCACACCTCACTGTCTTAGGCCTCAAAAAATGTAAAAAAACTGGGATGGTGGGGAGGAAACTGGGGGTAAATGACTTAATTACCTGAAGCTGTAATTGGAAGATTAAACCCCAACATGCAAATGGACCAAACTTATGAAAGTATGAAATCCTGTGAGCTGTCATCTGTTTTGGGTGAAGGCCCTCAGTGGGCTCTGTCTGCCCTAAATGTACCTGAAGGCCCTTCATAANTAAAAATAAAAATAAAACTAAAAAATAAAAATAAAATAAAAAATATAAATATAAAAAATATAAATATAACTGCTTTTTACTCTCGTAACTTCGTGTGGCTTCTGTTTTTAGGTAGTAACTGATCAGGCATCAGGGGAACAACATCAGTGCTGGGACCCTGCACCACCATCCCTGTCCTACCCCCCCCTTCCCTCCCCAACAGCTCTCAGGACCCCGGGAGAAGCAGAGGGGGTGCCGCTGGAATTCTAGGCTGGAATTCCAGGCTGGAATTCTCAGCTGGAGCTACCCCCTGACGAAAATGTCGCTGGATTTCTCGCCGGTGAAGTAATCGTCGTCCTCCAGGATGACCTCGTCGGTGTTCCACACGATCACCCGGAGCTCGTACCTGCCCGAGCAGGGGAAGAGGAGAGCTGAGGCACAGGAAAAGGGAAAGGGGCAGGAGGGGACGGGGTAATGCTGCCAGAAAGCAGGACGGGGCACCAGGAACAGGGAACTGCTCACAGGGATCTGTCAGAGGGATCATGGGGCAAAAACAGGAGGGGGATCTTGACCATGGAGGTGATGGAAGGGATGGGATTCTTCTCCCATGGGGACAAGCTGGGAGAGCTGGGGGGGCTCAGCTGGAGCAGAGAAGGCTCCAGGAAAACCTCAGAGCCCCTTGCAGGGCCTAAAGGGGCTCCAGGAGAGCTGGAAAGGGACTGGGGACAAGGGCTGGAGGGACAGGACACAGGGAATGGCTCCCCACTGCCACAGGGCAGGGTCGGATGGGATATTGGGATGGAATTGTTCTCTCTGAGGGTGGGGTGGGTCTGGGATGGGATTTCCAGAAGCTGTGGCTGCCCCTGGATCCCTGGAAGTGTCCCAGGCCAGGTTGGATGGGGCTTGGAGCAGCCTGGGATAGTGGAAGGTGTCCCTGCCCATGGCAGGGGGTTGGAATGAGATGGATTTTAAAGTCTCTTCCCATCCAAACCCTTCCATGACTCCATGGTCTCCACATGAGCTCGGATCAGCCGTGGCAGGGTAAGCAGAGCACCAAGGGGACCTTTCCCTCCTCTGCTCCCAACCTCTGCAAGGAACTTGCCAAAGCTCAGTGGGACAGCCCAGGCTCGGATTTTGGGAGATTTGTGACCAAATTTGGGTCTGCAAAACAACCAGAGCCCAACACTCTTCCTGCTCTGCCCCCTTTACTCAACAGGGCTGTGATCCCTCCCCACAACAGGCTCAGAGTCCTCCTTAGGGCTCCAGGAGGCTCCAAGGAATTCCCAGCCCTGCTGTTTGTGTGCAGCAGTCTGGGCGTTCCCAGTCACTTCTGATTGGGAATCTGTTGGGAATTTTGGGGATGTTGGAAGCTGCTCTGGTGGGAGTGGGTGGAGGTAGAGCAGAATCCCAGCTCCTGCAGAGAGGGAAGGCTGGAGGGAGGCTCAGGACACGTGGCCGCAACCACAGCACAGCTCTGGAAGGACCAGGGAGTCCTTCAGGCGAAGGGAGTGGATTTGCAGCTTCCTTATCCCCCCTCCTTTGGGATTTCCCTCTGGCAATGAGGGAAATTGAGCCCATCCATGAGATTCCTCCAACTTTTCCTGGCCCTCCTGTCTGCACTTGCTTGTCCCATGCTGTGCCTCTCCAGCCCCTCCAGATGGGATCCAAGGATGTTCTCTCCATCCAAGGCATCGGCTGCCTGGGGTGCACAAGAGATTTCCAACAAGATTCCCAGTGCCATCCCTGTATCCCAGAACACGGAGTAGGAAAAGCGGCACAAGGATGGAGTCCAGGAGGGCAAGGCAGGGCTGTGAGGGATATTGGGGGAAGAAATGTCCTTACTCCTTCTAAAGGAGTTGGGAGGAGGCAGGGTGGGAAGGGAAGGATTCTCCATACACTGCCTGTGCCTGCTCTGTCCTGCCGGAATGACCAGCTCTGTCCTGCTTGGAATGACCAGCTCTGTCCCAGTAGCCTCCACTGCCCCCCCTCCATCCATCACATCCTGGAAAAAATCCCTCCAAAGTGCCCTGAAATGCCATGTCCTGGGATAACAAGGCCCCTGCCCAGGAGAGGGTCAGGCCTGGGCACTCTGCTCTGCCCTGGCCCCGCATCCAGACCTGGGAGTGATGGAATTCCCCAGTTCACACTGGCAAAAAAGATGGGGAGCTGCAGGGGCTGGAAGAGGTGGGATACCACCCTCGGGAGCAGCTCTGGAACTGCCTCCAGTCTTGGGATCCCTCGAAATGCCAGCAGGGGTGAGGAGCCCAAGCAGGGGCTGGTCTGGCCATGGAGCAGCAGCAGGAGATGGGAGAAGTCAGGCTCCATTCCCAGCCTCCTGCTTTTCCTGGGATTGAGCCGTTCCTTACTTCTTTGGTTTCCTGGGAGAGATATCGATGGCAGGGCCAGGCGCTGGCATGTCCATGGGGAACATGTCCACCCACATCTCCAGGCGGCCCTGCGGGGTGGGAGAGGCACAGTCAGCTCCCCTTGTCCCTCCTGTTCCCTCCCCAGCTCCTCTTCCCCTCCAGCATCACTCCAGCTGTGCCAGATGTGGAGCAGGACAAGGTTCTGCCATGAGTCCTCCTCCACCCATGCAGAAGTGTCTTGTGGAAGGGTCCCTGCCCATGGCATGGGGTGGGATGAGATGATCTTTAACGCCCTTCCATCCCAAATTCCATGATTCCATCGTCTCCACGGATCCATGAGCTCGGATCAGCCTCGGCAAGGTGAGCAGAGCACCGGGGGGAGCTTTCCCCCCTCTGCTCCCAATCTCTGCAAGGAACTTGCCAAAGCTCAGTGGGACAGCCCAGGCTCGGATTTTGGGAGATTTGTGGCCAAATTTGGGTCTGCAAAGCAACCAGAGCCCAACCCTCTCCCTGCTCTCCCCCCTTTACTCAACAGGGCTGTGATCCCTCCCCAAAACGGGCTCAGAGTCCTCCTTAGGACTCCAGGAGGCTCCAAAGAATTCCCAGCCCTGCTGTTTTTGTGCAGCAGCCTGGGCGTTCCCAGTCACTTCTGCTTGGCTGGGAATTTTGGTCCAGATGTGAGGAATCAAGAGGGACTCTGGGATGTGGGATGGATGAGGATGGATCAGGAGGGACTCTGGGATGTGGAATGGATGAGGATATATCAGGAGGATGTGGGGAATCAGGAGGGACTCTGGGATGTGGGATGGATGAGGGTGGATCAGGAGGATGTGGGAAATCAGGAGGGACTTTGGGATGTGGGATGGATGAGGATGGATCAGGAGGATGTGGGGAATCAAGAGGGACTCTGGGATGTGGGATGCATGAGGATGGATCAGGAGGGACTCTGGGATATGGGATGGATGAGGATGGATCAGGAGGCACCGGAGATTTTCTCTGGTGGGATCCAGGGGTGAGTTTCCCACCCTGGGGTGGGTTAGGGCTGTTTTGGGTGCCCCCATGGATGCGAGACCTGCTCGATGCCCGGCTTGTCGGGGTTCAGCAGTGGCCGCGTCTCCACGTGCTCGGGGACGAGGCGGCAGCCGGCCCGCGGGATGTCCTCCCAGTGCCGCAGCACGGCCAGCGCCAGGTGCTCGTCGGTCGGCTTCTTCTGGCCTGGAGGGGAAAGGGCAGCTCGGACAGCAGGGACAGGGACAGCAGGGACAGCAGGGACGGCAGCCACACCCCTGCTGCAAGGTGCAGAAATGCCTCATCCTCTCCATCCCTTGGGCATACTTTTCCCTCAGCTGGAACTTCCTAATGCCTTTCTTCTCTCTCTATCCCAGGTCTAGATCTCCATCCAGTCTGTGTTTTCCCAGTCTGGACCAATTCCATATCCATTTATCACGTTTTCCCCCTCTTCTTCATGCCTCCTGGCCTGGCTCCCTCTTTCGTGAGCACATGTGAGTGTGTTGGGACACAACCCCCATCTCCCACTGTTTGGGGATGCAGCTCCATGGATAACAGCTTCCTAAGGCCTGGAAAGGCCAGGATGGGCTGTTGCCCTGACTTTTGCAGTTCTGGATGTTACCATTGTTTTGTAACTAGCTCTCAGACATTCTTTGTAAACATAGCCATGTTATTGTAACATTATCTTTTTGTTTACATTCCTTTCTCCTGGGCACAGAAGTTTGATGGACATTTCCTTTGACCAGTGTGATTGAGGGGAGGCCCTTTGTCTCCTCCAATACACAGTGAATTATAAGGCACATATATAATAAAGACAGGCAAGGCCCGAAGAGTTTCTTGTTCCTGGATCTCAACAGGTGTTTGTCTCCTTCTTTCATGTCGTTACTGCGATAATGGGCCTTACTCCAAGGGGCAGAACTGCCTCATCTTCTCCATCCCTTGGGCACACTTTTCCCTCAGCTGGAACTTCCTAACTCCTTTCTCCTCTCTCTATCCCAGCAGAAGGTCCACATCCCCATCCAGTCTGTGTTTTCCCAGTCTGGACCAATTCCATATCCATTTATCAGGTTTTTCTCCTCTTCTTCACCTCTCCTGGCCTGGCTCCCCCTTTCTTGGGCACACGTGAGTGTGTTGGGACTCAGCCTCCTTTTCCCATTGTTTGGGGATGCAGTTCCATGGATAACAGCTTCCTAAGGCCTGGAAAAGCCAGGATGGGCCTTACTCCAAGGGGCAGCACTGCCTCATCCTCTCTATCCCTTGGGCATACTTTTCCCTCAGCTGGAACTTCCTAACTTCCTTGTCCTCTCTCCATTCTAGGTCCAGATCCCCACCCAGTCTGTGTTTTCCCAGTCTGGACCAATTCCATATCTATTTATCATGTTTTCTCCTTCTTCCTCACCCCTTGGGCCTGGCTCCCTCTTCCTTGGGCACACATGAGTGTGTTGGGACACAACCCCCTTTTCCCCCTGTTTGGGGGTGCAGTTCCATGGATAACAGCTTCCTAAACCCCAGAAAAGCTGTGAGGTGTCCCTGTTGTTCTTTGGCCATGCCAGGAGGATATTTCCAGAGGCAGCTGTGGTCACTCTGGGTTTCCATGGAAGTCCAAAAGCCCCTGGTGGCCTGTGGGGTTTGCAGGACCATGTAACTGGTCCCATACTGGTGTGGGTGGTGACTGCAGGGCTGGGTCATGGGGCCACCACATCTCTCGGGGGGCGGTTGGAATGGGTGACCTCAGAACGTCCCTTCCAACCCAAACCATGATTCTGTGATTCAAACTATTCTAAGATCACAGCCCTGGACAATGAGGAGACCCCTGAGACCCCCACTACCCTCCACAACCTCCATCCCATGGAATTATCCCATGGGGCCATACCATTTTCATCCTCAATCTCCGTGGGGCCGGTGAAGACCCTGTTGGCCACTTTCACTCTTCCCCCTGGCCCGAAGTGCGGCCCATCCACTTTTCCCTCTTTGCATAGCTTGGACAGGATTTGGGAAGGCTTCATGGGGTCACGCCAGGTGTTGTACCCGTGGCTGGGAAAAGGAGGGCAAGGTCAGACAAAAACGATCGGGAGGAAAAAGCCATTTTGTTCCCCTTTGCCAGAAAAAAAAAGCCACTGCACCATGCAGGACCCAGAATTCCCAGGGAAAGGATTTGAGGCAGCAAAAGTGAAACTTCAGAGCAGATTTGATCCCTCTGTGCCCCTTTGTGAACACCTTCCACCCCTAGCTTGGGCCTGGAATTCCCGGTGCATCCCGCTTGATTCCCGATTTTCAGCATCGCCCCATTGGCCCTGCTGCTGTTCCATCCCTCTTCCCAGTCCCACCAGTGCCCCCCAGTCCCTCCCTCCTGACAACCCAGTCCACTCCCTGCTGTGCTGGCCACAAACCCAGGGACAGCCCAGACTCCTCCGTTAATCCCGGCCCACAGCAGGGTTGCATGGGATGAAGTCCTTCCCACCCCAAATCATTCCAGGATCAGCAGGCAGTGAAGGTGGGAAATCCCTGCAGGATCTCTGGGCTCGGGGAGGCTCCAGGTGGGAGGTGGGACAGGGAAGGCTTTTCCCGTACATGGAGTAGGTCTGGGCCACGCCGCAGGTGGCTCGGTGCTTGCTGTAGTAGCGATTCTCCAGGTCGATCTTGGTCTCGCCGATGAGGTCGTCGGTGCCCACCAGGTCCCAGTCGTACACGGCCACGGTCAGCATGGACTCCATGGGGAAGGTGGCCTCGATGTCGAAGGACCTGGGACAGGGCAGAGCAGAGAAAAGCTGCTGCAGGGCCTGGGTACCACCCAGGACAGACCCAGGGGGAAGATGGGGCTGCTCCGATCCGTGGATGGTGTTTTATTTGCATCCACCACTGAAGGACACCTAGGGTGGGGTTTAACTGAACCTCCAGCAGTGCCAGACCCACCAGCCCTCAACAGGAGGGAAAATCCTTGACCTGGATGTCCCAACAGCCCTGAAACTCAGTTTGCGTGTCTTCTTCTCACTCAAATTTAGGTCTAATGACTCCTAAGTGAAATTTCACCTCGACTGGATAAATTTCAGATTAATCTCTTAAACACCTGGCGCTACATCAACCACACACTGCCAAAGGACATCCCAAATGGAAAACTCCCACACTGTGGGATGAATCCCATCGGTCCAGCTCAAGGAGAAGCTGTGGGACAGCTCAGGTGCAGGTTCAAGGCCAGCAAGCACAGGCTTAGCTCAATTCCAGGTGCAGACTCACTTCCCAAAGACAGGGTTCAGCTGCTTGGAGATGTAGTTCTCCTTGTCCTTGATGTCCGTCTTCCCCAGCTTGATGGCAATGTAGGGGTCGGCCTTCCCGTTGATGTCAGCTGGGTGAAGGTCCGTGGCCTGGAGGGAACAGATGGGGTGGGTCAGTGCTGTCCAGAGCAGCCAAGGATTCAGGGGTGGGCCTGTTCTCCATCCCTGAGAACATCCCTGAGTCCCTTAAAGAAGTGCCTTGGATTAACCTGGGGATATTCCTGCCTTGTGTTAATCCCTGTCCCGGTTTAGGGAGAGGCTGGAGATGGCTGTGTCCTCAGAGGCATCACCACAGTCACCTCTGGAATCTCTTCCATCATTGAGAAAGAAGCCTTAAGGACACACCCTGAGCAAGAACCTGACCAAGGTGCTGAGGTATCTGTCCCCTTCCCCTCGTGTCTTCTCCACACTGGATTCTTCCCAGAAAAGGGGTGACCCCCAACTGTCCAGCCCCACCTCCAGCATGGCACAGCAGCAGATGCCCCTGTGAGGACACATCCTCCTGGTTGGTTTTGGAGTTGACCACCCTGGTGTCTACTGTTCCAGCCTGGTGATGGATGGGAGACTCATTATCCCAGTGGGATGCAGCGCTGGATGGAGAACCAGGCTGGTGGGAAATGGAGCCGAATGCAGGTTCCATTTGTGAAACACGGGGACAGGGTGGTGGCAAAGAGCAGCCTGGGTGCTTCCAGCAGGATGGAGATCCCTCCCACGTGCCGGGCTATGGAACCCCACACTTGGAGACAGGGGGATGACCAGTTTAGGGGTCAGGAAGTGACTTTTTCCAGAGCACATTCCATATATAAAGGAACAACATGCATTGGCTGGATCAGATCCCTAATCACAGAGCATGTGTTCAAGGAGGTGCAGTGTCCTTCAAAA
Source organism: Climacteris rufus (assembly GCA_013398175.1). Taxonomy (NCBI): domain Eukaryota; kingdom Metazoa; phylum Chordata; class Aves; order Passeriformes; family Climacteridae; genus Climacteris; species Climacteris rufus. The sequence goes on from VZRZ01005357.1 coordinate 23,162, forward strand.
AGATCTAGATCCTGCCAGATCCCATTCCACTCTTTTTCTCCCATTCTCTCACATTCTGAACCATCTCTAGGGTGGTGGCACGGCTGTGTAAGGAATCAGCACCTCACAGTCCAGGCTGATCCGAGCTATCCATGGGAATTAAGCACTAGGACACGCCGGTCCATCCCACCTGCCAGAGGAGAGTCTCTGGATCTGGCAGGAGATTGGATCGGTCTTGCTCCACAGCCCTGTTCAAGGGACACAGTTCAAGGTCTGAATATCCCGGGGTATCCCTGAACAACCTGGGATAGTGGGAGGTGTCCCTGTCCATGGCAGGGGGTGGAATGGGATGGTCAAGGTCCTGAGACATAGAATTTCTTTTAAAACATAGAATTTTTTTAAAAACATTTAATTAGGCTTTTAGTGTATAGGCAGTTTTAAGGGTTAACCTTGTAGAAAAGAGCTGAGAATGGGTAGAAAGCAAATGTAGCTGAATTTAATTAAGAAAAAGATTAATTATTAGATTAGGGAATTGAAGATTGAGTAGTACTAGCGTTCATTATTAATCTAATATTTGTCCAACTGTAAAGACAATAGAGCTCGAAACATCTAAGAGAAACTAGACAGCTATTAATAGTTTCATCCGAAACTTATTAAAAAGTAATAAAAAGAGAAACTGGGAGGGTTTTTCAGGGTCATTAATATGGCATAAGCATTCTTAAAACTCACAAGTGCAAAGGTCAAGCTGAGGATGATGAGGGTTTGTTTCATCCAAAAGACCACCCCCCATAATTAAAAGACCACCGACTAATTTTGAACTACCAACTACGCATGCTTAATGATATTTTAGCTAATTTCCATACGAAGCGGGGAATGGGAGATACCTATGTTATAAATATGGATTTGTATTTTAAATATTTAAAATTGTTATAGATAAATATGCTTTGTCTGACCCTGTAATCTCGGAGCCGTGCTTTAGGAAGGATCCTCACAGCGCTGGAATAAACATACCCTTTCTAACTTTGACAAGTTAGAGAGTATTTTGTCCGTCTCAGCTGGGCATTGATATTAAATCTTGCTCAATTTTTAATAACTCAGTCCCACCCAACCCAACCCAACCCAACCCAACCCATCCCATTCCATAATCAAGGAGCTGCTCCAGTCCTTGAGCTGCATCCTGGGTCCTGATGCACCGGAGCTAAATCCCACCATCCCTACGGCACTGGGACCAGCTCCAGGTGGATGGGAGAGCCGGATCCTGCTTGTCACACCCCACGGCCCCACTCACCCGCACGATGTAGACTCGGACCAGGACATTGATGGGGTCGTTGCTGGGGATCCCCTGGAACATCCCGAAGGTGGGGTCGTATCCTGCCTCCCTGGTGATGTCATCGGGGAGCGGCACTTTGTAGACGCACATGGAGCCCTGGTGCGAGGGAGGGCATGGCCCCATGTCAGTCCTGGGGCTCCAGGGAAGGAAATCCATCCCAAAACACCCTCCCAAAGGTCCTGGCCAGCATTCCAAACCACTCACTTTGAACCTCCCCACTATCCGCTCCTCCTCCGTGGCGTTGTCGTCGTTGTCCCCAATCTTCCCCCGGAGCAGGTTGAAGGTGTGCAGCCAGTCCTCAAAGTTGTCAAACTCTGCTTCCAGCTCTTTGTGGAAGACCTGAGGTGACAGGAAGTTAAAAGGAAGGGAATTTGGGATAAAATAAAATGGTGAGGAAAAGCTGTGGTGAGTACTCCGTTAACTCAGAAGGAACAAGGACAAGACAAGAGGAAACGGCCTCAGGCTGTGCCAGGGGAGGCTCAGGCTGGATATTGGGAACAATTTCTCCATGGAAAGGGTGGCCAGGCCTTGGCAGGGGCTCCCCAGGAAGTTTTGGAGTCCCTATCCCTGGAGGTGTCCAAGGGAGGCCTGGATGTGGCACTCAGGGCTCTGGGCTGGGGACAAGGTGGGGATGGGGCACAGCTTGGACTCAGTGTCCTTGGAGGGCTTTTCCAAACTCAGTGATCCTGGGATTCTGTGAACATGGACACCTCAGCTCCCAGTGCCCAATTTTCTAGGAAGGAGAAGGATCTCCAGGGTTATTGGGTTGGACTTGAGGCCACACAAAAAAGGGAATCTTGGATCAATGCGTGGGGCCTTTTTTCCCTCTCTGTGCAACACCCAGGTCCAAACTCCTGAACTCTAGAGCCACAGGCTAGGTAAATCCTGAGAAATCCTTGGGATCATTGATCCAGAGCCCACCCCTGCCCTGAATCCTTCCTGAGCAAGTCATATCCAGGCTGGAAAACTTCCCCATCCAGCTGGCACACATCCAAGCTGCTCCAAGGATGAGCCTATCCCAGGGAAGCCCCTTTTCTTGTAACCTCTGACTCCTTCCAGCTACGGAGATAAGATGGGAAGCCTTGTGCCAGGATACATCCGTTGGGGAGACGTCCCAAGGCACATCATCCCTAGGATTTGGGAAATACTGTAGGCATCTCCCTCCCTCCAGTACCTTGAGTTCATCAATCTTCTGCTTGTTCTTCTTCTCAGGAAGCTCAGGGACTGGCTGCTGCTTCTTTTTCTTGTCATCTTTGGGCACCTTGGACTTGTCCTTGTCCTTGTCCTTGGTCTTCGCCTGAGCCTTGGAGCCTTTCAAGGGAAAGTCACAAAGTTTGGTGTCTGAGTCCAGGGGGAAGCGGCGCAGAGGGAGGAGAGGGAAATGAGGGTGGGGAGGGAGGGAGGAGAGGGAAATGAGGGTGAGGAGGGGTGGGAGAGGCAGGGAGGGGGAATTGGACAAGGTCCTTCAAACATAAGGAGCATGAAAGCTGCCAGCTGCCACTGCTTGCACTCCCATGCCAGTCCTGTCCTGTCTTTCCTTGGCTCTGGATCACAATGTCTCCAGGAGCCTGGACATCCCTGTGCAGGGAATTCCAGCACTGACCTGAGCCCGAATCACTTGGAGGACTACAAAACATGGGCAGAGCACTTGGACAGTGTTGAGAAACTTGGTCCTGCCCACAGCATCTCCTTTTCTTCCTTCTACCAGAGACTTTTCCTGCTTGATGGAACCTGGGGAATAAAACCCCAGCTTGGGAATGGCAGAGGGGACAGCGTTTGATGATGCTGCCCTTGGGTTGTCCAGAACCAGCTGCAGGTCCACAGAGTCTCCTCTGGAGCAAGCACCAGCCATGGACAGCTGGGAAGAGGCTGCCAGGAAAGGTGGATCCAAAGGAAACTTCTCCCCTCGTTCCAATCCCTGTCCCTCGGTGCCTCTGCCAGCTTTCATGGTGGCTGGACAATGTCCAATGAGGGGGACAGACAGATGGGAAAGAGTCCACATGGAAGAGGAAGGGAGGAAGGAATGGGAGAGCCAAGGGAAACAAATCATTCTCAGGAGACAGAAAGGAAACAATGGGGGACACCAGAGCAAGGCCAGGAAGAGCCTGCTCAGGGCTGTCTCCAAGCTCAGCAAGACCCAACCTCATTTTTCCAGGGATATAAGGATTAGTCTTCCAAAAAAAACCAGACTCGGAATTTTACTCAGCTGAAGGATTTTGCATGACAACACCCCCTGGCCGTGGGGACATGGAGCATATGGAGAAGCCCTCAGGAAAACCCACTGGTGGTGTGGCCAGATGGACAAAGTCACCTCTGACCAACTGGTCCCAACTCACCAGGATTCTTGGCCCGCATCGTTTTTGGGACACAATTAGTCTTGCCCAACTTTACACATGGTCAGCAGCCCATCAGAGCTACAGACCCGACTTCCTTCAGTCAAAAAAGCATTTAGGGTAAAACTCAGCTCATCATTTTATGGTTGTGATAAATTCGGTGAGACAATGTGCCTGAAAAGGTGGTGTATTTTTCTGCACTTCCTGTGCTGGAACAGCAGACAAGGAGCTTGACATGCCAGGAAAAACATCCACAAAAATCGACCCTTCCTGGGGAAACTGGGAGTGTCTGGTTTGGCCAGAGAGCTGTGGCAGATTCCCATAGGGATGTCCAAGCACCAAGAGGAATCCTGGTCCCACCTTTCCCTGCCATGTTCCCTCTCTCGCTCCCAGCCTTCTCACCCTCTCCAATCTCCATCTCTTCCTTCTCCTCCGCTTCTGCTGCAGCTGCTTCCTGCTGCCGGAGTTGCTGGAAGAGAAAGGAAAACATTGGATATCGGGAACGATTTCTTCATGGAAAGGCTGCCCAGGCCAGTGGTGGAGTCCCCATCCCTGGAGGGATTTAAAAGCTGTGTCAATGTGGCACTTGGGGACATGGTCAGAGGTAGCCAGGGAATGGTTGGACTCAAGGGTTTCCAAGGGCTTTTCCAGCCTGAACAATTCTGTGATTCCATAATAGCCATGGGATGCAGCGCAGCCCCAAAGCTTTGGAAGGAGCTGGAAATAGGGGAGACCTTGCAGGAAGGGAACAATTCCCCCTGGATGCCCCTCACTGCTGCTCCTCACCCACCTCCTTCATCGTCTCAATGGATGCGAAGTACTTGGACCACCAGTCCAACATGCTCTCGTCTGGCTCCTCCTCCTCCACTTCCTCTCCTCCTCCTCCTCCTCCTCCTCCTCCTCCTCCTCCTTTCTTCTTCTTCTTCTTTTTCTCCTTCTCTTCCTCAGTCTGAAGGGACAAGGGAAGCACAGACAGGGAAAGGGAGGGATCAGGTGAAAGGGAAACATCTCTGGAAGTACAAAGGTTGTGGGTGAAGCACCTGAGGAGGGAGAACCCCCCAGGCTCAGGGATCTCATTAATTTCCCCCCTTTTACAGCCACATTCACTGAGGCCCAAAGCAGCCAAGGGTGATCAAGGCTCCAGAGATGGTGCCAGAGTCATGGAATCATGGAATGGTTTGGGTTGGAAGGGACTTTAAAGCCCATCCAGTTCCCACCCTGACACCTTCCACTCTGTCTTGGTCCCTGCCTGGTCCATGGAAGTGGAACGGAAGAGCTGGAGAGGGAGCAGAGGGTTGGGAGCAGGGATGCAGAGGAGATCCATCACTTACCACATCCACCTTCACCACTGCATCGGAATTCTGCCGCCCGGGATGGAAGGGAACAGGGAGAGGGAGAACAAGTTAAGGACACACCCTCAGCTCAGACCAAATCATCGAATCCCAGAACGGTTTGGGAGGGAAGCGACCTTAAGGATCATCCAGTTCCAACCCCAAGATTTGGGAAGGTTTGGGAACGGAAGGGAAGGGGAAGGGGAAGAGGAAGAGAGAAATAGAAAAAGGGGTGGGGGGACAGAGAGGTGACAGAGCCAAAGTAAAAAGGAATATCACCGCTCCGTGGGTTCCAGTGGC
>VZRZ01005358.1:17595-41503 GCA_013398175.1 Climacteris rufus
AAAAAAAATCCCTGTGTTTAACTACCCCAGGCACTATTTTTAGTAACAGCAGGACAGGAACACCACACCCTCTTCCCCCAGGTGCTCACCCCAGCACCCACTGGGACCGTCTGGGGGTGTCTCCCTCTCAAGGGATGTGGATCAAGGTTTGCCTGGTGGATTCCCAGTGCCAAGGGGAGGTTTGGAGCTGCTTGGGGATCTCTGGAAGGGAGGAACTGCCCCATGTCTGCTCCCTGTCTGCTCCCTGAGTCCCCAGCTCACTCAGCATTGGGATCCTTTTGCCAGGATCCACTGCCCAGCCCCAGCCAGCCCCAAACATCCAACATTTCTGTGCAAGATCCTCTGCTTCTCACTGCCCCCATCTCCCAGGGGCAGCAGTGCTGTGGGGAATTCTGGCAGCTCTCTCCAAAAATCTCCACCAGCCCCTGTGACACCCAGGCAGTGACAAGGACAGTGAGACCTGGCCCCATCCCTTGGAGCTCAGGAGACAGGAATCAGCTCCAGGGATCTGCACAGAGGGAGATTCCAGCCTGGAAACAGCCACAGGAGGGAGAAGGCAGCCCTGGGAAGCAAAAGCAGCCTCTGGAGATTTCTGCCTCCAGGGAAGCCCAGCTCCACCTCACTGCAGCTGCAATTCCAGTGTGGGATGAGCAGCAGCTGCATGGATGGGTTTGGGTTTGCTCCCAGCAGGTTGGAACAACATTCCCAAAGTGCCTCTCCACAGAGCTGAGGAATTCATCCATCAATAAGGGACATTTTCTGCTCCAGCTCCCAGACTGGACTCAGGAAAGATGTTTTAATTCTGGTGTTCAATCTGTCCCACCTGCCCATGAGCAGAGCTGTTCCTCCTCTCCATCACACACAGGAAGCTCCTGCCTTCACCTACAGTGCCCTGAGAGCACCAGGAGAGGAAGGTGCCACCCAGCCTTGGCACCACCAGCAGCACCTTGGCCATGCCCAAACCAAGGGTTCACAGCGATGCCCAAGCGAATCCTTGAGCAGGAAAGAAATCCCTTCTGCATCCAAAGGCAAACAGGCAGAGCCCCAAATGAAATCCAAGTTCAATCCCTGAGAGAAAATCTTCTTTCCACCCCATAATCCCACAGAAGGTGCTGTGGAAGCTGCATGTTCCCGCTCCCACTGGAGCCCACCAGGCTTCTGCCTGAGGGACACGCAGAGATCCCACCTCCAAATTCCAGAAGTGGAATTTCTGCAAGCTCCCCTTGAGTTTTGGGAAGCAGAGGGATGCTAGGACTGCCAGTAAGTGCCTGTGACAAAACAGGAACTGTGACTGTGACCCGGCATGCTCAGAGCTCAGTCTGACCCCTCACAGGTTTTCACATCAGCTTCTTGTCAGCCTCAACAGGAAATCAGCAAACAACTGCTCCTGTTTGTTTATTTTCATTCCTCCTGGACTTTGGCATGAGAAGGACAGGGTATTTTCCTTCCAGTGTAATCATGGAATCTGGCACAAATACCAGGCAATACCAGAGCATAAATTCCATTGTCAGGGCCATAGCAGAGCTCTGAATCCCTGCAGCTCCCAGGCCCTGCTGTTGACAGAGCTGACTCAGCTGATTTACCCCTCACCTGCCCAGCAGCACAAGGAGTCACCCTGTCCCACATGTCACCCTGTTGGGATGGACTGGGCGCTGAGGGATTTCCCAGGTTCCATTCCCAGTTTCACCCAGGAAGCAGGGCCAGGGCTGGTCTCAGGAACGGTGTGACCACTCCTGGTGAGCTGCAGCCCCTCACCTCCACCCTGCCAGGGCACAGGGACCTGCTGTCACCCCACAGTGACACACTGAGGCTGCCTGGGACCGGGTGTGTTTCCCTCTGTGGTTTAAACCCCCAGCACCTCCTGCTCTCTCGTGCTTAGGGAAGGAGCAAACCACACCAGGCAGCCCCCAGCACTCTGTTCTCCCTGTCCTTCCACCCCACCTTGCTGCCCACCGTGTTAATCCAAGGCCAAGCACAAAATCCTCGGCTATTTTGGGTGGGAAGAGACATCAAAGCTCACCCAGTTCCACCCAGGGACACCCTGCACTGGACCAGGGTGCTCCAAGCCCCTGGCATCTCCCTAAACCTTTGAGCACCTCCCAGTTCAATTCAGTTCAGTCCATTATGGAGCTGATCTGTTATCTGGAGTTCAGTCTGTCCCACCTGCCCATGAGCAGAGCTGTTCCTCCTCTCCATCACACACAGGAAGCTCCTGCTTCTTCTACAATGCCCTAAAAACACCAGGAGAGGAAGGTGCCACCCAGCCTTGGCACCACCAGCAGCACCTTGGCCATGCCCAAACCAAGGAGGACAAGGGCTCACAAAGGTGCCCTACAAAGAGCCCTGGAGGCAGGGAATTCCATCCTGCCAAAGAAACACGGGAGGGGAATGAAAAGCAAAACAAAGGGTTGGAAGTGCTCCCTCCCCCGAGCATCCCAGCCCCGTTACCTGAGCTGAGCCTGCGCCGGTGGCTCCCCCGGTGTCCCTGAGCCCGGGCAGGGTCACCCTCGTCCCCTGAGGCCATTGCAGAGAGGCTTGGGAGTGTCAGCTGCACCTGGAACGGCGATGGGGACAGCGAGTGATGGGGACAGTGAGTGACAGGAGCCCCGTGGTCCCTCACAGCCCCAGGAATTCCCTTTGGCTGAGCCGAGCGCTGCTTTTATCTCTGCCTGACCTGGCTCCTCCCTCCTGCCACGCTCATTCTGCTCACGGACTTCTGCCGCGTTCACTTTCACCTCCCCTTATCTCGCCTCTTTTCTCTGATGTCATGTGCTGAAGGGACCTCACACCTCCCTAACCCACTGCACTTCCTTCCTATTTTGGCCAGAAATGGGCTCCAGGCTGCTCTGAGAGCACTGGGGGCTGCACCAGCTCCTCCTCAGCCCAGACCACAAAGCACCTGCAGGGCTTCTCACAGGGCTGGAAGCAAAAATTCCATCACCAAAACTCCCTCTGTGACTCCCTGACCACCCGGAGCTGCCGTGCCAGCATCTACAAGAGATGAGCTCTGCCTTCCTCCAGGACTCCAATTTCCTCTAAATCTCCCTGTTGTTGATGTTTCTCCTCTCAGAATAAGAAAATTAAATGAGAACAAAACACACAGCTCAGCTTGCCCCTGAAGTTCACAGGTATCCTAAACCCAGCCCTGCAGCTCCTTCTCCCTCAGGGGTTTGGGAGCAAGGCCACAGAGTTCCCATCAGGATTAACGGGATCACAGCAGCTCCTCACTGTTGTCTGACATGCCAGAACATCTTCCCAGGCCAGAATTCCACAGGGCTGTGCTGGTGGGTTTCCTGATTTGCACCAGGAACTCATGAATAATTCACAACAATAATTCACACAAATCACGACACTGATGCCCTGAAATTTAAATTGCATCCCGGACAAAAATCCAGGAAGTGCTGGCTACAGATAAACAAGCGCCCACAGCTATGTGAGAAGTGCCAAACATGGTTCAAGCTCGTGACATCACACTGGAGATTGTTCAGATGAAAAAATATGTGTAAGGCAGGAAGTACAGCCCGTTTTCCGGTGGGATGGGGCTGGAAGGGCAAAGCGGCTCCGCCTGGTTTAGAAAACCATGAGGTCCTCACACAGCTGCACTCAGGAGCTGAGCCCTGGGGACACAGGGATGGAGATGCTGCTTTTCTCTACATCCTCTGAGGATGGGAGGACAGGATTTCCCCCTTCCTCCCCGAGCTCAAACAGCCCCATCCAAGGAAGAGCTGAGAACAGAGTGAGGAGCATCAGCTGGGACTGGGATAAATCTCTGGGGAGAGCTTCCTGCCTCTTGTCCAGATCAGCTCCAGAGCTGCCTCTCCTTGCCCTTAGAATCACAGAATTCCCTGCCCTGGGATGGTGCAGATCCCCTGGAAGGCTGGCCGTCCCTTCCTGCACTGGCAGGGCTCTGGGATGCTCCCAGGCTGGGAGCAGCTCTCTGGAGCTGGGGGAACTGGGAACAGTGGGAATTCCCTCTGCACCCCACAGTGCCCGGCCCAGGCGGCGCAGGATGCTGGGGAGGGTGTGGGTGCACCCAGCCGAGGAGCTCAGCTGCCTCTGGAGCTCTCCCAGCGCTATGGGGACAGTGGGGCTGTGTCCCACAGCGGCTCAGAGTGACCCACGAGCGGCGGGGACCTTTCTGTGCAGCCCTGGAGCGAGTGAGGGTTGGCTGGAGGGAGGAGTTCCTGCAGCGAGAGCTGCCTGTGAGCACCGGAGCCCTGCGCCCCGAGGAGATGAGTCACGATTTTCAGACTGCGCTTGGCCACCCTTTGAAGCGGCTGCACGAACTTTTGTTTTTGGTTTCCTTCTGGGTCCTGGCAGCGCGCTGTTTTCTCGTGACTGCAACCCCGTCAGCGCTGCCGGCCCCCACGGGAACGCCCAGCAGAGTTCCCTGCCCATCTCTGCCGGGCTCAGAGTGCCCCAGACCAACCTCTCCGGGTTCCAAAGTGCTGCTGCCCACACTCCTCCTGCTTCCCAGCCTCCCCGCTCCCCCTTTGTTACGGGAACACCGGGCAGGGCGTGAAGGAGGAGATGACACCCAAACACCCCGAGCCAGCCCGAGGAAATGAAACCGCTCCAGGACCTGAGCCAGGGCTCAAGGGAAGGTTTCACGGCAGCTGCAGGGTCTGAGCCACCCTACAAGGGTCTTGTAGGAGGCTGCAAAGATTAAAAGCAGCGGCCAGGACCTGGGGTGTGGATTCAGCTTCACCTCCAAGGTGGCACGGGGCTCTTTTCTTTATTAAGGAGCACTTGGTGTGCAGAGAATGAGCCTTCCTGGAACCCCCCAGCCTTCCCCCACAAAACAAAGACCTTTGCCTCAACTATTCTTCATTTCCTCTTCATCTGCTCTTCTTAAAAGTCTCTGACACATTTCCTGGGTGTCTTTAGAGCACACTCCCAACTTTTCTCCAAAGGAAAGTTCCTGAGCCCTGGGTTCAGGGAAGATGGTGGGAGAGGGAGGCAGATCCATGAGGATCCATAGGAGCAGCCATAATCCCGCTATCCCAGCCCAGACAGGAGGCTCTGATGTTACCCTCTGACTTGTTATGAAGATCCCGTGCCAGAAAATGGCCGGAGCATCCCCTGGGACCGGCCTGTGGCAGGTCCGGCCCTGAGCCGGGGCATGGCCGCGATTTCACGGGGCCGTGCAGGGCAGCGATCCCTCCCGGGGACAGAGATCCCGCAGGATTCCCGTGCCCGATCCCATCCCAGCGCGGAGCCAGGCCCGCCCCTCCCCGGGGTGGGGGATTTGCCCGGGTCGGTGTTTGCCCACCCAGCGCTGCCCCGGGGGTCGCCCAGCCCTGTGCCCGTGTCCGGGGGTGCCACGCGTGTCCAGGTCACAGCCCGGGCGTGGCGGGACGGGTGTCACCCCCTCCTCAGCGCGGTGTCACCGGCTCCTGAGCGGGCACGGCTGTCCCCAGCCACGTCCCCTGCCCTGAACCCCTCGGACCCTGAGAGGGGGCACAGGGATGCTGCGGGCGGCTGTCACCACCGCGGCCTCGCCAGGGAGGGAAAAACCCCGCTGGAGGAAATCGGGCTAGGAAAGGCACAACTCCCGCTTTGAGGCAGCGAAATTGCTCTTTGAGGCAGCGAAATTCCTCTTTGGAGCAGCGAAATCCCTCTTTGGGGCAGCGAAATCCCTCTTTGGGGCAGCGACCCCGCCCGGAGCGGGACATTCAGCCCTGGCCCGCGGGTTTTCCGCACCCCAGCGCGGCTGCTGAGGAACTTTTTCCCTGCCCTGGGCAGTCCGGGATGCGGCCCCCGGCCCTGTCACCCCTCCCGCACCCCCGGAGCCGCCCGCACCCCGCGGCTCCCGGTGCATCCCTGCCCATCCCTGCCCATCCCGGGCCCGGAGAACCGGGATAACCCATCCCGGGGCAGGCCGGGGAGGAGGAGTAGGGGGTCCCCAGCCACTCACCGCGTCCCGGCGGGGAGCAGCGGGCCGGGATATCCCAGGGAGCTACCGCATCCCTGCCGGGATCCGCTCCATCCCTCCCGCCGCCTCCCTTCCTGCTCCCGCCCGGAGCGCGGCGCGGGCAACGGAAGCGCGCGGGGCCGGGGAGGAGGAGGAGGGAAGAGAAGAAGAGGAAAGAAAGAAAAAAAAAAAACAAGCAGAAACCCAACCCAACCATAGATGCGGGCGCGGAGCCGCGCAGGACTCAGCTCCCTCTAGAGGCTCCAACCCCGGCGCGCCCGGCGGCTCCTCGGGGGGCTCTGGGGGGTCTTTGGGGGGCTCTGGGGGGTCTTTGGGAGGCTCTGGAGGCTCCTCGGGGGGCTCAGGTGAAGCTGGAGCATCTCCCGGGCCCGGGGCGCTGCGCGGCTCAGGCGGTGCCGGGTGCGGGGCTGGCACCGCACGCCCCGTCCCACCCCGCAGCCTCCTGGCCGGGCTTACCCGGGACTCCTCGGCTCCTGCCTGGCTTCTCCAGCGGGTTTCGGAGCTTCTCCTTAAGGCTGCACCTTAAGGTTTGGCCTCTGCCGCGTTCCCCGGCCGGGATCCCCGTTAAAGTCACTCTGGGAGCGATTTCTGCTTTCCGGGAGGGAACTTGAGTTGATCCACAGGGGAAAAAAAGTCACGGGTGGCAGAGGGAGCTCACACCGAGGGCCTTAGGGAGTGAAATCCACTGAGATTTGGAGAAATCCCAGCAGCTCGAGGAGAGAGTGAGATAGATGCAGCCCCGGAGCGTTCAGCAATCGGCCCCAGCTCTTTTCCTCTCCTCGCTCCCTGGGGCGCTGCCAGGGGCACGGCTGGGGCTGGAAATGCCAGATAAGCAGAGGTTTGGGGCTCTTACAGACGCCTGGCTGGTGATTGTCACATCACCCGCCTGTCCAATGGCTGAGCACTGTTAGTGCCCCAGGGATTTTGGAGTTTTTGGCTTCCTTGGCTGAGCTTTTCCAGGGAAAATCGGCCCCTGGCTGCAGAGGGTCCTGCTCGGGCTCCCTTGCAGCCGTGGGCTGCTGGGGACAGGGCCTTGGCACACCCTGATCGGGGTGGGGGCTGCACTGATGGTGAAAAACAGGTTGTGGAGGGTGATGAAAAGGATTCCCACAGTGGCTGTGGGGACAGGGGTGGGGAGAGAGGTGCCCTGGGCAGAGCTGGCCTTCAAGGAGGGAAGAGAATCCTAATGGGGACTGTGCCCCCCAGGATGGCAGCAAGGGGTCTGCCTTCCTCCCAGGGAAGGCCCTGGGTGGGGGTAGAGGTCCCAACACCAGATTTAATTCTTGGGGTGAGTTTTGGTCGTGAATGTGGCTGTTTGCACCTTTTGTCCCTGACTCTGGGTGGCCCCACTGACCGTGCTGGTGGTGGCTGCCCTTGTGCACGGCCAGGGTGAGGTGTGGCCAGGTCCAGGCTGGCCTGGCTCCTGCAGGGCGAGTCCTGTGCTTGTGCCCACCCCACTCACATCACCCTGGGCTGCTCCTGAGCCTCATTTCAGATTCAGCATCCCCAGAACCACCACAGCTTCTGCAATCACAAATCCCATCTCAACCCTTCCTTTCTGCAACCACTTCCACCTCAGATGTGTTGCACAACACCTCTGTGCTCTGGCTGCACAAAACCAGCTGGGAAAGCGATGCTGAGCAGCAGCAGTTCCCAGGTTCCCTGGTGTGAACCAGCTCTGCTACAGGCAGCTCCTTTTCTGGAGAAATTTCCAGCTGGAAACCAGAATTCCTTTAATAACGACTCCAACAGGGCTCCTGCTGCCCACACCGAGCAGCAAAAGGTGTGGGACATGAATTTTGGGGGGTTTTTGGACAACTGTGGGTCCAGAGGGAAACAGTTTGTGGGGTGTGAGGTGTGGGTGGGCAGCAGGGACTTCCTGGAGAGGGTCAGAGATCCCAGGGATAACGGGAAATGGGTTGGAAACAGCTCAGTCGTGGGAATGGCCAGTATGGACATGAAGGAATGATGGTGGGGAAGGAAGGATGCAGGACTGCTGTAAATCCAGTGAGCAGCCAGCCCGTGCTGCTGCAGAGCCCTGGGGGTGTGGGATCAACAATTCCCAGCTGCCTCAGCCGCCCTGGCTTTGGGATGGCTGGTGCTGGAACATTCCCAGCTTTCAGCAGCTCCTCCTTCCAGCAGCTCCTCAGGCTGGTGGGGAAAAAAAAAAAAAAATCTGTTTGCTGCTGGAAATAAAGCACAGCAGCTGTGGGGATGGAGCCGCTGGATTCGGGATTCTCATGGCATTTGTTGGTGTCTAAATCGGTTCTGCTGCTGGGAAAGGGGACGGGAAAGGGGAGCTGTGCTCAGCTGTGCCTCCCTGCAGTGCCAGCAGCGGGTGACAGCGCCCGTCGGGTGGGCAGGGAGGGAACAGGAGGGCGCAGCTGGCAGGTGGGAGAGTCTCGGCTTTCAGCAGCCAGGATGACACGGCACTTTTAGACGAGGGTTTTTTTGAGGGGAAAAAAACCCATTTTGCAGCCAGCAGCTGGCGGGCTACCGAGCCCAGGCTGAGCAAAGCCCGGCAGTGGCAGCAGCCAGGGGAAGGTCCCAGGGCAGGGCCTGGCAGGGACCCGGGAGCAGCAGGAGCAGCTTTGTCCCGTGTCACTGCAGCCACAGCACAGGAACAAATCCTGCCCAAAACGGGGGGAACACCCTTAGAAACGTGCCTGAGTGGCCGAGGGAGGAGCAGGTCCTGGTTTGCCCTGGCTGGGTGACACAGCAGTGGCAGGAACACAAAGAGCAGCACAGGCTGCATCGCTGCTGCCGGGGTGGAGGAATTTTCTCTCCCTCCCTTTGGCCGTGGCAGCGCTGCTGGAGGAGCTTCCTGGAGCCTTCCCCTCGCTCCCACCTCCCGTGCTGGGGAGAAGCCTCGGGGCGAGGCCAGAGCCGGGCAGAGGTGGGAATGCGGCAGGGATGAGTGGCTGCTGGGGGAGGGGGGCTTCACCTCTGGGCTCCCTGGGCTGTGTCCCCTCGGCGCTGCCCCCAGCCCTGTCCCAGCCCTGCCCCAGCCCCCCGGGGCTGTGCCTGGGCCAGTTTGTGGCCGTTGTGGCCGTTTGAGCCGCTCGCTGGCCCCGATGGCCACCCCGGGCCACCCCCGGGCTCCCAGGCAGCCCTCCCTGCCCCAGCTCCTCAGGGGACTCTTGGGGGTCCCGTGGTGGACACGGAAGCCCAGAGTGGAGGAGCTGGGGGCAGCTGAGGGCCCAGGGGACCCCCCGAACTGGGAGCACTGGGAGGATGCCAGGGGGAAGAGCCACCCAAGCAGCAGAGCTGCCTGCTGCCCTCCCCTGCTCCAGCTCCTCAGGGGGATCCTGGGGCTCCTGGGGAGCCTGTGCGGGACACGGAAGGCCAGAGAGGAGAAGCTGGGGCCGGCTGAGGGCCGGGGCAGTCCCGGACAGCGCTGGGAAGAGGCTGGAGGGGAGAGCACGGAGTCGCTGCTGGGAAAGCTGGAGGAGCTGAGCATCAGCGGCTGCCTGGTGCTCAGCACCGGCCACGTGGAGCTGCTGGTGGCCAGGGACGGGCGGGGGGACAGCCCTGGCAGCCCCCCAGCCCAGCAGCCAGTGAGCAGAGCAGGGAACAGCGAGGAGGGCACGGTCTCACCGGGATATTTCAGCGGCAAAACCGTGGAGATGTAAGACTTGGGGTGGGGCTGATGTGGGGCCAGAAGCCCAGCTGGCTGCACTGTCCCTGTGCAGGGAATGTGTCCCCTGGCACGGATGCCCTGGAGGGACAGGGAGGAGCTGCAGCTGATCCCGAGCAGCCGCGGGTTTGCAGGAGGCTGCTCGTTTGGAGTTTGTAAATTCCAGTTTTCCCCGAGTTCCTTAAAACGTTGGCATGAGCCCAGTGTTTGCAGGAAGGCCACAGCTGGGACATCCTGCATCCCTGTGCTCCTGCATCCTGCATCCCTGTGCTCCTGCATCCCTGTGCTCCTCCATCCTGCATCCCTGTTCTCCTGCATCCCTGTTCTCCTGCGCTCCTGCCTCCCTGTTCTCCTGCATCCCTGCTCTCCTGTTCTCCTGCATCCCTGTTCTCCTGCATCCCTGTTCTCCTGCATTCCTGTGCCCCTGTTCTCCTGCATTCCTGTTCTCCTGCATTCCTGTTCTCCTGCATCCCTGTTCTCCTGCATCCCTGTGCTCCTGCATCCCTGTGCTCCTCCATTCCTGTGCTCCTGCATCCCTGTGCTCCTGTGCTCCTGCATCCCTGTTCTCCTGCATCCCTGTGCTCCTCCATCCTGCATTCCTGTTCTCCTGCATCCCTGTGCTCCTGCATCCCTGTGCAGTTCCCACCTCCCCAAAGGTCCCCAGGCTGTGGCACCTTCCAAAGCCCCCCAGCTCTGGCCCGTGGCAGGGGAGGGGACCCTGTCCAGCTGTGTCATTGCTGCTGGGGGTCAGCACGGACTCGCTGGTGCTGTGTCCTCACCCAGCCCCCCTGGCTGTGCTGTTCCCCCAGGGATGGGCCCCCACCAGCCCCGGGTGCTGATGCTGGAGGCGTTGCCAGCCCCGAGCCGAAGCTCTCCCTGGATTCTGATTCTGAATGGGAGAAGGAGCAGCTCCTGGGAGGTGAGGGGAGGGCTCAGAGTGAAGGGAGACCCTCTCACCCTGGAGAACTTGGGGGCTGCCTGGTGGGTGGCAGGAGGAGCACTGAGGAGTGAGTGGACATGGAAAAGTGCTCGGGGGGGTGGGAGGCTGAAGCACCCCCAGCTGCCCCCCAAATTCAGTGCCTGGAGTGAGTCCCTTGCCTTTGGGGGGTCTGGATCCTCTCTCAGCCACTCCTGTGGGCACCTTGGATTCCCAGGTACAGGAGGGGAGGTGGCAGCTCGGGGGAGTCACTTCTTCCTTTGGGCTTGTTTTGATCAGCAGGTGAAGGTGCAGGGCCCCCAGAAACAGAGGATTCCCAGGGGAAAAGGCTCTGGAGCGTGAACAGACAGAGAAGGGCTGCAGATAAGGTTGGTGAGAGGATGTGGAGAGTGGGGGATGCTGCTGAGGAGGATCCCAGTGCCCCCAGGCCTTGGAAAAGGTGCAGGGATGGAGCAGCAAGAGCAAAACTGACCCTGGCTCTGCCCTGCTGGAGGCTGTGGCCTTCCAGAGGTATCCTGGAGGTTCTTCCATCCCTCCATGGGATTTTCCAGCAGGGCAGGGAGTGTTCTCGGGGTGCTGCTGGTCAGCAGGGGCCGACTCTTGGCTTCTGGGACTGCTTGCCCCAGTTTGCCACCCGTGACAGGAGACATCTGCTCAGTGCCATGGAACACTCCAGGAGCTCTGGGTGATAAAATGGCACAGCAGGGGTGGGGGCAGAGGGAAAGGTTTTTCCAAGCTCAGCTGCTGGTATCAGTTACATCAGAGTCGAGCTGTTGTGCAGAGACACTTTGTCAGCACTGACATCATCTCTTCCCTGATTTTTTTTTTTCCCACTGCAGCCTCATGCCCAGGGATGTGTGATGGGAAGGGAAGAGGAGTCTCTTGTCAGTGGGGCTGCGGACACCCCTGCAAAGCCCTGGGATGTGCTGCTGCTCAGGAGGTGAGCCAAGGAGGGAGCAGAACCCCCCTGCTCCCCCAGAGCTGTGGGAAGCTGCTGGGGAGAGAAATAAACTGCCAGAGAACAGGGTTAGATTGGATTTTAGTAGAAATTCTTCCCTGTGAGGTGGGTGCCCAGAGAAGCTGTGGCTGCCCCATCCCTAGAAGTGCCCAAGGCCAGGCTGGAGCAGCCTGGGACAGTGGGAGGTGGAACGGGATGAGCCTTAAGGTCCCTTCCCACCCAACCCATCCGAGGTTTCTGTGACTCTAAATCTCCTCGGAGCACCAGGTGGCACTCTCCGACTTCCCACCGAGCCGAGCTGAGCCGGGCTAACCCGGCTGGGAGGCTCAGACACCGCTGGCTCCCTGCCCATGCCCGGCTCCGGGCTGCAGGGACCAGGGGACAGCGAGGGACCGGCTCTGCACTGCCCAAAAGGCTTTTCCAGGGGGTTTTGGGGTGGATAGACTCACCTCCCGCACCCTCAGCACATCCCAGGACCCTAAAAAAAAACACCCAACAAACCCCATGTTGTTCTCCAGGTTTATCCACAGTTTCCTCCCTCCGGGGGTGCCAAAGGGGGCCAGGGCTCCTTTCCCTGTCCTCCCTGTGTCCCCACGCCGGGGCTGTCACCCTGTGCTGGCTCTGGGCTCTGCAGGAACACAGAACAGGAGGATTTGGGCAAAGCAGATTTATCAAATTGATTATAAAACCCCACCAGATCCAGGTCTCATCCCTGCAACAGCTCCTGGAGCGTTCTGGGCATTAATCAAACTGGGTTTGGTGTGTCCAGGGCAGCCAGCACAGCCAGCTTGCGTATTCCAGGCTTTAGGAGAGCTGTCAGGCTGTGTAGGGCAAAATTCCTTACAAATCCACCTTTAATAATCTGCTGGGTGAATATGGGACGTTTTGGAGGGCTGAAAAATCTGCTCAGGTAAGAAATCCAACCCATCCTGTCCCGGGGCTGAGTGCTGAGGCCCAGAGCTCCTGGCAGCAGCCTGGGAAGGCTCTCAGGTCCTTGGGGTGGCAGCACAGTGAGAGGAAGGAAACTTGGGACGAGCTTGGCAGGTCCTGCCGCTCTGTGGTGATGTGGCTGAGCAGCATCCCGGGGTCTGGGTGGATTCCTGCTGGGAGGACACACGGCAATGTCCTTCCAATGTGCTTTTCCTCGCTGTGTCTGTCCCTGATGTGCTTCTCTCTCCATCCCAGGTGTCGTGAGGGGGATGGAGGAGCAGGAGGAGCTGGTGGCTGCTTTGGGAGAAGCTGGGCACAGCTGGGAGCAGGAGGAGCAGGAGCCTCTGGAAAGGGCTGAGGTGAGTCTGGCAGAGAAAACCACCCTGGAGCTGTGACCTGGGACATCTCCCCAGGCATTTGTCACCACGGTGTGCCCTGGGCACAGCTGCATTTCTGCTTCTTCCACCAACTCATCGTGGGCCAACATGCTTAAAACTGCAGTGCCAGGTACAGAAATCCCTTTTAGAAGGGCTGGTGCCTTCTGCAGACAAACTCAGCACCTTTCAGTCGGGTTTTTTAGTGAAATGAGCCCAGTTTTGAGCTGTGAGAGACTGGTTTAGCACTCCCTGCCTCGGTTCCCCTTTCCTGTGAGGGGCTGCACATCGGATCCTCCCCTCCAAAGCACCTCATGGGTCAGTGCCACACTCATAAATGCTTCTCAGTGTCAGGCTGAGGGCTTTGGGCAGTGCCAGCCCAAGGCTGTGGAAATCCTCCATCCGCCTGGGGAGCTCCCGAGCCTGGCTGCCCTCAGCCTCCAGCATGCTCCTCCCGAGGGCAGCGACAGCCCGGGAGAGAGGCAAACACGATTTCCTTGGCTCCGTGCACAGCATGAGCACGTCTGGAGCTGGGGAGGGGCTCTGTGCCCTCGCTGGCCACCGGGCACTTGTGCCTGGGGTCACCTCAGCCTCCCGGCTTCTCCCTCCTGCACAGACCAGACGCGTTCAGCCGCTGCATCCGGGCTGGGAAGCTCCCCAAAAACCTCGGGAAGGGGAGCCCGGGGTCTGACCCGAGCGGGCCGGGTTGTTCTCCCTCCGTGCCCGGCTCCGTGCCTGGGCAGGGCGGACTTGGAGCGTTCTGGAAAAGCACCCGGAGATCCGGGGGAGGCTTCTCCGTGCGAACCCTGAGCTCGGCGGTGCCAGAGGCGCACAGAGGCTCCTTTCAGCCCCGGGGGGTGTCTGTGGTGAACAGATCCCCATTCACCAGCGCGGCCGATAAAGCAGGGACACGCCTGGCGCGGCTCCCGGAGCCGCCGCCGCTGGGAACCGCGGGTGTCCGGCCTGGCCCGGGCTGCGCACGGGGCTGGGGCCAGCGGGGGACAGCGGCTGGGCATGGGGGTGCCACGGGCACTCGGGGACACGGGGACATTGGGACATTGGGACATGGGGACATGGGGACATTGGGACATTGGGACATGGGGACATGGGGACATTGGGACATTGGGGCATGGGGGTGCCACGGGCACTCGAGGACACGGGGACACGGGACACGGGGACATGGGAACATGGGGACATGGGGACACAGGGACACGGGGACATGGGGACATGGGACATGGGACATGGGGANAGTCTCAGTGCCAGTGCCACTCTCAGTGCCACTGCCAGTCTCAGTGCCAGTGCCAGTGCCACTCCCAGTCTCAGTGCCAGTGCCAGTGCCACTCTCAGTGCCAGTGCCACTCTCAGTGCCAGTCTCAGTGCCACTCGCCGTCAGCCGTTTCACTCCCTGAGGCTCATCCTTCCCTCCCTCCCTCCCCAGATCCAGCCCCGGGACAGGGGGGCAGCAGCTCCGGACGTTCCAGCCCCCCCGGAGCAGAGCTCGGTGCTGCTGCCCCACTCCCCACCCCGGCACCGCCCGGGCTCCGGCTCGACCCGAGCTGCTCCTCAGCTCCAGCTCTTTCCTCTTCTTTCCCCTCTGCTCAGTGAACCAACCATGTTTTCCTTTTTGCTTTCCCAGCTCCCATTCCTGGAGAAGGACGCCTGAGTCTCACCCCCCTCCATTGCCACGGCCTGCCTTTGGTTGGAATTTTTTAATTTTTTTTTTTTTTTTACATTAAGCATTTAGTGTGACTAAAACGTTCTCACGTCTCCCTCTTGATTATTCCCTTTTCCTTATTAAACAGTTCTGTGCTGAAAGATTTTTCCTCCTTTCCCAGCCCTTCCACCCTCCAGCTTTTTTATTATTTATTCTGTGGCTTTTAAGAGTTTTATTCATTAATTTCAAGGTAAGAAGAGGCCTCTGCCTCTGTCCCCCACACACATTAAAAGGATCAGTGGGATCGGCTTGGCTGGGGGTGATCTCCATCCCCTGGGGTTAAAGCCTGACAGAGGGGTTGGTTCCTGTCCCCCCGGGCTGGGGAAGCTGTGGCTGCCCCTGGAAGTGCCCAAGGCCAGGTAGGATGGGGTTTGGAGCAACCTGGGATAGCGGAAAGTGTCCCTGCCCATGGCTGGGGGTGGAATGAGGTGGTTTTTAGGTTCCCTCCCAATCCAAACCTTCATTTTCCCTGGGGTTCGGGGAGGAGCGTCCCATCCCCACATCCCCGCCCCATCCATGCCCTGCTCGGGCCGGGCGCTCGGAGCGGTGACCTCACAGCTCTCCCAGCGCCGCGGTCACGGGCCGGAGGAGCTGCTGGCAGCCGGGCTCCTGCTAATCTGGGAATTGTATGCCAGGAAGCACACACCCAGCCGACCTGCCGGGACAAAGCCTGCCCTGAACGCTCCGGCTCTCCCCGGGCTTCCCCCGAGCGCTCCCAGGGCTGTTTCGGAGCCGTCACGGAGCTTTGCTGGGTCCCTCCCCGCACCTGCCCCGGGGCTGGGCACCTGCTCCAGCTGCGGGGACAGAGTTTGGTGTCCCGGGAGCTGCTGGCACAGCGTGGGATGCTCTCCCAGCCGCCTGGTGCTCCTGCCCATCCCTGGGATGGAGCACCCAAACTGCACTGGCCAGCCTGAAGCCAGGGCTGTGAGGGAGATGCACCCCTGGTCATCCCCTCGGTGTTTGCTCTGGACCCTGACAATGGCAAATCCACGCAGACACCGTGATTTTCTGGCTGCTGTGGTTTAGCAGAGCTGCCCTGGCAACAGCCCCTTCCCGTGATGCCTTCCCGGGTACCAAAACTCTCCGTCCTTGACACATCCTTAGAAGCCTTGAGCTCCAAATAGACTCCACTTCTGTGCAAAACCGCCCGAGATTTCCCGACGAGAAGGGCTCTATAAAACGTGGGTATTATTAGCAAGCAGCCTCTGCCAGGGCAAGTGTCAAACACCACAGAGGTGTCGGGAGGAAGGGTTTGCCTGGGCTGAGTCACTGCAGGGCAGCTCCTTTCGGGGTTCTGTGCACCTCTGGGGGAAGCAGCTGCTGTCGTGTGCTGAGTGAAGCCTGGCAGGGGCAGCCAGGCCTTTCCCAGCAGCCCAGGTCACCGTGCTCTCTGTCCCCGTGGGCCAGGCCTGGCCTGGCTGTGCCAGGGGAGCTGCGGTGCCCTCCAGGGTCCCTGTCACCCTGCAGCCTCACCTGCTGCTCCCACATCCTGCTCGCGGTGTTCTGAGCCGGTTGTTCACAAACAGCGCCGTGCTGCGAGGGCAGGGGGAGCTGCTCAGGGAGAGGGTGAGATGAAATCCTCTGCCAACCTCTCTGGCACCGATGGGAAATGAGGATCCAGCGCTGGAATGCTCTGACTGCCGCAGCTCCTCTGGCTGCAGAGGTGCATGGGATGGTGGAGCTGCTCCAGCACCAGGAGCTCAATCCCATTTCCATCACCCTGCTCTTCCCTCTGCCTTGTCCTGACCCACAGGGGCTTGTTCGGCTCATTCTGCACCTCCACAGAGCCCCACTGGTGGCCTCCTCCACGCAGGATGCTGCACCAACACGGAGGGAAACAAATGGCTGGTGCCTGGAATAATGTCCAGGCTGAGATTTGCAGGGCTCATGAAGCTGTTGTAAAGTTGCATTACAAATGTGAGCCACTCGGATATTCCAGTGATCCGAGCCAGCAGAACAGAATATTTGAAATGAAATATTCATGGGGATCCTCAGCCTGTGAAAGCGATGGAGCTCTGCTGCCTTCTGTGGACTCACACTAATTTATTTTTTATTATGACCCATTTGTAGGATGATGGGGCCGGGACGCTCCAGGCGATCACCTCCAGCTCCAGATCCCGTTTTTTCCAGGTGCTCTAAAAGCACAGAGCAGCTCCACAATCTGTGCCCCAAATTTGAAACCACTAAGGATGCAGCCTGGTATTTCTGACACACCAAACCTGGGCCCTGGCACAGGCAGCAGCTCCTCCCTGCCCTGGCAGCTCACACAGGCCATGGGGTGCCCCCTGTGCCACTGGCATTGCCCTGGGGCTGTGGTGTCCCCCCTGAGCCACTGGCATTGCCCCGGCTAAGGAAGGGACTGTCACCAGACCAACAAAGGGCACTCACAGCCCCGGGAGCAGATGGGAGAAATATTTGCCAAACAAAGGCTCTATTTTCAAGGAAATCCTCTGACTTTCTGCCTCGAAGAGAGAAATGATTCAAGCTCTGGCGCAGGCGGCCGAGGAGCCGTGGGTAGGAAATTCTCCTGTCATGGGCTGAGCGCTTCTGCCACTGCTGCAGAGGGAGCTGGGGCTGCTTTTCCAGGCAGATATCATTCCTGCTTTCCATTTGGGAATGATTTGAATCCTTTTGTAGACTCCAGATGCACCTATTTCATCCCTGGAAATGTTCCAGGCCAGGTTGGATGAACCTTAAAGAACACCCAGTTCCCATCCCCTGCCACGGGCAGGGACACCTTCCACCACTCCAGGTTGCTCCAAGCCCTGTCCAGCCTGGCCTGGAACACTTCCAGGGATGGAAGTGCTGCATCCACACAGCTGCCTCTGCTGCAGCACAGCAAACAGCTCTGGGAGCTGCTGGTGGGATATAAAACACAATATAAAGTTACCTATAATTCTTAAAGCCAGCTCCGACCCTGCTAAATAAAACACTTCTTTCCCAGCTGTAAATTCTGCCCAGCTCTGTCTCTTCCCTCTCCTCGGGTGCCTGCCCTGGTTTATGGCACCGTCACAACCGACTGATGGATTTGCATGTGCAGTCAATAAAGAGCCGCTCCCAGCCCGTGCTGTCCCTCCATCCCCGTCCCGGCTCCGCGGCCCCGGGTGACTCAGCGGCGTGCAGCACAAACATGACTAACTCTTCCCTCTTCAACAAGCAGGGATTTGGGGGCTTTTTTCGCCGCTTTTCCCTGTACTGCCGATGGAAGCTGCCGGAGGATCGCCCTGGCACGGCGTGACTCCTCCCGGGGAGGGGATGGCCGGGCCCCCCAGCGCTGCTCCGGCGCTGCTGGAGCGGGGCTGGAGCGGGGCACGGCCAGGGCAGCTCCGTCCTGCCCTCCCCGAGCCCGGCGCTCCCCCCACGGCACCCTGCAGGAGCTGTTCTGGGAACGGGATGTGGCCGCTCCCTTGAAATCAGATCCCAGGCTGGATGTTGCCCATCCTCCTGCGGCTGCTCGGGCTGGTTCTTCCCCAGCAGGGGTGGCCAAACCCTGCTGGGGTTCACATCCAGCCTCTCTTCACCTCATCCAGCCTCTCTTCACCTCCCAGCTCAGTGAGGTGGGCTTGGGAGTGAGGATTCCCCTCACCTGGGTTTGGGAGTGAGGATTCCCCTCACCTGGGAGGGACACCCAGCAGCGGGAGGGTGGAAACGTGTCTGGTGAGGCTTTGTTGCCCACACCCAGTGTCCGGTTTGAGGTGATGGAATATATATATAAAAGGAATCATATGGAAGGAATTCTGCCCTGTGAGGGTGGGGAGGCCCTGGCACAGGGTGCCCAGAGAAGCTGTGGCTGCCCCATCCCTGGAAGTGCCCAGGGCCAGGCTGGATGGGGCTTGGAGCACCCTGGGACAATGGAAGTTGTCCCTGCTCATGGCAGGGGTGGAGTTGGATGAGCTTTAAGGTCCCTCCCAACCCAAACCATTCCATACAGCAGGGTGTCCAGGGTGTCCAGGGTGTCTAGGGCTGGGCTGGGCTGGGGGTACAGCAGGGCATGGGGTCCTTTCCCGTGGGATGCCCAACACCCCCTGAGCATCTCTGGTGACACCTGAGCAGGAACAGCCATGCTGCAGCCTGCCAACCCCTTCCCTGCCACTGTCACCTGCAGGAGCCCAGGCAGGGCTGCAGGGAGGGTGTCCCCACAGCCCTGCACCCCGTGCCGAGGGGAGCAGCAGCTGCCTGTCCCCCCATCCCTCGGGATGTGCCCAGTGTGGCAGGGCTGTGGCCCGGCCCAGCTGGGGAGGCAGCTGGCCCTGGGCCACTGTTACCCAGCCTGTCACTCAGCAAGAAGGAAGGCATGTGATTTGCTCTGTAATTAGGCTGATTGGCACTAACTTGCCTCAAAAAGCTGGGGAGGAGGGGAAAAACAGCAGCTCAGCCATTTTATGTGGGGCTTTACACAGAGCAGAGCAGCCAGGACAGGCCTGTGCTCTGTCCCTTCTCTCCGTGAGGTTCCCATGTGTCCTTTCAGCCCAGACCACCCCCAAGAGGAGCTGCACTGTGGTGCCCCTTGCTTCAAACCAGCCTGGCAAAGCATCCCCAAGGCCCAGCTCAGGCGGGATGGAGCTGAGCCCAGCCCTGGGCCTGGCAGGGCCGTGTGGGCTCCGTGCCCGGGCTGGAGCCGGCGCGCGTTTCCCGCCCGCCCCAAGGAGCTGTGCTCCATTCACGGCTGAGTGCTGACCACAGGCCGCATGAGAGGGCCTGCGTGGCCACTTGGGAGCAGAGGAAACGCTGCCTGGCCTGGCAATCCATCTCCCAGGAGCTGTGGGAAGGAGAGGCTGTGCCCTGATGGAGCAGGATCCCTTTGGGTTTCCTCAGGGGCTGGGCACGCTGGTGCCATCTGATCCCAGCACTGCTCAGGGCCACCCTGGAGCTGCTGTCTGCTTGGAAAATCTGCCTGTTGATCACAGAATGCCAGACTGGTTTGGGTTGGAGGGGACCTTAAAGCTCATCCTGTTCCACCCCCAGCCATGGGCAGGGACACCTTCCTCATCCACCTCATCCACCTCCACCTCATCCAGGTTGCTCCCAGACCCATCCAGCACTGATGGGGAGCAGCCTGGTCTGGGTCCTGCCCTGATGTGCAGGAGAAGGGCTCGGGGTGGATAACAGCGGGCCTTTCCTGGGGTATAATTGTGTGGGGGTGAGCCAGGGAGGCTGTGATGCTCCCACAAGGGCACAACTGTAATGGGCAAAAAGCAGCGGATTTGGGGCAAAGCTGCTGCGCAGCTGGGGAGGAGTTTGCACTCCGAGGTGCAGGGCAGGGGAGCTGGGAGCAGTGCAAAACCTCTTGGACAACACACGAAAGGGATGGGAAATGAGGAGTGGGGCCCTTCCCTCGCCCATTCTGCCATCCTGACCCGGGCCGAGGGTACAGATGGCAACCCCAGCCCCTGTTCCACCCCCCAATTAACCCATGTTTGCTTATTAGGGAAGTTACAAGCCTGTGCAAACACTTCCATTTGCTTTTGATAAAGCCAAGGGAGAACAAACTCCTGCCCGCGGGGTGTGGCCGGGCCCCGCTGGCTCCTCCCGGGGGTCTGGGTCGTGCTGGCTCCAGGCTCCCGAGGGACATCTGCCCAGGCCTGAGCATCCCTCCCTGCCCCAGCCCCGTCCCTGGCACCCGGGGGCTGTCCCCAACCCCGCTGCTCTCACCCGACTGCGGCGCTTGTCCCGAACTTGGCCCAGTGTCGCTAACGGCAACTGCTAATTGTTCTCTCGCTCTGTACTATATTTAATTCCCCACTATTATTTTTTCCCCTTTTAATCATAAAAAGCCTAAATTTCCCTCGGGGAAGGTTATTGGCTCGAGTGTGGAAATATACCTGCGCCTTGCATGGCGCTGGGCCACCGGGGCATTGGCTGTATTTTTAAATCCAAGTACAAAGTGTCTTCCACGGCAGCGCCGTTTAACCCTTCCCAGGAGGCAGAGTGGGAGGAAAGGAGCGGGAGGGGGTCCTTTTCTTCTTCTTCTCAGCTCCTGCTTGGAGCAGGACGCCCCCACCCACAGGCTTGGATGTGTGGGCAGGAGGGTGGCCAAGCAGCCAGGGTGGGATTTGAGGAATTGCTTTGTTTTGCCCCATTTTCCCCCGGTGTTGCCGCTCCGAGCCCCACAAGGCCGGGCCGAGTATCGCCCCCTTCCCAGGCCACCTCCTGCCACCCCTGCGGGGCTGAGGAGGGGTTCAGGTGCTCCGAGGTAACCTGGAGCCTCAATACCTTTGAGGATGTGGGCCAAAGTCATCCAGTCTGAGAGCTATTTCGGGGCTGCTCCCGCAGGAGCCGCGGCACAGCCGCCGCCGGGGCCGGCCGGGCGCGGGTGGGACGGGCAGGAGGGAGCTGCTCCCGTCTCCCCGTTAATGAGCTCACCCAAGGGGGCTCGGCCCTTCCCCCACAGACCTTGGGGCGCCTTTCAAGCGGGAAGGGGGAGGTTTTGGGTTTGCAACTCAGGCGGAGCAGATCTGGGGGCTCACCCTCGTCCCCGCAGATCTTCTGCGCCAAAGGAGCAATTTCTTTCAGTGGTTGCCACTCTGGGCTGTGAAATCCTCACTCAGAAGGAGAAACAGGGTTGAAACAACCCTTTCTTTGGGCAGCTGGAGCCTGGGGTCGGTCCTGCCCCAAAGCTGCTGCTCTCTGGGGTGGGAGGATGGGGCAGCAGCGTGAGAGGTTCCACATGGAGCCCGGGCAGGCTTTGTGCTGGGTCTGGGGCAGCAGCGGGGTCAGGGAGCACCCAGAGCCAGCAGGATGAGGAGACAAACCCCCTTCCTGGCCGAAGAATCCCCCTGCTCTGCGTGACCCTCAGCAGAGCCCTCTTGCTCCCCGCTCCGCTCAGCACAAGGGACCAAGTGTCTCCCTCCCTCCTCCTCCAACAAAGGCAGCTACAGTTATTTTTCTCCTTTTTCTTCCAAGTGGTTTCACCCTTGAGTTCCCAGGCTTGATTTGGGATGCCCGAGGAGATCAGAAGCCAGAGAGGGCCCTGGCAGGGCACTGGGATGCTGTTTGGGCACCACACCCCACCTGCATCCCCAACCACACACCTGCTCTGCCCTCTCCACCTGCCACCGATTTGCTCCCAAGGCACCTGGACAAACTGAAGCTCCCGTGGAGTTTTTGGGGAGCTACAACCCCGGGTGATCCGTTGTGGGAAGGCAGCACCACACACAGCAGGGAGTGCTCCTGCCAGGGGAAGGGTGGGCAGGTAAGGGGAGCTTTGCCAAGGGAGCACCCCGCGGGCAGGGCGGGGGCCTGGGGCAGGGAGGGGACCCTGCAGCTTGAGCTGTTGCCTTCAAAGCAGCAATTTCAGCATGAGAAAGTAATGTGGCTGCTGGTCCTGCCAGGGATGGAGGCTGTGCCTCAGGAGCAGGGATGACTTCTGCTGGCCTGACTCACCGGCTGCCTCCTTGCAGCCGCTTCCTCTCCGGGAGGCAGAAACTCCCAGTTTTTATTTATCACACGGCTTAAAGTAGGGGGTGAGGAAGGAAATGTTCTTATTTTTAATTCCTCTCTCTTTGGGGCCTGGGGACCGAGCCCTGGCACAGCGAGGTGGCCACCAGGAGCATCCCCCTGACCAGAGCTGCCCCTCACCTGAGCACTGATCTGTTTGCAGCTCCCCAAGGTATTTTGGGCTCTGATCCCAATGTCCCTGCAGGTTGGGAGCATCCAAGGGGCCCTGTGCAGAGTGAGGATGCTCAGGGTGGGCAGGGTGGTGGCTCAGTGTGGTCACAGCCAGGTTGAGGGCAGCTGAGAGAGACTGAACCCCGTGGAAAATTCACTTTTTTCTCTCCTCAAAGCCACCTGCCCGTGCTGCTGCTCGTGTGGGGGCAAACCTTGGTGGCCTGCTGGGGGTCCCTATTTGTGCCCACCACAGGAACAGAGCTGTCCTGCCCCAGGGCTGGAGGATGGCGAGGGTTTCATCCATCCCAGCTTTTTCCAAGAAGGATTTGGAGAGGTGGTGTCACCATTCCCAGGGTGCTGGGGGTCCCTCTTTGTGCTCACCACAGGGACAGAGCTGTTGCACCCCAAGGCTGGAGGGTTTTATCTATCCCAGCCCCACCCAGGGAGGATTTGGGGATGTTGTGTCACCATTCCCCCGGTGCAGAGTGGGCAGGGGGGCACCCCTGGCACGTTTTGGGTTCTCCACCCTCAGCTGAGCTGGGACATCCAGCCCTGAGCACGGCCTGGAGCTGTCACCATCCTGCTGGTGCCAGGGGTGGGATGGAGACTTCCAGAGGCTTCGTCCTGCTGTTCCCAGCTCTCCCGAGTGGCAGAAACAAGGCCAGGTGCTGTTTGTTTAGTGCCATGGGGGGGTTTTGCACGTCCAGAGCGTTTTTCTTGCCCAGGATGCCCGGTGAGGCCGGTGTGGCACAGCCGTGGTGCCCCTCAGCCACTCGTGGCTGTGATAAAAGAGGCTGATCCGGGCGTGAAGTTTTGCTCTTTGGTTCCTTGGGGCTTTCCTTGAGCTCCTGTTGTGAAACCTTCATTTGCTTCTAAAAGCAGCAAGTTTTCTTTTTTTTTTTTCCTCTCATGATCTTCTCTTTTCCCCCTCTGTTGCCCTGAGATAAAGGCTTCTAAATTTGTCCTGTGCTGAAAACGCAGCTAATCCTGATGGACCTGAATTCGCATCTCCCCCCCAGAGGAATTGCACTAATTTTTTTCCCTTTGTTCTGCCAGGGGACCTGTCCGTTTCCTAGTGGAAAAAAAAAAAAATAAATTCACTATTTAGGGCAAGGTTTATATTCCCGAAACCTGTGTTTGTTTGCGAGAAAAGAGGACAGGAGGGAAATAAATGAGAAAAGCATCATGCCTTTTTTTTTTTTTTTTTTCTTTCCTAGGAATATTGTTTTTACAGCAGCAAGTTTTAATTAAAGTGAGGAACTGGGTCGCTTGTGCTGTCCAGAAGATGCTCTGAGGACGTGGTCCTTTCCCACCAGTGCTACCCTGGGAGCCCAGAGCTGCTGGCCCAGCCCGGTGGTGTTGGGTTCACTGTGGGGAGGCTCCTTGCAGGGTGTGGGGACAGAGTGGGGTCTGCAGGAGGGTGTGGGGGTCTCTCCTTCCTTCCCGCAGCTCCTGTGGGGGTCGGATGTGGATTTTGGGGTGCTGGCTGAGCCCCTCATGGCAGGGCTGGGCTGTCACCCAGGCGTGCGGGTGAAGTGACACAGGGAGGGTTTGGGGACAGGGGGGACAGAGGTGCTGAGAGGCACAGCAGGTGCGACCTGGCCCTGCTGGGAGCGGCTGAGCTGGCAGGAGCCACCTGGGCTTCGGGAAGCCTCAAGTGCTGGCCCGGGGAGGAAAAATCCCCCGAGAGCCGCCCCGGTCTCACCTGGGGCTCTCCGTGCCGCGGGCGGTGCGGGGTCCCGGGAATGCGGCGGCCGAAGGGACGGGGGAGCTGCGGTCCCGGTGCGGGGCTGCGGAGTGAGGAGGGGGCTGCGG
>VZRZ01005358.1:42370-79480 GCA_013398175.1 Climacteris rufus
GACCCCCCCAAAGCACCCCCGGAGCAGGGACCCCCCGGCTCCGCTGGCCCATGCTGGATTTCGGCCCGGGAAGGTGACTGCGGGAGGAAGCGGCGCCGCGCCGGGTCGGGGTAACCATGAATGAGATGTCGAGTTTCCTGCACATCGGGGACATCGTCTCCCTGTACGCCGAGGGCTCCGTCAATGGCTTCATCAGCACCCTGGGGTGAGTGAGGGGCTCCCGCGGCCGCCCGACGGTGACTCCGGGATGGACGGGACGGGACGGGACGGTGGGAGAAGGAGCCGGGAACTCCGGGTGCTGCAGCAGGGATGGGGAGAGGTGCTGGAGAGGGGGACAGGGTGGCCCCGGGGTCGCCCCCGGGCTTGTCCCCGGCTCCAGCTGCTGTCAGGGTCAGGATGTGTCCCTGGAGGACCCTCAGCCCACCGTCCCCGTGGCCAGAAGCTGCTTCCCCCATTTAGGGGCTGGGGGACTGAAAGGGGCTTAAGCAGCGTGAGGGGTCGGTGGGGCGGGGAAGGGACGGCTCGGGCAGCCGGGACCCTCCTGGGCTCGGGGTCATTCTGTGCCCCCAGCCCTGTCCAGTGTGGCTGGAGGCTGCCGGCCCCTGGTGGCTCTCGCTGTCCCCCTGCAGGGTCCCGCACAGCCGGGGCTCGGCGGGAATCGCCGCGGGGTCACCAGGACGGGGCTGCCCGTGGCCACCAAGTGCTGCCCGGGGCCACCAAGTGCTGGGGACCAGCACGGCCAGCTCCGGGCTGAGGATGTGGCAGCACTGCCGGGGGATCTCTGCCCGACCTGGGGAGAGGAGTGGCGATCTCGGGGACCTGTCCCGTGTCACTCCTGTCTCTGTGCCAGCCAACGGTGCTGCTGGAGTGGCCCCGGGGCACAGCCAGGCCGGGATGCCCCCTCCATCCACCGGCCTGCTCCCACCGGGAATGTTGGCCCCATGGCACGGGGACAGGACGGGTCCCCGCGGTGGGGAGGGCCCCACAGGGCTGTCCCGGGGCACGGGTGGGTTTTTCCTCACCCTGACTCAGGAACCCAGAGCGTGCCCGCAGCCGCGGGCGGGGGCACCTGGGGCTGTGCCAGCGCTCCTGCCCCACGCTGCGTGTAGGAGAGGCTGAGCTCAGGCAGGAATGCTGACTTGGATGGGATTCCTGGGGCAGGAGCTGCCCGGCTCTATAATCTGTGCTGAATGCACTTGCTCCCACATGCCTGTGCCGAACCAGAGCCGCACATACCTTCGCCTACACGTGTTCCCTCCGCCACCGCGGGGCACGGGCAGCCCCTGGGCTTGTGCCCGCCGAGGCTGCCTTCACCTGGCTGCCCAGAAATGGGGTTCAGTGGGGTGCAGACTTGCCCAGAACCGGGGTTCAGCGGGGTGCAGACTTGCCCAGAACCGGGGTTCAGCGGGGTGCAGACATGCCCAGAATCCCCGTGTGTGCAGCTGCAGTGTCGGGCAGCAGGTCCTGCAGGTGCAGCCTGTCTGTGCCAGCTCTTCCTGCATTCCTGGGGGACATCCCCATGGGCCTTTTTGGACAGGTCTCCATGTAGCTGTCCTGCTGTCCCAGTGGCAGAGCCATCCCCCCACAGGGGATGCTGAGCACTCCTCCGACCTCTTGGAAATGGGGTCTGGAGGAGGCTCCTCAGGGACCCAGCACTGGTTGTTGTCCCCAGAACGTGTCCCAGTGGCTCAGTTAGAGATGTGTGGACTCTTTGGAGCTCTGATCCCTTTGCAGCTCTGGCCTTCACACCCCCCTTTCTGCCAGGTGTTTTTCCAGGCTTCCTTAGAGCACCTGAAGAGCAGGGCTTGCTCGGAGAGCCTCTTCTGCCAGGCCCCGGCACATCCTCTGCTGGGCAGCCCCACTTTCCCAGGGTTCTGCTTCCTCCAGCTTCTTCCCTCCCCTCTAAAATTGTTTTCCCTTGTGCCCTGCGACCTGGGAGACCCAACCACACCTTAAATCACTCCTGTGATAAGGGACGGGGTGAGTCACCGAGAGTGCTCCTCCTGGCCCTCCTGCCACAGGGACCTTATTTAGCTCATTTGCAAGGCAAACAGCTCTGCCAGCCCACGCGGGCGCCCTGCGGAAGCGTTCCTGACATCCTTCCTTGTGGAGGGACCGGCTCTGGGCTGTGGCATCGCCGGGGCTCTGCAGTGGGGTCCCCTCTTTGTACGGGGCGATACCAAGTGTCCCCAGGTGCTGCTCACCGTGCCGCGTTCAGGGTGGCCGCTGTGACATCCCTGTGCCAGTGGAGCAGCCCCGGGGCTCTCCGGGGTGTGGGGTGGACGTGGGGGGAGCCCTGCAGCCCCCACCTGAGGCTCCCCTTGCTCCCAGCCCCCCAAATCTCACTGTCGGGACCCCAGGCACAAACCCTTCCTTTCACCCCCTCTCTGCTGTGGGCGTTTGCTGGTGGGTAGGAAAAGCATCCCGGGAGGGGTGTGGAGCTCCAGCGCTGGGCTCGGTGGGAATGCTGAGCCCAGATCCCAAAGCAGCCAGCCCCAAGGAGGAGGTCACCTAAGGAGTCCCGTGGGAAGGGAGAATCGGGCTGAGGACTGGTCCCAGCTCCCTGGGAGTGACCCCTGAGGGACTGGGGGTACGGAATGGGTGATTTGGAGAGGCCAGAAGTGGTTTGGGGCCCTGGGAAGTCGCCCAGGAGGATTTTGTGCTGCCCCATCCCTGCCGTTCCCGTGAGCTCCCAGCACCTTCCAGGAGCTCGGGATTGGAGCCGCGGGCTTGCAGAGGGGAAGTGACAAACCCACCTGGGTGCCAGGCGGCTGTTTCAGGTGAAACAACACCTGTCCGTGTGGTTGCAGGTGGATGTCGGGGTGGAGCAGCTCGGGGAGATGCGGTTGGTTAAAGGGTAACTGCAGCTCCGCCGGGTCAGGATGAACCCGTCCCTGCCGGGAGGAGGAGGAGGAGGAGTCCGAGCCCTCCTGGCACCGAAAAGCTGCATTTTTGTGGCTGCCCTGTGCTCGCTCATTTTGCTTTTATTCCTCCCTGGCGGCTCAGGGCCCACCCTGCACCCCGAGGGTGCCAGAGGGGCTGATCTGACCCCATGGCCAACAGTGACCTCATCTCCTCCTCCTTCCTCCTTTTCCTCCCCTCCAGGGGCTGCCGGGCTCCTGCCAGGCTTGGGGGTTCCCTTCTCCCAGAGCCCTCGTTCCCTCCCTCCCTTGGCATCCCCACCAATCCACAGGTTTGGCTCAGGGAGTGGAGCTCTGACCCTCAGCACATGCCCAGCTCCCATCGGTGCCCACAGAGACAGAAGGGCTCGGTTCATCTATGCCCTTTAAAACCCCCGAATCCTCCACTCTCACAGGCTGCCCTTGCCACCCTCTGTGCCACGTCTGGGGAAGGTTTTTCCGCAGCCCGGGCTGGGATCGGCGGCTCCACGTCAGCCCCAGCTGGGCTCCATCCCCGGGGAGGGCTCGGGGGCTTCGTCTGCCCCGGATTCTGCAGCGCTGGACGAGCTCCTTCTGCCCTGACCTCGGGGAAGGCTCTGCCTCGCATGAGGCCAAGCAGGCGGGCCCCGGGCCAGGGAATCACTTTGTGCTCGGGCTTTGGAAGCACCAGGAAGCCCCGCTGGAAGCGCGGCGAGCGCTGCAGGGCTCAGAGCCGGCCAGATGCTCGCCCGCGCCTTGAGGGGCTCCTCAGTGCGGGATCCCGCCCCTCCTGCTCCCTGGAAAAGCGAAGTGGGACATTCCCGTGGGGGCATTCCAGCCTCCTGCCTCGCTCAGGATTCTCCTCCCGGGGTCTGGGCTCCGACAGCCGTTTTCCCATCAAACGGTGCCCCCGGCGTGGCTCCCGAACATCCCCGCTGCTCTTAGGGAGCTTCCCTGCCCATCCCACTGCGGGAATGCTGGTTATTAGCGGGAGTGTGTCCTGGCCTCAGCAGCCTCCCAGGTGACTCATGTCCACCCTGTCAGAATCCTTTTTATTATTATTATTTTCAGCGATTTTTAACCGAGGAATGTTCATCCAGAGTATCAGTTTAATAAAATGAACACTTTGCATTCCTGCCGAGCATGTAATCCTGGGATTAAAGATGCTGAAACTGCCCTGAGATCGTTAACTAATTAAGATTTGCAGGCGGGCAGGTCACTGTCTCTAATCCTTCCTGGTGAGCTGGGATGCTGGGCACGGGGTGGGAGGCTCCTGTGCTGTTTTCTTCAATGCTGAAAAGAAACCACCAGGTCAGGCACTTCCTCAGGGACCTCCAGCTGTGAGCGTGGAGGATTTGGGGGTTTTAAAGGGCACAGATGAACCGAGCCCTTCTGTCTCTGTGGGCACCGATGGGAGCTGGGCATGTGCTGAGGGTCAGAGCTCCACTCCCTGAGCCAAACCTGTGGATTGGTGTCCTCAGGCCTTGGTTATCTGCGCTCCCAGGCACATCCAAAGGGTTTGTTCTGCCCTGTTCCCTGTCAAAATAACAGAACAGAAACCAAAACTGCCCCTGAGTGACACCAGGGCTGGACTGGGGCTTTGCATGTTCCTTGGGGTGGTGCAGCCCCTGCTCACAGCCGCTCTGTTTTTTCCCCTTCCCCTCTTTCCCTGCCTTCCCAAGGTCTCTGTGCCCTGCAGGGATCTGGGGATGTGCCTCACTACTTCCCTGCTGACACAACCCATGGAAAAGGAGTTGTGTTTGGACAGCCCGTGGTTGGGAGCCCCAAACCCCTCCCTGCACTGCTGACCACAGGCGTTGGCAAAGCCAGGGCAGCCCTGTCTGGCCACTACTTGTGGGTTTGGGGTTTTTCCAATCTTTGGTAATTGCTTTGAAGCTACTGCTGCCACCAGGCAAATTGCTTTCCTCCTTTCATTTGCAACCTGAGGTGGTTCTGGGGAGCTGTGAGGAGCAGAGCGGTGTCAGAGCCCAGTGCCAGCCCACCAAGGACACGGCAGCACCAGCGTCCCCGAGGTCCCCATCCATCAGCACCGAGGCCAAATTCCTCTCTGCCAAGTGAAAGGAATTCTCCCCTCCTCCAGAGGGAAGGAGGCTGGCTCTGCAACTGGGATGTATCTGTGTGGTTTTTCACCCTTTGCAGCACCGTGTTCACCTCCAGCGATGTTTGGGGACACTGAGAGTCCCTTGAGGGTGGAGGGGACAGCGCGGGCTCCGCTTTGCCTTTGCTGCACCTCCCTTCTCCAGGCTGTTCCTGCCGTCCTGCCCTGGGGACAGAGCCGTCCCACCACGGGCTGTCCCTCCGGGAGAGCATTGCAGGCACATCCCTGCATCCTCTCGCTCGCTCCCCCGCTGCCTGGAGCCGGCTCTGGCGGTGGGGACACGCTTCCCTCTCCCTCTCCTGAGCAGCAGCAGGGTTTCTCCCGAGCAGCAGCAGGGTTTGTCCCGGGCAGGAGCAGAGTTTCTCCTGCTCCTGCGCTTCCCGGGGCTGGGCAAAGCGGGAGAGCGGGTACAGCCTGTCTTGCTGGAGCACCCAGTTCCCTCGGGAGCCCCGCACTGAACTCCAGCTGCCCCAGCACAGGGAGCCCCTCGGGCGATGCTCGTCCCTCTGTGCTCTGGGCAGATCGCCCTGCCGGCTTCTGCTTTGCTGTTCTTGGTAACTCTGGAAAGCACCGTCCCATCCATCCCAAAATCAGCCCCCAGCACCCAAGGCCAGGCCCCTGGATTTTGCTCAATGCTGGGAAAGCAGAGGTGGGCAGGGAGGAGACACAGAGCCTTGATCTGATGGGCAGAGCCTGCAGCTCTGATCAGATAATAATTAATAACTGGGTTTGGGGGGCCCCTGCCACCTCCATCTGCACCCTCGGTGTCCCAACAGGGCGAGTTCCCAGGCAGGGAAGGAGAACCAGGGAATGGAAGCTGAACCCATCCCATTTCTGCTGGATTAGCTGTGCAATAACACAGCCAGGGCACCGTGCTGGGGGGAATTGGGCACAGGTCGTGAGCAAAGGGCCCAGAGTGGCTGTCAGGAACCACCCGTGGTTCTTCCCTGGGATCTGTACCAGCCCTCCATGCCTGAGGGACCGGGAGGAAAAACACACATGGAAGCAATGGGAAATGAGGGAAGGAATATTGGGCTCCTGAAAAATATTTGTGGGTGGGAAACAGGAGGTGCAGCTTTGGATTTGTCGCTTTGGGCTGGGTGAGGGTGGCACAACTCTGGTTCCTGGCCCCACTCCCTCGGCCCTGCTGCCATCCCGCTGTTCCTGACCCTACTGAGGGATGCTTTCTGTCCCCTCCAGGCTGGTGGACGATCGGTGCGTGGTGGAGCCGGCGGCCGGAGACCTGGACAACCCCCCCAAGAAGTTCCGAGGTGAGACTGGGGCGGCTCCATCGCTGCTGGGGACGGTGCTGCCCCGAGCACCCACGGCAGGGACGGGAATGGGAAGCACATCCCTGCCCTGGGCCGGCCGCTCCCTGACTGCCCCGTGTGGGCAGGATGCTCCACTCGCAGGGGAAGGGCTGTGTCCGCTTGGATTTAGTGCCTGGATCACAAAACCAGGGAGTACAGAGAGCTGGGAAATCTCCCCAAAGCCACGACCGTGGTGTTGGATTTGGGGTTGTTTTAGGGCAGCTGTTCCTCTCACCCCATCTGTTGTCGGTTTATGTCTTCTTTTAAATAAGTCATTTAAAATATCAGTTCCTCGCTCTGCCTTGTGCCTCCACCTTTTTCTCAGGGTGGCTTTAACAGCACCCACCCCCCTGGGCACCCTTCCTTCCCTCACACACATCCCAAAATGTCCAAGACACCAATCTTTCCAGTCTCAGGATCCCCTCGAGCAGTGATCTGGCTCTCCACAGGAGCTGTTGCCACTAATTTATTCACGATTCTAATTAGCAGTTCCAGCATCCCACAGCCCCATTCCCAGGCACCAGTGGCCTCTCACCCGGAGCGGGATGGGCAGCAGCCACCTCGTCCCATTGCCCGGTTGTGGTGTGGGTGCTGAATCTCTTTTCCAGGCTCAGGTTTTTCGGCTCAGCCCCGCTCCCTGCAGCCCCTATCAGGATATCCAGCTGCTGCCTTTAATGGCCGGAAAGGTAGTGCTCTCCCTGCTCGATAGCCATCGCCTGGAGCGAGGTGGAAACAACGGGCTGGGGCTGTTCCCTGCGGCCCCGGCCAGAGGCTGCAGGGGATTTTCATGCGCTGCTGCCGTCCCCATATCCTGTGGCCGGACCCTGCCCTATCCTGAGGCGCACACGGGTCGTACCGGGGCTTCCCGCTGGGAAAACAGGACCCTCCTCCCTGTCAGGTCAGGCCCGAACGGTGCTTTGGAAATGCCAAAACCCCCAGGAGAGCTGATCCTGCCCGGCTCGGCCGCCCGCGGCTCCGCGGAGAGACGCTCGACTCTTCTCACTTATTATTTGCTTTTCTTTTTTTTATTATTTTTTGTGATTTCTCCTCCTGCCGAGGCTTTTCCCAGCCCAGCCCAGGCATGTCAGGAAAAGCAAATCCAGGGCTTCCAGCCTGGGCTGGGCGGCTCCCAGACAAGGGGCAGCGGGACCCTCAGCTGTGCCACGCAGTGTCCCCAGTGCCCCCAGTGTCCCCAGTGTCCCCAGTGCCTCACTGTCTCCAGTTCATCGGAGGATTCATGGGTGGTTTTGCCCCCCAGACCACTCTGGGTGGGAAGTTCTGTCCCCAAGGCCACTCTGGGTGTGAAGTTCTGCCCCTGAGGCCACTCTGGGTAGGAAATTTTGCCCCCGAGGCCACTCTGGGTAGGAAGTTTTGCCACCCCAGACCACTCTGGGTGGGAATTTTTGCCCCCAGGCTGCTCTGGGTGGGAACTTTCGTCCCCCAGGTCACTCTGGATAGGAATTTTTGCCCCCAGGCCACTCTGGGTCCTGGCAGGTCACTCCCAAATCACCCACTGAGCGCTCCTGCCAGGCAGCGCTGATGCAGGAGCTTCCCTCGCCTTCCCTCTTTTCCTTCCACCACCCACTCTGCAGAAAGCTGTCAGTGCTTTGGCCCAGATGCCAAAATCTCCCAACACGAGCCATGCTGGAGAATTTCTCCATGCAAACCTCGCCGTGCCTCAGTTTCCCCCCTTGCAAAACCGGGCTCAGCTCTGATCCCGGGGGCAGGGCACGCTCGCAGCCAACCCTTGGATTTGCACCCATCTCGGAGTGGCTGTGCTGGATTTTTTACCTCCCCCCGCTTTCTCCTCCCCAGCGGGCCCTTGGGCAGCAGCTCCCATTAATCAGTAATCGAACGGAGACGCCTCCGGGGGCTGGGGGCGGTGGGCAGGGGCAGCCAGGCATGGCAGCTCCGGCCTCTGGCTGCTCGGCCCGGGGTGTGCCACTGGCAAGCAGAGCTGTAAAACGAAATGTGAAACCTGGCGGGGCCCGGCCGGTGAGAACCGCGCTCGGCGCTGCCCCAGCGGCACTCCCAGGTAAATAAATACGCGCTCGCCAGCGCCTCGGGCCCGGGGCCAGCCAGGGAAGGGACTTTTTTTTATTATTTTCTTTCTGTGTCTGAAGTTTCTGGGCTGCTATTTCAGGCATAGTTAGGGCGATTCAGGCTGCAGAGCCCTTCCTGCCCTCGCCCCGTGCAGCTTCCAGCCCGGGAAGGGGGTTGGGAGATGTGAGTGCCTCGTTGTCTGCAGACATCTGCTCTCCTGCTTCAGTTCCCGGAGCCTGGACCGGGGTGTCTGCACTTCCCGCCCACCATCTCGGGGGAAATCAGGCAAATGGGGGCAATCTGCAGCGCAGGAGTGTTTGGAGGAGCTGGGATGCATCTTGTGCATCCTCTAGGACCCGAAATAGAGCTGCTGACACAGAGATTTCGGGAGCGGCTGCTCGGAGCATGCAGTGCCCGTGATCCAGGTCACGGAGGGATGGATGTTTGTGTCCCAATGGCACGGCCACCACAGGGTCCATCCACAGCCTCTGCAGGCTCAGAGTGTCCTGTGGGTGACAAAGGACATGGAGGTGGCTGCTCACATCCCGGCCTCCCCCCCTCCCGGATCCCTCCCGGCGGGATCCTCTCCTCCTCTGGTGCAGCTGGGCTCCATCAGAGCTGCTTCTCGCCCCTGAAGTTTTCCTTCCCAAATAGCACAGCCATTTCCGATGGGAACACTCCTCATCACGAGTCCAAGGAGTGCAGTAATTCCTGGACTCATTATTTATCCTGATTGAGGGCTGGTCCAGCAGCCAACACACAGTGATGTGACCTCCACCTCGGATCCCTGGCAGAGGACGGGGCTGTGGTGGGACGGGGTGACCGC
Source organism: Climacteris rufus (assembly GCA_013398175.1). Taxonomy (NCBI): domain Eukaryota; kingdom Metazoa; phylum Chordata; class Aves; order Passeriformes; family Climacteridae; genus Climacteris; species Climacteris rufus. The sequence goes on from VZRZ01005358.1 coordinate 51,548, forward strand.
TGCCCAGTGGTGCTGCTGCGCCAGGAGTGTCCCTGCCCCTCGGTGACGCTGGCCCTGCTGGGGACACCCTGGTGGCTGCTGCAGCCTCACCCTGCCCCTCTGCTCCCAGATTGCCTCTTCAAGGTGTGTCCCATGAACCGCTACTCTGCCCAGAAGCAGTACTGGAAGGCCAAGCAAACCAAGCAGGACAAGGACAAGATCGCGGACGTGGTGCTGCTGCAGAAGCTCCAGGTGAGCAGGGCTGAGGCACTCAGAGCAGGCAGTGCCACGAGCTGGCTGGGTGGTGACATCCACACCTCTGGTGATGCTGGTTTGGGATGAGAAGGGATTTCCACCTGATTTTTTTTCCCTTGCCCCCTGCCCAGCCATGGCTGTCACACCCTCCTGCTGCTCCTTGTGCAGAGCAGCTCTGTGAGCACAGCCTGGGGCACCCCAGGACACCCTCAGCACCCCAGGGCACCCCATGCAGGAGGGAACCCTGCGGCCAGGACGTGCTCCAAAGGGAAGGGAAAGGCTCCCGTTGGCTTCCCCGAGGTTTGGAGCCACGTCAAACGTTGCACAATGGCCTCAGACAGCTGGCGAGGCCCCGCAGATGATTCATAAAACCGAAGCTGAGCAGAGATTCACTAAATCATCTCAGCGGGCCTCCAGCCCAGCCCCAGCCCCACCATCCCCACTGTGCCTCGGGCAGGGGAGGCTGAGCAGTGCCAGGACAGGCTGTCCTGCCCTGGGGGTGCCGGGACAGGCTCAGTGCCTCCAGCCCGACGCGGTCGCTGGCACACGGAAACCCCAATTTCCTGCTCCCCTTAGAACGGGGTTGTAACGTCGCAGCTGTCCTGGCCACGGCTGGACCCAGAGGCTCATTTCTGAGCCTGATTGATTGCACCTTGGTTAGGGTTTGTCTCAAAGAGATTCTGCCATTGCCTCGCTCCTTTCCGTCGCTCCCGGTGTTTCCCTTCGCGGCCGGGGCAGGAGGGAGCTCCAGCAAGTGCCAGGCTCCAGCCTGCTGCTTATCAGGGAGGCTGATAAACAGGCTGAGAACATCCCCCAGCCCACAGAGAGGATTTCCTGAGGCAGGAGAAGCCGGGTCTGGAATGGAGAAGCCCTGCCTGCGATGCCCATGGTCGCCTTTCTGAGCTTGTGCTGTTTGCTGCTGTGTTTCTGTGGGTTTAAAGCTCTGTGTTCTCTTGGCCCAAAGCAGTGCAGACAGGCCCTGGGGGCTTCCCTGCCCCTCTGCTGATGTTTCCCAGTCCTTCCTGCTCCCTCCCTGCTGCCAACCTCCATGGGCATCCCTGAGACCCCATCCTTGGGCTTGGGGACAGACCCACCCCATCCAAGGGACAGCCTGGGAACATCAGCCCCGGGAACTCACACACTTGGGGCAGCCAGCCCCAGCCCCAGCCCCTCTGGCTGGTGGCGAGGGAGGTGCTCAGATCTGGAGGGAGATTTGGGACACCCCGTGGTGCCGGATCTCTCGCCAGAGCCGTGTTGCTCCATGGGGTTGTTGTTAAACTCCCACGGCCGCATCCGTGCAGGGTTTCTTGGCAGCAGGTTTGTTTTCCTGATGGCAGCAGCCACCACCGCAGGGCTCACGGCCCCGAGTGGCTGCGTGGGGATGGAAGGTAACCCTGGGTGGCACCCAGAGCTCTGTGGGGATGGAGGGTAACCCTGTGTGGCACCCAGAGCTCTGTGGGGATGGAGGGTAACCCTGGGTGGCACCCAGCGCTCTGTGGGGATGGAGGGTAACCCTGTGTGGCACCCAGAGCTCTGTGGGGATGGATGGTGGCCCCAGGTGGCNCCACCGCAGGGCTCACGGCCCCGAGTGGCTGCGTGGGGATGGAGGGTAACCCTGTGTGGCACCCAGAGCTCTGTGGGGATGGAGGATGGCCCCAGGTGGCACCCAGAGCTCTGTGGGGACACATACCAGGTGCATTCAGAGCTCAGGCCTGTTTGGGCACTCACAGAGCTGCTGCCCCATCCTCTCTCCCAGTGCCAAGCTGTGATTCCAGATGTTTCCCAATTCCCCTGCCCTGAAGGGAAAGAGGGTGACAGCAGGGTGGGAAAGGGCAGAGGCTCTCCCAGCTCCATCCCAGCTCCATCCCAGCTCCATCCCAGCTGCAGGGGAGCCCTGGGCTGGTGCTGCCCGGGCTGTGCCTAGCCTGGCGCCAGGGCTGTTGGTGTTCCCTCACCATTCCCAGATTTTCTGTGGGTGCAAGTTCCTGCCTTGCTCCACATGTGTCAACATCACATCCCTGCTCCAACTGCCAGCGCATGGAAAATGTCTGTGGTTTTGGAGAGGGGCTGCTGAGCCGTTCACTCGTGGGGACCCATCCTGCTGCAGCAGGTCCAGACCTGCTCCTGCCTCTGGGCACGGCACCCCTGGCATGGTGCCTTTGGCTCCCTGGTTTTGGTGCTGCCCAGAGCCCCCAGTCCCCACGGCCCCTCTGGTGGGTGCCTTGCCCCAGTGCTCAGCCTGTGCCCACCATCCTTGTTCAGTGCTGTCCCAAAACCTGCTGTCCTGGGGGAATTTTGGTGCCTGCCCTAATTTTTAAAGTCCTCAATTTAAAGCTCTCATGGACTTCCCAGGGCTGGTATGGCCCTGGGCTGAGCTCTTGGATGCTCCACGCTGTGGCCCTGGGGGACAGAGGGATGCTGATCCTGCGTCCCAGCCTGTCCTGTCCTTCCTGAAGCCAAGGGTGTGAGTGGCCCCTCTGGGATTTGCTCCAGGGGAGGGAGGAGGGTGGTGCCACTCTGAGCTCTTCTCCTTTTGGAGCAGCACGCAGCACAGATGGAGCAGAAGCAGAACGAGACGGAGAACAAGAAGGTGCACGGGGACGTGGTGAAGTACGGGAGCGTCATACAGGTACGGGGGGACAGGGATCCAGCACGGATCCAGCATGGATCCAGCACTGGGGAGGGGCTACTGGGATCTGGGAAGCCTCAGGGGGCTGCACTGCTGCAAATCTCCCATCCTTGGCCCCTCCAGCTGCTGCACATGAAGAGCAACAAGTACCTGACGGTGAACAAGCGGCTGCCGGCGCTGCTGGAGAAAAACGCCATGCGGGTGACACTGGATGCCACTGGCAACGAGGGCTCCTGGCTCTTCATCCAGCCCTTCTGGAAGCTCAGGAGCAACGGGGATAACGTGAGTGTGGGGCCTGGGAGTCCCTGAATGGGTGTGCAGAGAGCTCCGTGCCAGGGCTTGGCTCCTCGCTGGGAACCCGGTCTCATCCTCGCTCCCTTTTCCCATTTTGCTCCCCAGGTAGTCGTGGGAGACAAAGTCATCCTGAACCCTGTGAACGCTGGGCAGCCACTGCACGCCAGCAACTACGAGCTGGCTGACAACGCTGGCTGCAAGGAGGTACAGGGGGCTGGGCTGCTGCTTTTCCTCCTTCTTCTGTTTTTTCCCTCGTCCTGGGAATCGTGACCGCGCTCTCTTGCTCCGTAGGTGAACTCGGTCAATTGTAACACCAGCTGGAAAATCAACCTGTTCATGCAGTTCTGCGACCACATGGAGGAAGTGCTGAAAGGGGTAAGGAAGGAGGTTTGGCTGTGTGGGACCCTGCAGGTTCCAGGGATGCAGCCCTGGTCCCCTGCGGGGACAGGACGTGTGAGCAGCCACTTGGCTCTGTGACAAGAGGTCCTGCCTTGAGGACGGTAATTTCTGGGAGAATTCATCACGTGGAGATCAGCACAGCGAGGTGGAGTGGGATATTTTAGGATCTCCAGGCAGCAGGTAGCTGAGGGCACCAATTACCCTCCACCTCGGGGTGTTAAATTTGCTCTCGGGGACAACCTGATGCCCACGCAGAGCCTGCAGTGGCTTCTTGTGCAGGGACAATTCCCAGCCCTGCAGCAGGGATGGCTGTTGCCTGGGAAAGGAACTTTCCCTGCTGAGCTATTGTTCGGGGCCGAGGTCCTCCAGGAAGCAGCTGGATGGACGTGGATTGTTGTGATCTCGCAGACGTTCATCCCCAGGCGCCACGCTCAGCACAGCTTCCTCCATCCTCCTTCCCGGGGTGGTAATGCCTTAAACACCTCGGGGAGCAGAGCCTCTGCCTGCTCCAGGGGTGTAAAGGGATGGATTCACATCCTTTTTTATCCTGGGGGTGGAAGCAGAGGAGTCACCTGCACGGATAACGGGAGGGATGGCCCTGCAGGGTGCCCCATTCCCAGGGCTCAGAGGAGCATTTGTGCTGCCTGGGGAAGGTTTTAGCAGAGCTCAGGGAGGTTGGATGGACAGAGGTGACAGTGCCCTGTGATCCCCAGGGTCCCACAGTCCTGCCCTATAGCTGGGAGCGGTGTCCAGGTGGAATCCCATCCCCTTTGCAGTGTGGGGGGTTACAAGAGGAAATACACTGCTTTGCAGGAGGGTCATGGAGAAATTTCTCCACTGAATAAGTGGTTAAACATCAGAACAGGCTCCCCAGGACAGTGGTGGACTCACCATCCCTGGAATTGTTCAAAAAGGGAGTAGACAGACACCCCAGTTTTAGTGAGCATGGGGGCGTAAGGTTGGACTTCCTGGTCTTGGAGGTCTTTGCCAAGCTGAAAGATGCCATGAATCTCTGTCCCTGGTGCAGGGGGACGTGGTGAGGCTGTTCCACGCCGAGCAGGAGAAGTTCCTCACCTGTGACGAGTACAAGGGCAAGCTCCACGTCTTCCTCCGCACCACCCTGCGCCAGTCAGCCACCTCGGCCACCAGCTCCAACGCCCTGTGGGAGGTGGAGGTGAGCAGGGAGGGGGTGCAGGGTGTGTTTGGAGACATCCCAGTCCCTCATGTGCCTCTGGCTGAGCTCTCCTGTGCCTCTCCCAGGTGGTTCACCACGACCCGTGCCGAGGGGGAGCCGGGCACTGGAATGGCCTGTACCGCTTCAAGCACCTGGCCACGGGCAACTACCTGGCAGCGGAGGTAAGGGGGTGGCAGAGGGGGCAGGAAGGTGCCCTGGGGCTGTGACACCCCTTGCAAAGGCAGTGCCCACCTCAGGCAGGGAGTGATGCCCAGCATTGCCTCTGGTCCCCTCCAGTTTGCTCTGCGAGTCGCTGCGGCTCCTCCTTGCTCGCGGGAGATGTTGACACCTGAACATCATCGTTTATCTGGTTTAGGGCCAAGCTTGCCCCCCTGAAATCCCCTGCCCCAGGATGAAGGCTGGTTTGGGCTCCTTTCCTGGCCCAGGCAGGCAGGAGGGGGTGGCCGGGGCTTGTCTGTGCTCACCCAAGGGACCGACTGGCACAGCCCGGCGTGTTGGAAGCGGGACATGACTCATCCTGCTGTCCTTGCCTGGGAGAGGGTGGGGGCAAAATCTGGGTCTGGAACACCATCTGCCAGGTTTTTTTGGTCCCATTTAAGGCCAGCTCAAGGCCTCCTGACGGAGGCTCGAAGGAGTTGCTGCACTGAGAGAACTGGGTGTATTTGGCACTGCCAGGACCGAGGGCTGGGCTCTGCTGCCAGGGGAGCAGGGACATCCCAGGGGTGTCAGGGTGCCAAAGTGCTCCCCAGCTGGACAAGACACCCAAGGGCAGCCCCCAGGGCCCTTCCATCACTGTGGGATGGAAAACAGCAAATATTGGGGCTCTGAAAGGCTTTAAACCCAAAGACACTCGGTTGACACCTGCAGAGGAAAGAAGATCTCAGACTGACCCCCATCCTAGGCTGGTGCTGCTCACTGGGAGCTCAGCCTGGGACCTCCAGGGAGTTCTTGCTGCCACACAGAGCCCAGGTCTGCTCCTCTGGGCTCCTCCATCCCACTCCCAGGGCTGAAGCACCATGAACTGGGTGCAGGTCCCACCCTCCAGCCCCACCCGGGCAGGTTTCCTCTGTGTGATGTGCTCAGGGAAGGCAGGAATAGGGATCACACACCATCCTCAGGGGTTTGGAGGGACCAAGGGGGGGACTGACAGCTGCCTTTCATCTCCCTCTTTAACTTTTCAGGAAAACCCAAGTTATAAAGGAGACGTGGCTGAGCCCAAAGCAGCGCCCACGGTGAGCAGAACCGCTGCTGCCGCTGCCCCAACCACGCCAGCTCTCAGCCAGTGCCTGAAAGCAGGGAAATGCCCCAAAACAGAGCCCTCTGAGGGTGCTACAGCCGAGTGTGTCCCACTGCCAGCACAGCATCCCCAAACCCACACTTAGAGCAGTGTCCCCATGTCCCACCTGCGAGGGGACCCTGCCAAAACCTCTTGGAGGGGTCCCAGTGCATGTTGGCTCCCCAGGCCACGGGGAAATGCTTGGTAGATGAGAGAGTTGGACATTCAGGGGGGGTTTCTCTGTTGTTGGTGAGGTTTGGAGAAGGGGAGGCCTCGTAGCTCAGGTGCATCCTCACCGCTTGTGCTCTGCTCATGTGTCCGGGCACTGCGAGACTCAGCCCCGGCAGAGCTTCTGCTGCGTCCCCCTGATGCTGTGGGCACAGGGCCCTGGGCTCAGAGACCCTTGAGCCGGGCTCAGAGACCCCTTCCCCACCGTGCAGGGGGGCAGCAGCCGCGCCAGCCGCAGGAACACGGGGGAGAAGATCAAGTACCGGCTGGTGGCCGTGCCCCACGGCAATGACATCGCCTCCCTCTTCGAGCTGGACCCCACCACGCTGCAGAAGACAGATTCCTTCGTCCCCAGGTATGGCAGGGCGGTCAGGAGGACGAGGGGAGGCTGGGTGCTGGGAGGAGGGCAGTGCTGGCTGTCCCCATGGGGGTCACTCGCTGGGACATTGTGCTGTCTGCAGGAACTCCTATGTGAGGCTGCGCCACCTCTGCACCAACACCTGGATCCAGAGCACCAACGTGCCCATCGACATCGATGAGGAGAGGCCCATCCGCCTCATGGTACGGCCCTCTCCCTCCTCCCTGCCTGGGCTTGTTCCCTGTTCCCTGATGGCTCTTAGGGTGCTCCTTCCCCCCCAGCACCCAGGCTTTACCAGGGACTGAAATACCCTGGGTGATGCAAGGAGGTGGGTGGATGCCAGCCTGGAGCCCACCCCAGTAATCCAGAGCCCATCCCAGTCACCCAGAGCCCACCCCAGCCCCTCTGATGGGGACAAGCGGGGTCACTGACATCTGTGGGGTTGGTGGGGACACACCTGGCATTGCCCTGTCTGTGATGCTGCTTCCCCCTTGCTTCCCAGCTGGGCACGTGCCCCACCAAAGAAGACAAAGAAGCTTTTGCCATTGTCTCCGTGCCCGTGTCCGAGATCCGGGACCTGGACTTTGCCAACGATGCCAGCTCCATGCTGGCCAACGTGGTGGACAAGATGAACGAGGGTTTCCTCAGCCAGAACGATCGGAGGTAAAAGGGCCCTGGGAGATGGGGCTGTCCTGGGCTCCTCCGAGGGCTCCCCAGCAGGAGGAGGCCCCTGCCTGGTGCTGGTGCCAGCACTGCCTTGCTTCCCTGCCCACAGCCCCAATCCACGCCTGCTTCTCCCAGGAGCCTGGCGAGGAAACCAGATAACGGCACAGCCCCTCCTAGAAAAATATCCGAGGGGCTGGGAGATGGCCCCGCGATAGGGGCAGCCGCCTTAGTCACGGCATTATTTTTAGGTGGGTGGGTTCTTGGTGCTTCCTGAGCAAACACAGATCCCTGTGGGACAGAGCAAGCGGCTTCCGCCCTGCCAGCCCTCCCAGCAGGGGTGCCACAGGGGTGACCAAGGGGACAGAGGCGTTAAATGCAAAATCCCTGGTGGGAGCCACGAGCAAAGACCCCAGGCATTCACCCTGGCACGTATAGGAACCATAGGGGCTGCAGGTCCAGCCATTAACCCCCATCAGGGAGTGGAGGATCAGCCAGCAGCTCCTCTGGCAGGTTTCTGAGCCCTAACATGGGCTCTTTGATCCCCCCAAACCCATGGGCATCACTGCAGGGACCTGAGCCTGGGCAGGTGAGCAGCTCCCAACCCACTTGCCCCATGTCTCTTCACAGGTTCGTGATCCAGCTGCTGGAGGACTTGGTGTTTTTTGTCAGCGACGTCCCCAACAATGGCCAGAATGTGCTGGACATTGTGGTGACCAAGCCCAACCGGGAGCGGCAGAAGCTGATGCGGGAGCAGAACATCCTGAAGCAGGTGATTGGCATCCCAGCAAGGCTGTGTCCTGTGTCCTGTGTCCTTGGAGGTGTCCTGTGGAGTTGTCCCGTCCTGCTCAGGGCCACTCCGAGGCCCAGAGGTCTGGAAGACCCCATGCAGGAGGGTCTGGTCTCCGGCTCTGCTGTCCAGCCATGCATGGAGGGGTGATGGTGTGGAGCAGGACACAGCGCTGACCTGTGCTTTTGGGCAGATCTTTGGGATCCTGAAAGCCCCCTTCAAGGACAAGGGCGGGGAAGGGCCCCTGGTGCGGCTGGAAGAGCTGTCGGACCAGAAGAACGCTCCCTACCAGTACATGTTCCGGCTGTGCTACCGCGTGCTCCGGCATTCCCAGGAGGATTACCGCAAGAACCAGGTGCACAGGGGTGACTCCCATCCCACCACCAGCTGGGCAGCCCTGGGGCGCTGCCACGGTCCCGCTGGGGCAGGGGGACGTTGCTCACGGCTTCTCTGCCCGCTCCAGGAGCACATTGCCAAGCAGTTCGGAATGATGCAGTCCCAGATCGGCTACGACATCCTGGCCGAGGACACCATCACGGCCCTGCTGCACAACAACCGCAAGCTGCTGGAGAAGCACATCACCAAGACCGAGGTGGAGACCTTCGTCAGCCTGGTGCGCAAGAACCGCGAGCCACGGTGAGCGCGGGGGCTCTGCGGGGTGTGGGGGGACAAGGGGACCCCCAGCACCCCCTCTCACGGCACAGCTGCCTCTCCCCGGCAGGTTTCTGGATTATCTCTCGGATCTCTGCGTGTCCAACCACATCGCCATCCCCGTCACCCAGGAGCTGATCTGCAAGTGCGTGCTGGACTCGAAGAACAGTGACATCCTCATCAAAACTGAGTGAGTGGCCCAGGCTGAGGTTTTCCACCTTGGGCGTTGGCTGGCCCAATGCCAGGCACCCACCAAAGCCCCTCACTCATTCCCCTCTGCAGCTGGGCAGAGGAGAGAAAATTTAATGAAGGGTTTATGGGTTGGGATAAGGACCAGGAGAGCTCCCTCACAGGCAAAACAGGCTCTAATTAGAGACAAGAATTAAGTTTATTGCTACCAAAATCAGAGCAGGATGATGAGAAGTAAAATAAAACCCTTAGAAACACCTTCTCCCCACCCCTACAACAAACCCCCTGCAGAGTGTGCCTGGTCCAGCTCCCACTGAGGCCCTGTCCCCCTCGAGGTGCAGCCGCTCCATCCACGGGAGCACTTCCAGATTTCCCCCTTTCCTTTTGCAGGCTGAGGCCGGTGAAGGAGATGTCCCAGACCCACGAGTACCTGAGCATTGAGTACTCAGAGGAGGAGGTCTGGCTCACCTGGACGGACAAGAACAACGACCACCACGAGAAAAGCATCCGGCAGCTGGCGCAGGAGGCCCGGGCTGGCAATGCCCATGACGAGAATGTCCTCAGCTACTACAGGTGACGATCCTGTGGCACCTTCTCTCCAGGTGAGGCTGTGAGGGTTGCACGGCCTCACCCCCTGTCCCCCTCACCCCTGGGCAGGTACCAGCTGAAGCTCTTTGCCCGCATGTGCCTGGACCGCCAGTACTTGGCCATCAAGGAGATCTCCCAGCAGCTGGGGGTGGACCTGATCTTCCTGTGCATGGCAGATGAGATGCTGCCCTTCGACCTCCGCGCCTCCTTCTGCCACCTCATGCTGCACGTGCACGTGGACAGGGACCCCCAGGAGCTGGTGATGCCCGTGAAGTTTGCACGGCTCTGGACGGAGATCCCCACGGCCATCACCATCAAAGAGTGAGACACGCCGGGGGCCGTGGTGGCTTTGAGGGACAGGGCAGGAGGGGGGTGGCAGATGATGTGGCAGGCACTGGGAGGGGAGCATTTATGGAGTGACCTGGAGAGGCCTCAGCCCTCAGAAGGAGGTGGGATCCATCTGTTTCAGCATCACACTGGCTCAGCAGCTGCCTGGCAGTGCTCCTGCCAGCTGTGTGTGAGGACACTCGCTGTCCCCAGCTCATCCCGACGTGTCCCCCCGCAGCTACGACTCCAACCTCAACGTCTCGCGCGATGACAAGAAGAACAAGTTTGCCAGCACCATGGAATTTGTGGAGGACTATCTCAACAACGTGGTGAGCGAGGCCGTGCCCTTCGCCAACGAGGAGAAGAACAAGCTCACCTTCGAGGTGCGAGTGCTGCCGGTGTCACCGGCACCTTGCAGGGTCTGGCTGCCACTACCCCTGCAACGAGGGGGCTGTGCTGGCTTCCCTGTCCCCCACCTTGGATTCTCCTGCCCAGCCCCGAGGTCTGGAGCTGCCTTGTCCTTCCCCAGGTCGTCAGCCTTGCCCACAACCTCATCTACTTCGGCTTCTACAGCTTCAGCGAGCTGCTGCGCCTGACGCGGACCCTGCTGGGCATCATCGACTGCGTGCAGAACCCCCAGCTCATGGTGCAGGCAGTCTACAACGATGAGGTGACAGGTGAGTCCCTGTCCATGGCCAGGAAGGTGTTTTCCCTGGTCTGCCCAGTGCTTTCCAGTTTTGGTGGCATGAAAACAACACTGGTTTGCTGATGTGGCTGGGCGTGCTCTGGGACATGGGGTAGTGAGCCCTTGGACATGGCAAAAGAAATGTCCGGTGCCTTCTGCTCATTCTCTGATTAAATCCATTTAATCATTTAATGAAAAAGCATTTTTCAGTCTAAGTGGGTCCTTCCTTGGTCCTCTGCCACCTCCCTCTCCACCCACATTAACTGTGGCTGCCTCTGCAGGGAAGAATGTGCGGAGGTCGATCCAGGGCGTGGGGCAGATGATGTCCACCATGGTGCTGAGCAGGAAACAGTCCATCTTCAGCCCCCCGAGCCTCAGTGCCGGCTCTGCCCCAGAGCAAGTGGACAGAGGGAGGAGCATCGAGAACGAGAACATTGTGGTGATGGAGACCAAGCTGAAGATCCTGGAGATCCTGCAGGTGGGAGCCGATGGGGCTGTGGTGGGACCTGTGGGATGGGGCTGTGTGTGATGTGATTTTCCGAAGCAGAGGGACAGCTGGCATGCAGAGGGCACTCACTCACTCACGGTTTCCTCTTCCCTGCTGCTTCCAGTTCATCCTGAACGTGCGGCTGGACTACAGGATTTCCTACCTGCTCTCCGTCTTCAAGAAGGAGTTTGTGGAAGTTTACCCCATGCAGGACAGCGCGGCCGATGGCACAGCCCCAGCCTTTGACTCCACAAGTAACTCTCCCACTTTGCTCCTGGTACACCCCCAGCTCAAACCCCGCAGGCTGGGAGGACACAGGTGGCAGAGGTGACATCTCCAGCAGCCTCCACCTGCTGCTGCTGCTGCTGGCAGGGGACAGGGAGGGAGGGAGTTTGTGTTTTCGTGGAATGATGATGCTGGGAGCAGGGTCAGGGAGCCGGGTTGGTTCCTGTGGGTTCCTGCCCAGGCACAGGGATGGTGTTGCCCACCCTTTTCACTCCCTTCCTCTCCCTGCAGCTGCAGCCATGAACCTGGACCGGATCGGGGAGCACGCCGAGGCCATGTTCGGTGTGGGGTGAGTCCCTGGTCCCTGTAGTTCCCCTGGCCACAGGGCCCTTCCCCTCCTGTCCATCCAGGCTGGGAGCTGCAGGTGACGAGGAGGATGAGGCTCTAAAGGCTCTAAAGCCATCCAGGCCAGCCCCTGAGCTCTGTTAACACCAAGGCTTCCATCCCGGCCCCAGGAAGTCAAGCAGCATGTTGGAGGTGGATGACGAGGGAGGGAGGATGTTCCTGCGGGTGCTGATCCACCTGACGATGCACGACTACCCCCCGCTCATCTCCGGCTCCCTGCAGCTCCTCTTCAAGCACTTCAGCCAGAGGCAGGAGGTCCTGCACACCTTCAAACAGGTGAGGGGACCTGGAGTGCCCCACACCTGGCTGTGGGTGGGGGACATGGGGTGGATCCTGGCCCTTTCCATGGGAGGGAGAGCTGGGGGAGGGATTTGTGCCCCAAACTGGAAACCCCCGGGAATGTCGCTGCAGGTCCAGCTCCTGATCTCAGCCCAGGACGTGGAGAACTACAAGGTGATCAAGTCGGAGCTGGACAAACTCCGCACAATGGTGGAGAAGTCGGAGCTCTGGGTGGACAAGAAGGGCAGCACCAAAGGGGACAGCACAGGGGAGGGGAACAAGAAGGAGAAGAAGGAGGTGAGAGCCCCGGGCAAGACCCTGGGATCTGGGGTGGGAAAGGAGTGGGAGGCAGGGGGCAGCTCACCGTAATCCAACACCTGATGCCTCTTGGTGGGCTCGATGGGGAGGCTTCAGGAAGGTCCTGGAGATGCAGCTGGAGGGGCACAGTGTGACCCTGGTGCTGTTGTGTTCCCTTGCAGCACGGTGCTGACGAGGAGGTCATTGCTCCAGGAGAGAAGAGCAGCGAGAACTATCAGATTGTCAAAGGGGTGAGTGAGACCAGGCCCCGTCCTCGGGGCTGTTCCTGGAGGCACATCCCGGGATCACCGACAGGGAGGGAAGGGGTGGAATCCTGGGGGATTTCCAGGTTGTCCTGTGCTTCGGTAGAAGCAAGTCCAAGCCTGGGCTTGTTCCTGCCAGCTCAGCACAGGGAAGAGCTCTCACATCCTTGCACTGGGGGGACTGGCTGGGTGACAGCTATGAGAGCTCTGCATGGTGCCCCAGGGAGGATCTCTGAGGGGGTGCCAAGATTTGCAAGTGAAGCAGGGAACTCCCAGGATTATGGAAGGAACATGTGGAATGCAAGCCAGCCCCAGTGCTGGTGGCCATGCTGAGTGGCTCCAGGCTCAGCTCCCACCTCCGTGGTCCCTCTGTCCCCAGATCCTGGAGAGGCTGAACAAGATGTGCGGGGTGGGGGAGCAGGTGCGCAAGAAGCAGCAGCGCCTGCTGAAGAACATGGATGCCCACAAAGTGATGCTGGACCTGCTGCAGATCCCCTATGAGAAGGTGGGTCAGCAGAAACCGACTGGTCTTGAGCACCCAGGGCAAAGGGGGGCACATGGGAACCCCCCGAGGTGGTGGATCCTGTGGCTGGACAGGCCTCCTGCCACTGCCATCCCATCCAGCTCCGCGTGTTTCTCCTCTGCCCCTTCCTCAGGGGGATGCCAAGATGATGGAGATCCTGAAGTTCACCCACCAGTTCCTGCAGAAGTTTTGTGCTGGCAACCAGGAGAACCAGGCCCTGCTGCACAAACACCTCAACCTGTTCCTGACCCCAGGGGTAAGGAGAGGGCACGGAGGGGCAGCAGCACAGGGAGGGAATTCGGCACCGCTCCTGGGGCTAAGAGCAAGGAATGGAAAAACCAGGAGACACCAGGCAGGGCAGGAGCTGGGGACAGTTCCTGCAGCCTTCTGACCTCACTCTGCCCCTCATCCCCAGCTGCTGGAGGCAGAGACGATGCAGCACATCTTCCTGAACAACTACCAGCTGTGCTCGGAGATCAACGAGACGGTGCCGCAGCACTTCATCCACTGCGTGGCCACCCACGGCCGCCACGTCCAGTACCTCGACTTCCTGCACACCATCATCAAGGCCGAGGGCAAGTACGTCAAGAAGTGCCAGGACATGATCATGACTGAGGTGAGCACCTCTCCTGAAGGATGGGAGCTGGGGGGCAGCAGGGCACAGCTCTTGGGACCTGCACCATTGGCTTCCTCCTTGAGGAAGAGCCTTCCAGCCATGCTGGATCCTCCCTGGAGTAGGAAGCATCTCTGGGAGCTCAGTGCAAGGTCCAAGAGTTAGTGTGGGAGTCCCACAGGTTTTGATTGCACTGCACATGCCTGGTTTTCATTCAAAACACATATTCCTGTCACCCTTCCCTGGGGGATGCTGCTCATCCCTCACTGCAGAGGGGACACGTTGGCCTTGGAGGTTTCTGACCCTCCTTTTTCAGAATAAGGAGGTGACCACTGAGCACTGACCCTTCCCTGCAGCTCACCAACGCCGGGGACGACGTGGTGGTTTTCTACAATGACAAAGCCTCACTGGCCACCCTCCTGGAGATGATGACGGCAGCCAGGGACGGGGTGGAGGAGAACAGCCCCCTGATGTACCACATCTCCCTGGTGGACCTGCTGGCCGCCTGTGCTGAGGGCAAGAACGTCTACACCGAGATCAAGTGCACGTCCCTGCTGCCCCTGGAGGACGTGGTGCGGGTGGTGACACACGAGGACTGCATCACGGAGGTGCGGGGTGCCAGCCAGGAGGGGGCTGCTGGCTCTGCACAACTGTGCCCTCACAGTGTCCCTGCCCCTTTTCCCTCCCCGGCAGGTGAAGATGGCCTACGTGAACTTTGTCAACCACTGCTACGTGGACACGGAGGTGGAGATGAAGGAGATCTACACCAGCAACCACATCTGGACTCTCTTCGAGAACTTCACCCTGGACATGGCCCAGGTGCTTGGGGTGGGAGGGACAGGGCAGAGGTGGTTTGGATGGGGACAGAGTGGTGTCACCAAGGCCCTGTGGGGCTTGGGCACTGTGGGGACTCGTGTAGCTGCCACTTGTGGGGCTGGGGAGCCGTCAGGGCTCTCTGGTGTGGACACAGCAGCTGTGGCACCGGCCATGTTCCTCAGCTCAGCACGGTCCCGGCAGCATCTGGGTGGACATGAGCTCACCTTGCCCCGGTGCCATCGGTGTCCTCCCTGTCCCCACAGATGTGCAAGAAGCGGGAGAAGCGCCTGCCAGACCCCACGCTGGAGAAGTACGTGCTGACAGTGGTGCTGGACACCATCAACGCCTTCTTCAGCTCGCCCTTCTCGGAGAACAGCACCTCCCTGCAGGTGACAGGGATGGCTGGGGCAGGAAAGCAGCTCAGCCAACCCCCAAAACACGGGCTGGACACATATGCTGACACTGCTCTCTCCTCCAGACCCACCAGACCATCGTGGTGCAGCTTCTCCAGTCCACCACAAGGCTGCTGGAGTGTCCCTGGCTGCAGCAGCAGCACAAGAGCTCGGTGGAGTCCTGCATCCGCACGCTGGCCATGGTTGGTAAGGAGCCCAGGGGACAGGGGACACAGCCACCTCTGCCCCAGCAGCGAGCAGGACACGCTGTCCCTCCTGCGGGGGTGGCAGGGCACCATGGTGAGGGGCTGCCAGCTGGGGATGTGCTTTTTTCTGAGCTACATCTCCATCTCAGCACGACCAGGATAATGTGGGGATAACCAGAGCCTGGGCTTGGCTGGGAGCTCCCTGGTGTGTCCCTGCCCGGACACAAAGCCAGCATTGACAGCGGTTTTCCCTGGCCAGGACTTTGCCCTCGGCGTGCCTGACTCAGGCTGAGCGTTGTTAGCACTGAGTCACCGTGGAAAGGATTGCTGGTGGTTGGGCACTGGGTGGGGATTTCCCTTTGGAATTCGAGGCAGGGTGCTTGCAGCTGCTCCACACTGGGCTTTCCCAACCAAAAACTGGAGCTGGTGCCTGTTTCCACCCTACCTGGGGCTGTGGGTGTTGGCATGGCTGCGGGAGGGATGGGTGGGAACACTGCAGCCCTCGCTGGCCTGGAGGAGTTGACTCTTATTTATCTCAAATCTCTGCTGCAAATGAGGTGAATGCTGGTGAAGGGGTGCCCAGCCTGGGCAGGGTGGTGGGACCCAGCTGGGTCGTGGCTGTCCCAACCCTGTCCCCATTTCCCGCAGCCAAGAGCCGCTCCATCGCGCTGCCCATGGACCTGGACGCCCACGTGAGCTCCCTGCTCAACAGCAGCTCCACCAGCACCGTGCAGAGGAACACCTCGAGCTACAAGACGGCCACACGCACCTTCCCCCGCGTGTCCACCACCCCCAACCAGTGGGACTACAAGAACATCATCGAGAAGCTGCAGGTACAGGACAGGGCATGACGCAGCCCTGATGGCATTGCAGGGTCCCTCTCCTGTTCCTGTGTCCCCTGGGCATGCCCTGGCTCTGAAGGGGTGTGCTGTGCCTTGCAGGACATCATCAACGCCCTGGAGGATCGCCTGAAGCCGCTGGTGGAGGCCGAGCTGTCCGTGCTGGTGGACGTCCTGCACCGGCCGGAGCTGCTCTTCATGGAGGGGACGGAGGCGTTCCAGCGCTGCGAGAGCGGGGGCTTCCTGTCCAAGTGAGGGGGTTTGAGATTTCCCGGGGGTTTGCCATTGCCCAGGGGGTGCTGGGAGTGCTGGGAGCAGCTGGGGACCCTCCTCCTGTGTGGGCTGTGTGTCCCTGTGTGCCCACAGCCTGGAGGGGTGGTGGGGGTGGTTCTTTGGGTCCCTCCCAGCTGTGTGACAATGGCTTTGCTCTGCCAGGCTGGTGCAGCACACCAAAGACCTCATGGAGACGGAGGAGAAGCTCTGCATCAAGGTGCTGAGAACCCTGCAGCAGATGCTGGTGAAGAGGAACAAGTACGGAGAGAGGGTGAGTGCCATGATCCTGTGGCTCCCAGGCTGGCAGAGCCCTCCCCGAGCACCCAGGGGTGCTCAGCTGGTTCTGCCCTGGCCCCAGCCTTGGCATCAGGACACTGGTGACGTTTGTTTGCCTTGGCAGGGCAACCTGCTGCGGAAAATGCTCATGAACAATTACCTGCAGAACAAGAGGTCCAGCTCCAAGGGGGAGATGGGGGATGCTGCTGGGGGAGGTGAGTGCCCCTCTCCTGCCCCTTCACCACCTCTCCTGCTCTCACACACCTCAAATTCCCAGCTCCCAAGCCATGATGGGATCCAGTCAGGTCTAGAGGTGGTTGCCATGTCCCCACCTCCACGGGAGTAGAGGATTTGGGGAGGTGAAGGGGTGGGACTGAAATGTCCTGGCAGTGATGGAGCTGTGCTCAATCTGTGTTACCACAGCACCATCTCTGTGTCCTCTCATTCAGGCCAGGACCAGGACTGGTCAGCCATCGCCGCTGTCCAGTGCCGGCTGGACCGGGAAGGGGCCACCAAGTTGGTGGCTGACCTCATCATGAACACCAAGAACGAGAAGATCTTCCAGGAGAGCATCCTGCTGGCCATCCGGCTGCTGGACGGTGGCAACACCGAGATCCAGGTGCTGAGGGGGTTTGGGCAGACAGAGTTTGGTGTGGGCAGTGTGAGGGTCCAGTGCTCAGCCCTGGGCAATGGGTTTGGCCAAAAAACCTCTTGGTTGTGCTGAAATCTGAAGACTGGAGTTTTTCCAGCTCCATGGCTGGACGGAGGGCTGGAGGCTGCGGAAGGGGCAGGTGGCTCCAGGTTGTTTCTGGAGTTGTGCTGTTGCCCTCTGCCGGGAATTCCTAAAACGGCTCAGGGCTGCAGCTCTTGTGGGGCACCTCTGGGGTTATCCCAAACCCTTTGTCCCAGGGAAGGTGAAAAATTGTGTGTGCAAAACTCAGGTTGTCTCAGACAATGTCTGGAGTGCTGAGGCTGCTGGTCAGAGAGACAGGCAGGGACACCTTGGACCCTGTGGTGGGGACCTGAACGAGTGTCCTTTTACCAGAAATCCTTCTACAACCTCATGACGAGCGACAAGAAGTCCGAGAAGTTCTTCAAGGTGTTGCACGACCGCATGAAGAAGGCGCAGCAGGAGACCAAGTCCACGGTGTCGGTGAACATGAGCGACATCGGGAACAAGCCCCGCGAGGACAAGGACGAGCCAGACCCTGGTGCCAAAGGTAGGCGCTGTGTCCCCTCGGCAGGGCCAGCACTGGTGACAGCCTGGGCTGATGAGGAGAAAATTCCCTCTAGGACGAGGAGACACCTTCCTGATGCCCGGCACCCCCACCCGGTACCCCATGGCCGTGGGGTTCCACAAGGGCCACGACCCCGGGGAGCAGGGCCAGAACAACGAGATGGGGGTGACGGTGCTGATCATGGAGCCCATCCTGCGCTTCCTGCAGCTGCTCTGCGAGAACCACAACCGGGACCTGCAGGTCGGGGCTGGGGCTCCGGGGCTCTGGGGTCAGGCTGTGGGGTTGGGGTGGGGGAAGGCTGGGATCTGCCCCAGTTTGGTCCCAAAATGCAGCGGCACTGGTGGCTTTGTGCCTCAGTTTCCCCATCTGCAATGCACCATCCCTTGTGGGTAAGCTGGGGCTGTGGGAGGAGTTCATGGCAGGGCTGGCCGTGGGACTGAGGGCTGTAGGTTACAGGGGTGGTCCCAGCCCACCAAACGTCCCTCAAACTGCAGCTGGAGGGGTGTGGGGAGAGGGATCAGGATCCCATTCCTGGGTTGTGCTCCACAGAACTTCCTGCGGTGTCAGAACAACAAAACCAACTACAACCTGGTGTGTGAGACGCTGCAGTTCCTGGACATCATGTGTGGCAGCACCACGGGCGGGCTGGGGCTGCTCGGCCTCTACATCAACGAGTACAACGTGGCTCTCATCACCCAGACCCTGGAGACCCTGACCGAGTACTGCCAGGGGCCCTGCCACGAGAACCAGGTCCGGGGGACTCCGAGGGCTCATTCCTGGTGTTCCATTGCCAGTCAGGGGAGGATTTGGGGAGGGATGTGTGGGAGAGCAGCAGAGCAAGGGGCAGGTTTTGATTTCAGAGTGTGAACAGGAGCAGAAGGTGGGCAGCAGAGTCAGGGTCCAGGGCTCCTGCACTGGTCACGAGCTGCTGGGTGGCTGCAACACGTGGTGATGCAGATGGGGCTAAATAAATCAGTGGTGTGAATGGAGCCCTTTGTAGGGAAGGTTTGGGGGTCCTGGCCTGATCAGGGAGGTTTGGGGGTCCTGGCCTGATCAGGGAGGTTTGGGGATCCTGGGCTGATCAGGGAAGGCCACGGCTGCAGGCAGGGCAGTGTTTCGGACCTGGGCTGTGCTGGAGGGCGAGGCTGGGAGGATTGGCAGGATCTGTGGGATGACACATTGCCCGACTCCCCCAGAGCTGCATTGTGACCCACGAGTCCAACGGGATCGACATCATCACAGCCCTGATCCTGAACGACATCAGCCCCCTCTGCAAGTACCGGATGGACCTGGTGCTGCAGCTGAAGGTGCTCAGAGGCCCGGGCTGGGGACACATCTGAGTGTCCCTGTGTGTGTCACTGTGTGTGTGTGTCACTGTGTGTGTGTCACTGTGTGTGTGCCACCGTGTGTCACTGCAGGGACTCACTGGCAGGGCCACAGGGTGTGCTGTGGGCTGAGGTGGTCACTGTAGAGGGGACCCTGCCTGTGTCAGACCCTCGGGTGTGGGAGCGCGCGGGTTCAGTGGGGCAGGGCTGGTACATCTCCACCG
The DNA here is from genome assembly GCA_013398175.1 of Climacteris rufus. Classification (NCBI taxonomy): domain Eukaryota; kingdom Metazoa; phylum Chordata; class Aves; order Passeriformes; family Climacteridae; genus Climacteris; species Climacteris rufus. Next base: position 70,735 of record VZRZ01005358.1, read on the forward strand.
TGCTCGGGTGCCTCTGGCACAGGGGAGTTGGCCGGGGCACAGGGGGGTTCTGCCCACCCCAAAGCCCCTTGGCCAGGCACAGCTCCCCTCACCAAGGGCTTCTCTTTGCCAGGACAATGCCTCCAAGCTCCTCCTGGCCCTCATGGAGAGCAGGCACGACAGCGAAAATGCCGAGCGGATCCTCATCAGCCTCCGCCCGCAGGAACTGGTGAGGGAGCTGGGACGTCCCACTGAGCCCCCAGCCCATGGCTGACCTTCTTCTGCCTCGGGTCCTGCTGCAGTTTCTGCTTTGCACCCATAACCACCTCACCTGCACCACTGCTGGTCCTCCTGCCCCAGGGTTTTCCCAAATCCCTGCCGGAGGGGGAAGCAGGGAGCTGGGGAGGATCTCAGTGCCCCTGTGCTGCCTTGCAGGTGGATGTGATTAAGAAGGCTTATCTGCAGGAAGAGGAGTGTGAGAACGCCGAGGTTTCCCCCCGGGAAGTGGGACACAACATTTATATCCTGGCGCTGCAGGTAGGGATCTGTGAGAGCAGGGATGTGCCACGCTGTGCTCAGGCAATGCACGTTTCTCCTCTGTATCTATGGACATTTCCTCCAGCCAGACTGGCCTCCCTGGGGAGCCAAATGTGGGGAAAAGCCATGGCTTGCTGGCCATCCTGCTCCCCCTGCACCCCATGTCCCATTCCTGTGTCCGCTGGTGCCTGCCTGTGCTCACTGTCACCACCCCTGTCCCCCTCCCAGCTCTCCCGACACAACAAGTCTCTGCAGCAGCTCCTGAAGCCAGTGAAGCGAATCCAGGAGGAGGAGGAGGAGGGCATCTCATCCATGGTATGGAGAGGCCTTGAGGGTGGAGGCAAAGCCCCCCCTGAGTCACCCTGAGTCTCCCACCCTTGCTGAGCCCACCTGGCCATTGCTGTTTAGCATTTGATGGATTTAGGTGTTCCTCAGGGGGATAAAAGAGGGGAAGACACCTAAGTGCCCTTGTAGCCAGAGGTACAAGCCCAAAGGTGTGTGTACCCATCGTGGGGTGGCACAGGCTGGTGGCCCTGGGGGGGTCCTGCTGTTCCCCACTTCCCCTTTCCCTTCCGAGAGGGAGGGCCGAGTCCTTTGCTGCTGTTTCTTGCCCATGTACCTCAGATCCTGACAAGATTCAGCAGGAATGTGATTTCCCCGGGGTTTTGTGAGCACTGCCTTGTAATTTGTGGATTAGCAGCACTTGGATGTAATTATTGCAGGGAATCGATTGTCTGTCACCACGGGGAGCACTCGCACCCCTTATGGAAGCTTTAATTCATTTGCTTTTCCCTGAAAACCTCATCAGCCGTGGGAGGTGTTGAGGCACGTTGTGGCAGTAGTCGGATCCAGCTTCTGTGGATCCACACTCATCCTCTCCCCTTCCCTCTCCCCATCCAGCTCAGCCTCAACAACAAGCAGCTGTCGCAGATGCTGAAGTCGACGGCCCCGGTGCAGGAGGAAGAGGAGGATCCCCTGGCTTATTACGAGAAACACACATCCCAAATCGAGGCAAGACCTCTTGGCTGTTGGCTTTCCAGCCTGCCCGTGGTCCATGAAACCCACCTGGCTCCAGGCACCTTGTGTCCAGTGATTTTGCACCAGGAGACATCCCCCCTTCCCACCCCTGTGCTGGCAGGAGCATTAGCAGAGCCCGTAAAGCTGAGAGATGAGCTGTCCCCTGGACCCTTCCCTTCCAGCAGCCCAACCTCATCCTTGGCATGGATCCCCTGTTCCCACACTTCCAGCTTCCCTTAGCACAGCCAGGGCTACCTCTGCTTGTGTGAATCTGGAAGCTTCTACATGAGTGACCGGTGATGTTTGGATCCCATGGAGTGTGAGGGAGGAGGGGAAGGCACAGCTGGATCTAGGAAGGAGGAAAAAAATCTCAGCAGGGCAGGATCTGAGGGCTCCCTGTCCTGCTTCCCACAGATCGTGCGGCTGGACCGGAGCATGGAGCAGATCATCTTCCCAGTGCCCGGGATCTGCGAGTTCCTCACCAAGGAGACCAAGTACCGGCTCTTCACCACCACGGAGCAGGATGAGCAGGGCAGCAAAGTCAGCGACTTCTTCGACCAGTCCTCCTTCCTGCACAACGAGATGGAGTGGCAGAAGAAGCTGCGCAGTAAGAGCGAGGCAGATCCTTCCCCTGGGCTCCCCCGGTGGGAAACGGGGTGGGATTCCTGCTGGGAAAGGGCTGCACACCTGGGAATTGGGTGGCTGAGCTGCCCTTGCTCTGCAGAGCACCACACACTGTGCAGGGTTAAAGATCCCAGGGAGGTGATTCCTCCCTGCTGCCAGTGCAGTTTCTCCACAGTCTGAGGTGAACCTCACTCACATTCCCTGGGATTCCACCTCCGGTGTTTTCCCTTTCAGCTTCCTTCTCCTAAGGCAGGTTCTAGTAGCTGCATATGGGAAGTAAAATTGTTTTTTCTGCTCCCTGCAGACCTGCTCAGGGGCTTTCAGGCTGCATGAGGGTGGGAATCCTGGCTATAAATCCCAGGAGCTGAGTAGAGGGTCAGACTATGGATAGTGGGATGCAGTTAAGGAGTGGTGTAGCACCTTTGAAGGAGGACAGAGCCACCCTGATTCCAGCGTGTCAGAGCAGGCCAGGGGGCTGGGAAACCAAGCAATGTGAGCAGAACCACTTAGAGGGTGCACTTCTCTTCCAGCAGATGAGCAGGAATGTTTTCAAAAGCACTGACCCTGGGATTGAAGGAGGTGGGAGGCAGGGTTGGCCTGGGGCCAGCAGCTGCAGAGCCCTTGGGGATCTGGGATGACACAGGGGGTCAGGAGAACACTGAGGACCAGGGAGGACACAGGGGGTCAAGGAGCACCCGGTTGGCACGAGGCTGGCTGAGGTTTGTGTGTCTGCCTCCTCTCCCCCCAGGCATGCCGCTGATGTACTGGTTCTCCCGCAGAATGACGCTCTGGGGAAGCATTTCCTTCAACCTGGCCGTCTTCATCAACATCATCATCGCTTTCTTCTACCCGTATGTGGAAGCCACTTCCATGGGTAAGTGTCCCAGCATCTGCTGCTCCTCGGGGTGGAAGGGAAGGGGATCTTCACATGCAGGAAAACTGGTACTGCCCTCATTCTTGAGCTTCTTTGGCCTCCTAAAGCCCCAAGTTTTTCCTGCTGGGCAAAGGAAAGGATTGAATCAGGATTTCAGTTTCCAGCCCTCCCACTCCTTCCTTCTTAAGGAAACCTCTTTCCTCCCTGGGCTGCACTTCCCCTGTTTGTGAAATGTGGGAAGCAGTGATGGAAGACATTCCTGTTGTCAGGCAAAGCCTCCATCACCTGCAGCAGTTCTGAGATCTCTGATAAAAGATGTTAGAAAATGTACCAGTAAGAGCCACCTGAATCAACTCAGGTCTTTGCAGTGCAGCAACATCCTCTCTGATAAAGAGCTCATTAGTGTTTCTGGACATCCTGGCAGCAGCAGTGCCCCTGCCTTTAACATCCATGGGTCTCCTCTCCCCAGGAGTGCTGGATTCCCCACTGATCTCCCTGCTCTTCTGGATCCTGATCTGCTTCTCCATCATGGCCCTGTTCACCAAGCGCTACGGGGTGAGGCCGCTGCTCGTGGCCCTGATCCTGCGCTCCATCTACTACCTGGGCATCGGGCTCACTCTCAACATCCTGGGAGCCCTCAACGTAAGTTCTCCCTGTGCTGGGGAAGCAGGGGGCTGTCTTGCATCCCCAGAGCACAGCAAACCCCCCTCCCTCCATTTCTGGCCATCCCCAGCTGACCAACAAGATCGTGTTCGTGGTGAGCTTCGTGGGCAACCGAGGCACCTTCATCCGTGGCTACAAGGCCATGATCATGGATGTGGAGTTCCTGTACCACGTCGGCTACATCGTGACCAGCGTCCTGGGGCTCTTCGTGCACGAGCTCTTTTACAGCATCCTGGTACAGTAACTGCAGGGGGTTGGGGCACAGGTAGCTTGGTGAGGGTGTTAGAAGCTGGAGGGTTCCTGTGACATCTTCCAGGGGCTGATTGATAGCGGAGAGAACAATTCCCTGCGCTCTAATCTTTGCGTGGGCTGAGCTCTCTGCCTCCCGACAGTATCTATTGCTGTCTCTGTCCTGGTCCTGGGCTCTATCTCTCTCTCTAATCTGCTGTGTGCTTTATCTGGGTCAGCTGGGAGACAACGTGAGCTGGTGAGGGCAGAGCCAGGGTACATGTGGCCTATTCTTGGCTCTCCTGCTGTGCACATAAGTCACTCCATTTTTCTCTGCTTCCCTTCAGTAAGCTGGGAAACTTAAAGGCTTTGTGAGAAAAGTTAGTCAAGGTCTGCTGAGTGATCCAAGATCTCAGGATAAAAGGGGATATAGATAGGCCAGGCATTATCAGCAGAAGCACCCTGCAGCATGTCTTTGCTCCTGGGTCCTTTCAGCTGTTTGACTTGATCTACCGTGAGGAGACCTTGTTTAATGTCATCAAAAGCGTGACGCGGAACGGGCGCTCCATCCTGCTGACAGCCCTGCTGGCCCTCATCCTCGTCTACCTCTTCTCCATCGTGGGCTTCCTCTTCCTGAAGGATGACTTCATCCTGGAGGTGGACAGGCTGCCGGACAGCAAAGCCAAAGGTTGGGCAGTGCTTGGGGCTGGGCAGAATGGGGGACACTGCGTGGGAGGCTCTACACTGCACCAAGATTCCTCTGGGTGTGCTGTTTGTAAACTGGGAGCACTGGTTTTGGGGTCCCAGAGGGGACATCTGTGCTGCACAGAGCAGGGTTTGGGGTTAGTGATGGAGCACTGGTTTTGGGGTCCCAGAGAGGACATCTGTGCTGCACAGAGCAGGGATTTGGGGTTAATGATGGCAGAAAAGGGGTCACAGAGCTGCAAGTGAAGGATCTCAACCCTGAGGAAAAGATTCAAAGCCTAGCAAAAATAGAAGAGTGTGAGACAACTGTTTTCCAAGGTTGGCATCTTCTTGGGAGCCCATGGCAGCGGGGAGGGGCTTTGCTGGGGACAGGGGCTGCTCTCACAGGGCCGTGGTCTCTTCCTTGCAGATGATCCCTTGGGGATGCAAAAGAACATGGAGAGCTTCATGGAGTCGTGCAGCAGTGACAAAATCAGCTGCTCTGCTGCACCCACTGCCCTGGAAGGTAAGAGAGCTCCATGGAAATGCCAGCTCTGTGTGGCAGAGTGGATTTGCCAGCCAGCTCAGGAAAATCCCAGCTTTTCCAAGGTCAAAACTAAATCCACTTTTTGGCGCTCGTTAGGCAAGGGGCTTGTGAATTTGCACTGACCCTGGGATAAAAAACATTGGGGTAGATTCATTTGGTCACAAAGGAGGTGGCAGCTCCAGGAGTGTTTGGCTGCTGCAGGAGCTGCCAGGACACTGCTGGTTGGGACCCCCGCAAGAGGCACCTCCTGCTCCGTGTCACTGCAGCTGCAGCCACCCCACTGCCAGGGCCTGTGCTCCGTGTGAGCTCTGAGGCCTTGCTGCTGCTCTCCTCCCCAGCAGCCGAGGCGGAGCAGTGGGAACGCGCCTGTGACACGCTGCTCATGTGCATCGTCACCGTCCTGAACCACGGCCTGCGCAACGGCGGCGGCGTCGGGGACATCCTGAGGAAACCCTCCAAGGATGTGAGTGCTGCCAGCACCTGGGGCCTCTTTCTTCTGCTGAATCCTGCTGCATTCACCGCTGTGCCTTCCCTCCCTGTGGCACGTCCAGCTCCATCCCTCATGTTTTCCTCCTCCTTTCTCCAGTCTCAGCAGCTGTGCCTCCTCACCAGGTGCCTCAGCCCCATGTCACAGGGCTGGGCTGGCTGGAGCAGAGGTGTTCAAGACACCCAGTTCTCCCTCTCATCCATTACAGGAGTCTCTGTTTCCTGCTCGGGTTGTCTATGACCTCCTCTTCTTCTTCATCGTCATTATCATCGTCCTCAACCTCATCTTTGGGGTCATTATTGACACCTTTGCTGATCTGAGGAGTGAGAAACAGAAGAAGGAAGAGATCCTGAAAACCACTTGTTTTATCTGTGGTGAGTGCTGGGAATACAGGAATTCCCCCAAAGCTCTTCCTCCACTCCAAGGCTGGGGGAAGGAAAAGAATTTCAGCTGGTTTCTGGTTTTTATTTATCACTGCAAAAGTTAAATGTGTTCAGTGAGGGGTCACTGCACTGGGAGGGGTTTAAAGAAGGACACAGCTGGAGGGAAATTCTCTATGTTGTTCCTCACCCTGTTAATGAGGTGTTAAATTAAAACCACATTGTGGGGTTCCTGTAGCTAGGCATCTCACTCCTGAGACCTTCCCTTGGCCAATGGGGAAAAAAAGCAGCCTATTACTAAAGAAATATAACACAGAAAATGGTCTGGAATCCTTTCAGTCAGCAGAAGGCATTAAAAAAAAAACAAAACAACCCTCAGTAAATCTCTCTGCTCTTTTCTTTAAAGATCCTCTGGGTCTACTTCAGCCTGTAGGTACCTGGGCAGAGGCAGAGCCAGCAGGATTTGGGGAGAAATTTTTCCCTGTGAGTGGGGGGAGGCCCTGGCACAGGGTGCCCAGAGAAGCTGTGGCTGCCCCATCCCTGGAAGTGCCCAAGGCCAGGTTGGACAGGGCTTGGAGCAACCTGGGATAGTGGAAGGTGTCCCTGCCCATGGCAGGGGGCTAGAACTGAAGGTCCCTCCCAACCCAAACCATTCCATGATTCTCTGATTCTGTGATTTTTAACTAGAAGTCTCCTGAACCCCCAGCTGAGTTATTTCCCTCTGGTTTGGATGTTTGTTGTGTATTAAATGCCAACTAATTATTTAAAGCACTTGAATGTCACCTTTGGGAGGGGATGCACTTGGCTGAATTTCCTTCCACGTGTGTTTGCTGCTCACTCCCCTTCTCCCCTCCCCTTCTCCTCCCTGTCCTTCCCCACCCTTCACTGCCTTTCCCAGGGCTGGAACGGGACAAATTTGACAACAAGACCGTGTCCTTCGAGGAGCACATCAAATACGAGCACAACATGTGGAACTACCTGTACTTCATCGTGCTGGTGAGGGTGAAGAACAAGACCGACTACACGGGCCCTGAGAGCTACGTGGCACAGATGATAAAGGTACAGGGGCCCTCAGGGCAGCTCCTTTGTTATCCCAACCTGCCTGCCCTGGGGGTATTGAGAACAAGGGGCTGGCCAAGGAAAAACAGCCCTGAGAAGTCCTTTTGGGAAATACTGACTAATGCTGCAGTGCCTTAGTTTGTCCTTAGCTGGTTATTTACACGTGTCTGTTTGAGGGTTTGAAGGGTTGAACCAAGGTGGGAGTGTGGCTTCAAGGGGGTTTCAAGGCCACAGAGGGAAAGGAAAGCAAGGAAAGAAAAATTCTGCACTTGAGCCCAGAATGCTGCACGAAACCACCTAAAAATGGAAAATCTGCAGATACTTCAAAGAGAATTTCTTTAATTCCTAAGCACAGGGAGGGTGCCTGTTAGATCCTCTCTTCCCACCCCAATTCCCATTCTCTGTGGTCGCCTTCCCAGAACAAGAACCTGGACTGGTTCCCCCGGATGCGAGCCATGTCTCTGGTCAGCAATGAAGGGGAAGGGGAGCAGAACGAGATCCGCAACCTGCAGGACAAACTGAACACCACCATGAAGCTCGTGTCCCACCTCACCTCCCAGCTGAACGAGCTGAAGGAACAGGTATGGACACTATTCCTTGGGAAAACCCCTGTGGGAGCCCAAAATAGACACTGAGGGCAGGGAGCAGGAGGCAGGACATGCCCAAGGCAGCACAATGACAATACAAAGGGCTCCCGCAGCTCTTTTGGGGGAAATGGGGACACTCGGGCCATGTGGGTTTGGGCAGTGCCTCCTCAGCTGGGTGCAGCTCGGAGGGTTTGCTGGCAGAGGCTCAAAGCAGCACAATCAGACACTTGGGAAGCACAACCAGGAGCAGGAGGGCCTGGGAGTGCCTCAGCGTGTCCCTGTTTGCTCGGCAGATGACGGAGCAGCGGAAGCGCCGGCAGAGGATGGGGTTTGTGGATGTCCAGAACACCATGAACCACTGAGGCACGGCAGCCTCGCCCACCGAGGGACTTCACCTGTGTGTCAGCTGAGGAGGCTGCTCCTCCCTGGCTTCCAGGCACGGACTGGCACTGCCTGGGGCCAACAGAGCACCTGGAAAAGGCTCCCCAGGCAGCAGCATCTCCCCTAGAGCGCTTGTAAACAATTCCAGCAGCAGGGACCAGCTGGGTTCCTCCCCCTGCCTGGGCCCAGGTGTTGGTCTAACACCCTCGTAGGAAGATAAACCATACAGGACTTTCATTCCTCATTGCAATAACTCTTTATTTTGCAACTGTGGAGGGTTGTATCTCTATCTGCCTGTGCTCCAGCCCCTGGGGTGTGGGGTAAGTAGCTGTAGGGCCGCACTATTTAACTTATTCCGAGTGCCACTTGTCCCTGTGGATCTTTGCCAACCAGCCCTCCTATCTGCTGTGCCTGCTCCACGCTGACCCCTCTCCATTTACAGCATTCTCTTCATTCTGTGGTGCAGTAAAGAGGAGCTGAACTCAAGGAGGTGGATTTAATTTCATTAACTCGCCAGATGAGGAGCCGAGCTTGTCCTAGCGTGAACCAAGACTTTTGCCTTTTGTGGACCAAGAATCTTTGGGCAGCAGTAGTAGGAGCCTGCAGGTTTACAGGAGTTCACTGTGAAGGGGTGTCCTGTGTTTTAGTTTCATCTCTGGTGTCATGTTTTACCTTTTTTTTTTTTTTTTTTTAATTTTT
>VZRZ01005358.1:79525-113201 GCA_013398175.1 Climacteris rufus
TGTTTTACCTTTTTTTTTTTTTTTTTTAAGTTGTTATTGTTGTTACTTAAGAACTGAAGTGTAAATTGCCTTAACTAAATTAAATACAGAATCATGTTATAATAAAAAACTTCAAGGTGGTAAAGAAAGTTGCCCTTCCTGTGCCCTCTGGTGTTGAATAGAAGCACAGAACAACCCCAGGGGCTGAAGCCAAAGCAGGGCTGTCACCAAGGTGCTCCACAGCCCCCTGCTCTCAGCTCCAGGTGCTGCACATCCCCTGCCAAGCCCTGCCATGAAGAGCCACCATGAACACCAGCCTTGGTTCCTGAAGCTTTGGCCCAGAGCCGGCTGCAGTTTCAATTTCTTTCACTCCTCGCCAGGAAATCACTGTTGAAACCCGTAAAAAGGAGCAGCTGTTGGTGCTGTGGAGCCCTGGCACAGCTCTGCTCCAGACACTCATCCTTCCCAAGCCAGCCCCAGCTCCAAGCCCAAGAACAGACACTGATGAAAGCATTAAAGCTCTAAAAAGGAATAAAAAAGGCCATAACAGTGAAGTTGCAGAGCACTTGCAATGTGTTTATGGCCCCATATACCAGCATGTCATTTAATCCTGCCTTCACCCCTCAGCTCTGCACCAACCCACGCCCATCCCTCTCCTCAGGCTGAGGGGAATCTGCACAGAGCTGGCTCCAGCAGCAGCAGCAGCAGCAGCAGCTCTGCAGCAGCTGATTGAAATCTCAATTAAACTCTTGCAGTGCTCCACTGTCACCATGGTAAAGTCACCCTCCGTCCTCTCCCAAGGAAAATAAATGTGATGATTAAAGTTCTCCCTCCCTCCATGGCCCTGTCCCTGAGCTAACACACAAACACAGGCACACAGACGTTCTCACAACCTCTCTCTTCTCTTCATGAGAACAGGGCTGCACCTCCTCTGTGCAGCTCCTGGTTCTTCCATTTTTTTGAACTACAAAGGACCAGGTCTGACACCAAAAGTTCCCTTCCCATTGCTCCAGCACGGACGAGTAAAGCTCTGCCCCAGATTTTCAGGACAAAAAAAGAGGCACTAAAGATGAAGAATGTACAGGGTAGGGCTGAACAAAAATGCTGTTGCTAAGAGGAATAAATGGTTTTATTCATCATGGCAACACACAGAGCTCTGGGGATATGTACAGTGGAGAGGCTGAGAGCTGGGCCCTCACTTTGAGTCCTCCTCGGGTTTCTTGGCAGAGAACTTTTCCCGCAGTCGTTTCCACGTCCCTCTTTTCATGTCATCCATCTGTTTCAGAATGTCTGCAAAAGGAGAAGGGAGAGGGAGATGGGGCAGAGGAAGATAAGCAAAAAAGCAGAGAGGAATGAAACCCTCTTAAAACAGCTCTGCCTTCCATCTAATTTCCTTTTCTGACTTTTCATCTTAATGAATTTTCATGCCAAGCCCGAGGCGAGGTTGGTTTCCCTTCCAATCAATGCAGGGAGTCTCTTATCACTACCAACTGATCCTCAGTTTCCACGCACTGCAATCAAAGTTAGGAACTGGAGCAGAACAAAACTGCTCTGGCTCCCAGCTCTGCACTTCACAAAGGATGTGCTGAGAGCATTTCTGCGTGGGGTACCCAGCTCCTTCCCAAGGTCTGGCACAAAAGAAATCCCGAAGGGAACTGGAAGATGGTGAAGCAGAAGCTGAGCTCTGTGTTGGAATGACATAGCAAACGTGTTTCTTCCACACAGTTCCTGCTGTCTGACCCCAAAGAGCCTTTGCAAAGCCTCTGCTGTTCCTGCCAGTGCAAAATCCTATTGACTCTTCACCCCAACAGATGGAGTTACTCCTCAACTGAATTATTCCTCAGTTATTGCCGAACTTACTCCTCATCAAACACCTTTACACAATTGCAGGCAGCCCCTTGGTGCCCTCCAGTCACAGAGGATTGATGCAGGGAGCACCACAAAGAGCAGAACGTCCCTTTTCTCCTGCCCTCCCCTCTCAGAGCAAGCACAGCAGCAGCACCTGTGGCCAGGATCACCTTGCAGTCTTCCACTGTCACCCCAGTGAAGGTTGTGTCTTTCAGGCGTGGGTACTTCCCAGGAGAGCAGGAAAAGGAGGGAGAGACACAAAGAAGTCACTTGAAGTGCATGGAAAAGATACAAATGTCAGCAGCTGGCACAGCCTGAGCTCACGTTCAGCAGGAATTCTGCTCACCCACAGCAAGAACCAGGCCTGCCCTGTTCACACAACAGAGCCACTGCTGCATCCACCACTCAGCTGTGCCTTAGGCACTCCCAGGAACCTTGTCATTCCCACCAATCCTGCCATTCCCAGGGACCTTGTCATTCCCACCAACCCTGCCCTTCCCAGCAACCCTGCCCTTCCCAGCAACCCTGCCATTCCCACCAACTCTGCCCTTCCCAGGACCCCTGCCCTTGCCAGGACCCCTGCCCTTCCCAGCAACCCTGCCATTCCCAGCAACCCTGCCATTCCCACCAACCCTGCCATTCCCACCAACCCTGCCATTCCCACCAATCCTGCCATTCCCACCAACCCTGCCATTCCCAGGGACCCTGACATTCCCAGGGACCCTGACATTCCCACCAACCCTGCCCTTCCCAGGACCCTGCCATTCCCACCAACCCTGCCATTCCCAGGAACCCTGCAGCAGGAGGTGACTCCCCCCCAAACAAAGGGGCAGTGCCACAGCTCACCTTGTTCTTGTAGAAGTTGGTGTGGATTCTGACCAAGCTCTCGTACATTTGGTCACAGGCCTCGGGGTCAGAGATCTGCAGGGGACACAGGTGTCACACAAGTGTCACACAAGGGTCACACAATTCTGGTTTGACACCTCCCCAGCAAAGCCCCCCTCGTTCCACAGCCATGAAAGAGCAGCTCAGAATTCCCAGTGCTGGATGCTGGGGACCTGCTATCCTGCTCCAGGGGTTTCCCCTCCACCTCCCACCAGCCTGGCCTAACAAACCTTGGGATTTCCAGAATGGATCTTAAACTCTGCCTCGACAAGGCCTGTCAGCTCAGCTGTGAATACCCAGAGAACATCACTGCCTGCTCCGAGGCCACTTCTGTCACCTGCACAGGACAACGTGCCAGGATGGGCATCAGAAACTCCCTGTGTGGGCTAAAAATAGCCTGTAATTGATTAGGGAAATCAGCACAAATGACAGGGAACAGCTTGAAGGGTAACTGGATTTCTATTTCAGTTGGAAGATCCGGCTCATCCCCAACCTGTGCCAGGTGTCCCAGCAGGTGCCCCTGCCTGGCACAGCCCCTGCTCAGCAGGTGCATGGCTGCTTTTCCATTTCACAATGTTTTTCCTGTTTTTCTCTTCTACAACGGGCCCAACTTGACCAGAACTCTGTTGCTGCTCCATGACATAGAACATGAATGGTTAAAACAGGTCAAGAGTAAAAACAACAACAGGAACACGGCAGGATGAAGTGACTCTGCTCCTCTTCCCTGGGGCAGCACAGGGTGGGTGATGTAAAGCAGGAAAAGTAAGGAAGGGCTGCAGGAGAGAGGATGCAGGGACAGCCCCTGCCAGGAGGGCACACATCCCACTGCAGGACTGTGTCCTGCAACCCCATCCCAAACAGCCCCTGCCAGCAGTGACAGCACATCCAGTGATGAAAAGGGTGGCACAAACAGCATCCCTGGAAATCCAGCAAATCTTATTCCATTAAATTGCTAGAGAGGCCTTATGGTTTTAGTTCTCCACTCAGAAGCTCCTCCTGCCAGCACATTCAGCCTCTCTATACACACACTGCCACCAGTGCTGCAGGCAGTAATTCACATTTCCAGGACCAGTGGCAGCTTTGGGATCTTGGAGCCGACTGGTGCAACACATTAAGCTGTCCTGAGCATATGGAAAAGCAATAAACCCTTCCCAAAATGTCTGCTGCACACTATTCTGGTCACCAGCACAGGATTAGGAGCCCATAATGGCCCCTTGAGGTCGAAAACGCATCTCTGGAACAATGTTTTTATGCTAAGGAAGGGCACATTTACATTCTGCAGCACCACCTCCGTGCCTGGGAAGGTCTGCATCCAAGTCAGGCATCAGATTCCCTAACTTATTTCAGCAGCAAAGCCTAAACTCCAACAGAATTACAGCTGGAGGCGGAATTCAATTGTACAACCACTGCACTCCATCAGTGTCAGGCAGTGCTGCAGCATCCCACCATCCCAGCACCAAGGCAAGGAGATCACACAAATCAACTGCATTCCAGCATGGCTGAAAAATTCCCAGAGCTCTGTATCCCACTCCCATAACCAGGGGGACAGGGTTCTCCAAAGTACACGGTGTAAAGGGTGCAAGAACTCGGTATAAACCACTTGTCCTGAGTACAGAACGGGTGTCCTGGGTATAAACCAGGTGTGCTGAGTATAAACCACTTGTTCTGGGTACAAACTATGTGTTCTGGGCACAAACCAGGTGGTCCTGGGGACAAAACATTTGTCCTGGATACAAACTCATTATCCTGGGCACAAAGCCCTTGTCGTGGGTACAAACCAGGTGTCCTGAGCACAATCTCCTTGTCCTGGGTACAAACCAGTTGTGCTGAGTATAAATCATCTGTCCTGGGCACAAACCCAGTGTCAAGGGTACAGATCAGATGGTCCTGGGCACAACCTCCTTGTCCTGGGCACAAACCCCTTGTCCTGAGCACAGACCCCTTGTCACAGGCACAAACCCCTTGTCCTTGGCACAACCTCCTTGTCCTGGGCACAGACCCCTTGTCCTCGGCACAGACCCAGTGTCAAGGGTACAGATCAGATGGTCCTGGGCACAACCTCCTTGTCCTAGGCACAAACCCCTTGTCCCGGGCACGACCTTGCCCCGAGGAGGCACAAGCGCCGTGGCTGCCCGGGGTCAGTGCTGCCCAGGCTGCCCGGGATCTGTGCTCCAAAGGCCGCCGAGCGCTCGCACTCCCGTCCCGCCCGGGAGGCGCTGGACTCGCTCATCCCCGGGGCTCCCATTCCGCTCAGGATTCCGCGATTCCATGAAGCCCCAGGCAGCCCCGAGCACAAGCTTCTCCCGGTGAACATCCCAGCGACCCCGAGGGGCGCTCCGGGCAGAGCCGCGAGTGACCCCCGAGCCCCGCGCTCTGCCCCCGACCCCTCCTCAGGGCCACCTCAGGGCCACCGCCGGGCCGCTCCCCGCGCCCTCCCAGGCCGGTGCCGCGGGGGTGCCGCCCGCCCAGCCCCTCACCGGTGTGTTCTCGCCCTCACGGAAGGCCTGCGCCACCCGCTGCCGCAGGACCGAGCCCAGGTCCCGCTGCCGCTTCGCGTCCTCCACCGGCCACTCCTCGCACAGCCGCAGGAAGCGCCGGTACCGGCTGGCGGCCATGGCGCCGCCTCACGTGCGCCGGTCACGTGTCCCCGCGCCGGGTCACGTGGGGGCGCGGGAGGGCGGGAATCCCTGAGGGTGGGAATCCCTGAGGGCGGAATATCCTCCCAGGGTCATGGACCCCACCCTGTGCCCCATTCCCCGCCCTGTCGCCAGCCCACAGCACTGAGTGCCGCGTTCAGGCCTTTCGCGGACACCTCCGGAGGTGGGGATTCCTGCACCTCCCCGGGCAGCCCCTTCCAATAGCTGGCCGCCTTTTCCATGGAGAAATTCTTCCTGATGTCCAGCCTGGCACAGCTTGAGGCCGTTTCCTCTTGTCCTGTCACTTGGGAGCAGAGCCCGACCCCCCCTGGCTGCCCCCTCCTGTCAGGGAGTTGTGGAGATCCAGAAGGTCCCCCTGAGCCTCCTTTTCCCCAGGCTGAGCCCCCCCAGCTCCGTCAGCCACTCCTGGGGCTCCAGACCCTTCCCCAGCTCCCTGAGCTGCTCCTCACAGGACTTACAACGATTTGGGTTGAAGGGACCTTAAATCCCATCTCATCCCACCCCCTGCCATGGGCAGGGACACCTCCCACTATCCCAGGTTGCTCCAAGCCCTGTCCAGCCTGGCCTTGGACACTCCCAGGGATGGGGCAGCCCCAGCCCCACTGTGCAGGTGTGTGAGGGGTAAAAAGGGAAGACACGGTGGGCTTTTTGTAATTATTCAGCCAAAATTTGTTGTTTTCTGTGCAGCAATGAAGAGTGAGGGGCTGCCCGGCGAGGGGCTCTGTCTGTGGTTACACCCAGCCCCTTCTCATCCATCCTTTGTCCCATCCATGTCCCACACACCCAACGAGAGGCTCCGCAGGATGCTCAGGTGGCTCTGTACAAATGCACCCACAAAGCCACAAAGTCTTATCACAGACCACTCGTATGAGCCAGGATAATCCATGCCTCAATCTCTACCAAAATTGGGTTTGTGGCTTTTTTTTTTTTTTACAGTTTGTGGTCAAGAAATATGCACCACTGTGAACAAGAGTCTTTCCAAGTGGACTCCAGGCCAAGTAAAATACAAAACTGGACCAGATGTCTTAAATTTTCCAGCTCTAAATTGCAGCAGCTCCCCAGCTTTCTGCTGTAAATCTGAGTGCAGGGTCTCCCTTGGGATCTGGTGTTTAAACCTGTGGAAATAACGACTCTCTTAAAAAATTACAGGCCTAAACAAAGGACAATATTCCTCAAGGCTGCTGCGGGAGGGAAGAAGAGACGGACAACAGTGAGAGTTACTTCCACAATTTTATTTATATCCCCACCCCCTGCTAAAGGAGTTCTGTAACTCTATGCCTTGTGCAAGGATTTCTCCTTCAGGTTTCCCACACCATGCAGGAAGGAATTGTATTTGTTCCATCATCATGAAATAAAATCTGTCCACAAAAGCTGTAAACATTATTTTGAGTCTTTTGTTACTGTCTCCTTCAAACGCACACACGCACAAACACACACACACAATATTTGTATCAAAGAATTTCTGGGTGACCTTTGACGTCCAGTCCCTGACTCAATCTCACACTTTTTTTTTTTGTCTTCTTTTTGTTAATTTTTTTAAGCAAAAATCCCTTGATGTGAATATTTTTTGTGACTGATACCTGACAGAGTCATCGCATTCCTGTACTTCCAGCTCCAACGGAGCCCCTTTCCTGGAAAATTCATGGAAAATTCCCTGTTCTAACCGCACAGGGATGTTGAAGCTTGGCGAGGTGCAGCTCTTGGTCTGAGTGTTTGAACACGTGCATAGAGAATCCCAACCAGGGGCACTGGGAATGTTGGAGGGTGTTTTTCCCTCCCACTTGAGCAGGAGCTGAAAGGGAAGCTCCATCTGTTCATTCCTGTCCCAAACCCCCTCATCCCACTGGGATTCGGGGCGAGCAGGTCCTGGTTTTTCATTAAGACTCTTCCCAAGCAATGCTTTCTTCGGCTCACAAATAAATCAAGGACAGCAGTAAAACCAGAAAGGAAAATAAATCTTCTGATGGATGGCAGAGAGAGAGAACAGATTCTTCCAGCTCTCTGCTTTCCACGCTTCAGTTCAGTGACTGCACAAGGGAGAGTTTTCAGCACTCCCCGAATTATCCGTGCTCACTCCATGCCACGCACCGGGGAATCCAGCAGCCAGAGGGTCCCACACAGCCGACCCCAGGTGGGATTTTCAGGGCTATCTGTCACTAGGAAATCCAGGCCGTTTCACAGAAATTCTCATTTTCCTTCCGACAGGTTCTGAAGGATTTTGATGAGGTTCTCCAGGCCAAAAATGTAGCCGTGGTCTGGCCCGTCGTGCAGGGTGGGGTTGGGATTGCTCTTGGAGCCTTTGAAGGTGGTGTGGGCAAAGTCAATCATCCTCACGTCCACCCTGGAGGGGTTCGTGCCGTGCGTTTTCGGGAAGGGGAAGCGATGATCCAAGGGCACCGCGCTCTCCTTGTGCTCCTGTCCGTCGTAAATGATGAGGAGGGAGCTGGAGTAGAACCTGTAGGAGCTTTGCTTCCTGATGACCGAGAGCAGGGCCTTGAGGCGCAGGATGATGGGCTCCAGCAGGTCCGTCCGCAGCTGGTTCCCGTTGCACAGGAACTGCCGCAGGGTCTGCCGGAACCCCTCCGGGGAGAGTTTCCTGCCGTAATATTTGTCTTTGCACAGAAAATGCCCAGTGTCCGCTTGGTAAACCTGGAGGGGAGAGAGGAATAATCCATAGAATATCCACAGCTGGAAGAGACTCACTAGGACCACTGAGATCCAACTCTGTTCATGCCAGAGAGCAGAAAGACACACAGGTTTTGACACTGTTTATGCTGCCTTATATGTGCCTCTCCTCATTATTCTCATAATTATCCTTCAGGCAGAGCTTTGAAACCTGTTTGAGAATAGTGAGGGAGGGAAACACGTGGTTTGGGTTTCTAAGAGGAAGGGTGGGGATTTCAAGCAAGAGAAATTCAGCCTAAAATGATGCCCTGGCTCTCACAGCACCAGGATGAGGCGGCTCAGTGAAGGCACAAGTGGGGCAATGTGGTGCTTTTGGGGTTTTTTTTTGTGCAGCAGCCAAGAGCTGAACAGGAGAGGGGAATCTGTGTCAAGACAGGTTCTTGGATGGCATAAACTGGTACAGAGAAAGGGTTACCCTAAATGTGCCATATTTGCCACCCTGCCCTCAGCATCCTCTACCCTCCTCTCTGAGAGGACACACAGCCTGTGTTTTGGGGGAAGAGAGAATAAAACTGCTTCAATTCACATCAGCCAGGAATCCCTGGAGATTTCCAGCTTGGTCCCAAGCCGTGTGTGGGACAAACACCGAGGGGATGGAGGCTTTACCTGCATCCCACAGATGCGCACGCCCAGCGAGGCCGAGGTGCTCTGCTCACACTTCTTGATGTGCCGGGCTTTCTTCTCCTCCGAGGCGTCGTCCCCGTGCTGCCGCGTCCCCATCTTCAGGTCCAGGATGCAGGGATAGCTGTACTTGGAGACCACGTTTTCCAGCAAGAGAAACTCTGAACATGAGTTAAGGGAAACCCAGTACTTTGAAATTCTAATTGAAAGAGGCCTTAAATCAAAGCTACTGCTGACGCTCTCCATAACAGCTCACAACTGTAATGAGACTTTCTGAGCCAATTTCTCCGACGTGTCATTGCTATGGGCCTCTCGCTGCCAATTCCAGTTAATTTACTGTACTACAGTGCTACCAATTAAAGCCCCAACAGCTCCATTCTCCAGTGACACCGTAGCCCTGGGCTGTCACTCCGACACCTTCCCTCGGTGCCGAGCTCGCTCCGGTGGGTGGGGGAAGTTGTTAAACTCTATTACTCACATGACTGGTGGGTAATGAAGTGTAATAGGAAAATAAAAGGCGAGGCAGCTGCTAATTCCTGTATAGTTGTGTTTTTAAATGCATGCCAAGGGGATCTTTGACTTCTGCTGAGAACTCTTGATGGGAAATGGGGTTTTTCTTTTACTTTTTTGTGTTCTTTTTAAACAGCAGGAGAAGATACCAGAATATTCCATATTTTCCCTGTGTCTGTGCAGAGGAGGGATGCATCCCCCTGCAATAAAGCCTGCATTGATTTCGAGCTGTTATTTGTAGCCAGGACTGTGCTGGAGGGGAGAGAGGAGAAAGGATACGATGAAGTTTGTTCTCGTTATGCTTGGAGGACATGCGGTTCAGGTGCTGCCGGTGACAGTGCAGTCCCCAGGGGTTGTAGCTCTTCCTTTCTGCCTGGTTTCCATTTGCATCTTCCAAAAGGGAATCTGTGTGGTACTGAAGGTCTGTCCTCAATAGCATCTTCCCGGGGCAGCTAGACAAAGCACACAAAGGGACACGTTGGGTTTATGAGCTCCAGAGGAGAATATTCCCTTCCCTCATTTTTTTTCTGTAGAGCCTCAAACTTGATAAGGTGGATTTTCAGGGACTCTCAAAGGAAACATATTGATCATGTCCAACCTGCAGAGATCTTTTGTTACTCCATAACAGCAATTTGCAGAAAGCCAGCTATTTCTGCCTGCCAATATTTTTTTTTTCATTATAATTTAAAGTGTGTTGGTTCCCATGAAAAGCCATTCACAGCCCCAGTGGCCAGGGATCTCTATTTATCCACCTAATGGGCACAGCACAGGCAAATGGTCCAACAATGGGAATGATTCCCAATTTGGAGGGGCTGGCACCGAGGAGGGGAGGGAGTGAGGGAGCAGGTGAGGGATGGGGAGATTTGTTCTCCTTGGGGGGGTCATTCCTTGGTCTCGCTCATCCAAACTCCATCACTCCCATCGCTCCAAGGCAGCACTTCCATGGTAGTGATATTACACCTCCAGTCCCAGCTGGCCCAGGGCTGCTCTGAGCCAGTTTGGGATGAAGGATGTGCTGCAGAAAACCTCTGAGAGCCGGAGGTTGTGGTGTGCTGGGAGCACCAGATGCCTTCCCGGGAGAGCTCTCCGCTGGGATGGCATGGCATGGCATGGGATCCATGGGATGGGATGGGATGGGATCCATGGGATGGGACTGAAGCCCCTCTGTTGCCAGCAGAGGGCCATTCCATGCTCAGTAACTGTTCTCCCAATGCCTCTCCTCCCCTGGAGCAGCTGCACTCCGAGGAATGAGGTTTAAAGGCAGAATTTGAGGCAGATGTTGGAGCAACAACATCCCAGACCCGCCCTGCTCCATCCCCACACCAAGGAAGAACAGAACCATACAGGGCTTGGCTCTGCTGCTCCTCACCTGGGTTGGCACTTCTTTTGCCCACTTCAAACCCAGAGCTGGGCCACCAAACGCACCCCAAACCCCACCCAAGCGGCCGAGGCCAACCAGGAGCTTTGCAGGGAGTGCCAGACCCTCACCTGTCTTTGAAGGTCTTGGTGACCTGCGTGTGGCTCCACCTGACCAGCCCGTGCTCGCTGCTGCCGCTGGCCGTCCACTTGCGCTTGTGCCACACAGTGACCGTGGGGTCGCCGCCGGTGCCGTCCAGGCGGCCGCAGGGCTCCGGCTGCGCCAGGCCGGGGCTGGCGATCAGGGTCAGGTTGCCAAGGCTGTCCTTCTTGAGGTGCACGGACACAATGCCTGGACAGAGAGGGGAAATGTTGCACTTCGACACAAAGGAAAGATGGAGACACGCATTGAAGAGAGAGAGACAAACTGCAGGCCAAAAAGTGGGGGTCGAGACCCCACACTTTATTTTATATTCTCCTAGAGACCATCGTGGATTGGAGGGAGAAATTGCCCCCCTCAACACACTGGTCAAAGGAAATATCCATCAAATATCTCCGCCCAGGAGAAAAGAATGCAAACAATAGAACACAGAAAAACATGGCTATGTTTACAGAGAATACGTGAGAAACTGTTACAGAAGAATGAAAACATCGAAGAACTGCAAAACTCAGGGCAACAGGGAAACCCGAGGAGAGGGAGATGAGCCTGTGGGGTATCACAGAGGCCTGACCACCACCTCACCAGTCCAGCCTTCTGAGAGGGCTGGGCTGCTGCCGCCTCAGGTTTTGGTGGCCTCTCACACTGATCCTGCTCTGATTTCAACCCAAATAAACACAATTAGGCTGAGGCCCTGGAAAACAACCTCAGGGTTTTCAAGTGTTCCTCCTCTCCAGGCTCAGTTTGAAACCTGCCTCCTCTGAACTCCACATTCCTTTGGCACCCACCTGTCCAGGCTCTGCTGTGCCCCAGGTGACCCAGAAAAGCCCCACACTCCGGACCAGAAGCTCCCAGCTTCTTAATCACAAGGGATTTTAGTGCTTTTTAAAGACAGGACAAGGCTGGAAAAGCTTTTCATTGGCAAGAAGCAAGGGGAGGGTTGTGGACAAGGCATTTTCCAAGGACACCCAGTGTGCCAACTGCTTCCTTTACTTGGAGAGCCCCGGGAGCAGGGCAGAGATGTGGCCATGGGCTGGCAGTGCTGCCCACACATTGTCATGGTCGTGTCCTTCCCCCAGCGCCAAGGACCAGCACCCAAACATCCCCTGGGGGGCTGGACTGTCACACACCCGGTGTTTGTGCCTGGCAGGGAACAGGACTCTGACTGGAGGTTATTTTTTTCCACCCCGAGTGCTTAAAACACCATTCTGCCTTTGAACATCGCAATTTTCCCTGACTCTGACAGGAATCACAGGGCTCAAATGCCAGCCAGTCCACCACGGATTTAGCCCAATCCGAGCCCATCCCTGGCACGGGGCCGGCTGTCTGTGCGTCTCAAGTGACAGCGCAGGAATGGCCACGGCTCACACTGCAGCCGGCTCTGACCTTTCTGGGAAAGGCTGATAACGCCAGCCCGTTCCTGCAGCTCCCGCAGGGCTGCCTGAGCCTCCCCAGGCACCGGGAGCATTTTTAGAGCACAGCCCTGTGGGGCTCGGGGGGCTGCCAGC
This sequence comes from Climacteris rufus, assembly GCA_013398175.1. NCBI lineage: Eukaryota > Metazoa > Chordata > Aves > Passeriformes > Climacteridae > Climacteris > Climacteris rufus. Next base: position 91,732 of record VZRZ01005358.1, read on the forward strand.
TCCAAAAGTGCACAGGGAGCAGGGACAGGGCGGTGGGACCAGCAAAACCAGCACTGGAAAGAGCCCTGGTGGGGACACGGGGAGCTGGGTGTGTTCCAGCTGTGCCCAGGGCATCCTCACTGGATCTGCTGGGCATCTGGGGAGCTGGGTTGGATCCAGCTGTGCCCAGGGCATCCTCACTGGATCTGCTGGGTATTTGGGGAGCTGGGTTGGATCTGCTGGGCATTTGGGGAGCTGGGTGTGATCCAGCGGTGCCCAGGGCATCCTCACCAGGTCTGTTTGGTGTTTGGGGAGATGCATCTCAGCAGCTTAACAAACAGTTCTGCTCTCCCAAGCAAAGGTGCCAAAGCAAATAAATGTGCAAAATCCCTCCTCTCTGTTCCAAGTGAGATTACAGCCAGCAAGCACAGACAGAAGGCTTTGCCCCCCGTGCCTGCCGGGTTCTGCTGGCTCCGGGGGGTTTTCCTCACCTGAATTATCCCTGCAGCCACCCCCGTTGGACTGGGGTGCCCATCCCTCCCTGGGTGCTGCACCCCATAACCCTGCAGCTGTTTGGATGCCCTTCCCTCCCTCCCTTTTGCTGTACAATCAGCATTATTGTGAGCAGGCCTGGTCAAATGGGCTGACTTAGCACAGAAATGGGGGAACAATCTACACAAGCTGCTCTGCCAAGGGAGCTGGGGGGCTGCAAACCTTCATTAGGGGCAAGGAATATTTTTAGCTCTCCCAGCCCTTTGCTCCTGGTGGGGAGCACAGGGAGCTCTGTCTTCCTCAGGCTTTAGCATTACCCTTTGCCCAACTCCCATTCTTAAAGAAATCCATATTTCTGAGAGCAAACAAATCTCCTCTCAGCCTGGATGCCTGCTTTAAATTTTCAGAGGATGTAGGCAGGGAAAAAAAAAAAAAACCCTAACGTGTCTTTTGCCTAAATCAAAGCCTTTTTAGTTTTAAAAAGTCACTGGGAGGCGACCAGAGCCCTCGATTCCAAACACCATAACCTTAAAAACTGTCCCAGTTCCTGCCTGCAGTCAGCAGGGCTGTGCTCATTTACATAGTGCTGACAGGCTGGCCCCAAAAACTTATATACAGCGTGAAAGTAAGAGTTGTTAAATATCAGCCATTAATATGAAAATTAATGGGGAGATTTTCAAAGGAGAGAATGAGCGTTAAATTGGAAGGAAATGTGATCCTCTCCCTCCTCCCAGCTGGAAACTCAGTCTTCAAAAACCTACATCTTAGCCTGGAAAGTGCTTTTTATTTCCTGGGGTGATTCCATGTGGGTCTGCACATGTCCTGCCGTGACCTGTGTGTGTCAAACAACCTCCAGACCTCCTCCTTTGCAGCAGTGAGAAAATATCTCCCAAAAGCATTTGGGTGCCTGTCTGTGCTGGCCTTTGGTGTCTCTGACACCCCAACCCTGCTCCTGCCGGCACCAGCGAGGAGCCAGGGGGTATTTCTGGGTGCTGTCACCACCCTGGTGGCATCCCAGAGCCTCTCAGGAGGTTTCACTTTGTAATTCTGCCCTCGTGGGTTTATTTTTATATTTACAAGCGCATTCATTTACTGCCAAGGGAACCTGAGCAGAACTGGGCTGGAAAACAAGCCCAGCATCCCCCTGCGAGCTCAGCTGGGGCAGGCAGGGCCTTCAAAGGGGACAAAAGTTGGTCCCAAGGTCACCAACCTGCCTGCCATGGGTGAGGTGAGCAGGAAGAGCCACCAGCTCGGGGTGAGGCTTGAATGATATTTGATCCCCGTTGCACAGAATGTCACTGTTACACAGATTGTCACCATTACATAATGGTCCCAGGGCTGTTCCCACAGCCTAAGAATAGAGATGAGCTACATGGATACGTGGGAATGGGTGATGGAGCCATCAGGATCATCCCCCTTCATGCTCCCCCCCTCTTCATCCTCATGGGAAAGCATTCCACCTTTGGGATTGCCTGGGACAGCCAGGAGAGGAAAGAAACCTGTGAGCCCAATGGCAAATTGGAGGAGAATTGTTATTTAATTACCCCTCATCATAAAACTCTCTACGGTTTGAAACGGGAGAGGAAAAGACAAAAAGGTTTGGATAACCAGGACACCCCTGGACTGGTTAAACTGGGACTGTTTAGCAGCTTTATCAGCGAGGGCCCAGCGCTGCAGCAGCCAGAGGAAACCGCTCAGAGGACACTTATTTTCTCCCTTAAACATCTTTCTAATATTGTCCCATAAATCTGCAGAGGCCCCTGACTTTCTGGGAAAGGGAGGGACTGGGCTGGGAGCGCATTGGAACCGTGGCTGGCTGAGCTCTTTTCTGTAACGCCGAAGGACCAAAAGATATTTTAAGTTTTTACGTGACAACCGAGCTTCTCGCCTCCCCCAAAAGCCAGGGTCAGGAGCTTTATGAGCAGCACAAGTCTGGCAGTAAAAGCAGCAAATACTGAGGGAATAAGAAAGAGAAGGGAGGGAGGATGTCTTTAAAAAAATACCGGTGCTCCTCTCTCCCAGTGCTGCTTTTCAGGGGCTGGGTGAGGAATTCAGCCGGGGAAGGGGTCGGTGGTGGGGCAGGAAGAGCTGGGACAGGCAGAAAGTCTCACCTGTGGCAGCACAGTGACCTGGGGATGCTTTGCAGCAAGCTGAATGGTCTGCAGCTCCACTTACCTTTGTACTGAGGTGTGAACTGCCTCATGGCCAGGGGCAGGGACTCGTAGAAGCTCAGCTCCTGCGACACCAGGGGCTTGCAGACGGTGTGCTCGTCGTAGGTCAGCATGCTGGTGTGCCCGCCCACCTGGTGCACGAAGGGCTGCAGGAGCACGGCAGCCCTGCCCTCGCCGGGGCTCCGGGGGCTCTGACCCACCATGGTGCTGGGCACGGCCCGGGGGGCTCCGGCCCCGTCAGCAGCAGCAGCACAGCGGGGCAGGAAACGCAGCGTGGGATGGGCAGGGCTGGGCCAGGTGTCACCCACTCTGGGCCAGGTGTCACCTACTCTGGGCCAGGTGTCACCCACTCTGGGCCGGTTGTCACCCACTCTGGGCCGGTTGTCCCCCACTCTGGGCCGGTTGTCACCCACTGGGTTGTCCCCCACGCTGCGTTTTCACTGATGAAATCTGCAAAACAGAAGGAATTAAGGAATTACAGGAGAAGGGTCACCCAGCACTCGGTGCAAGGAGATCTCTCAGTGCCCAAGGGCTGGCAGGGAGCCCCAGGCTGCCACACAGAGTCCAGGAAAGAGCCAGTTTAGATCTCCTGGGGACAGAAGAGACAGAGATCAAGAAGAGCTGTGAAGTTAAAGCAGTGGGCTCACCAAGGCAGCAGGATCAGGGCATTCCTTGGCCAGGTTATGAATTCACTGCATTGGTGATGTCCCTTGCTGTGAAACAGCCCCAGGTCACCCTACAAGACCGCATTAGGATGGTGCCAGACTTTCCCTTGGACATTCCAATAAAGCCCCTACAAGCTCCTATCCCCAGGCACTCCCTCGCCCTACAGCCCTGTGGGTGGGGTGAGCAGCAATTCCTGCACCTTCCAAAGAAACCTCAGTTTGGGACATTCCCTGTCACTTAAAACTGGAGCACACTGGGATGGGATGGGGTGGGATGGGATCCATGGGATGGGGTGGGATCCATGGGATCCATGGGATGGGATCCATGGGATGGGATGGAATGGGATGGGATCCATGGGATGGGATGGGATGCTGACACACGCAGGGGGCTGTGGATGTGTCACCCACAGCACCCACAGGGTTCATACCCAGGCATTCCCGAGCTCTCCACCCTGCCCTGCACCCAGCCACAGATCCACGCCTGATTCCAGAAATTCCTCCTTGATTTTGACATCAACAAGTCCCGGCTCTAAAGCAGTGACAGAGAAAATCACAGACCACAGCCGTGGCACATCCCCAGCACCCACCAGCACCCACTGCTCCCCTCATTCCTCGCAGGAAGCCCAGGATGGCTCTTGGACAGCAGGAGGGGAATCCCACAGCCCCCAGGGCAGACAGAAAGGCAGCTGAGCTCATATTGGTGCTGGAGCAGCCTGGCTCCACCCCACCCAGGCAGTAACACCAGAGATGGACACTCCACATCCCCAACCCACAGGGATGGGGAAAAAAGCTTTAAAATCATCATTTGAGGGCAGATTCGTGTGAGCACAGGCCCTTTCTCCTTGTTGCTCCAGCTGCAGCACAACCTGGGGAGCTTTGCCCCGTTTTTGCCAGCAGACCCCAGTGCAGTGGATAACAATGCCTTTGGAAGCTCCAGTTCTGCCAGGAAAGCCTCCAGGATGTGTTGCTGGGTGAGCAACACCAGCCCTGCCAACCCCATGGACAGATGTGAGCAGGACAGCACCATCACCCCTCCTTCTGCAGGAGCCAGGGAACAGCAGGGGGATGGTGGCACCTCCTGGAGGCACCTGGAGCTTCCCATCGTGGGCAGGAGCTCTGCGGGAATGGCAGCTCAGCCTTTTCCTGACTGGGAGCTGGAGCCACTGCCACCCAGAGTATTCCACAGCAAGGAGCCAGAGCTCAGGACTTGGCCTCAATGATCCCTCTGGGTCCTTTCCAGCTCAGGATGTTCTGTGATGCTCAGATCTCCCCCTCCTGCTGGGATTAACCCCCAAGGAAAAAGCTCCTGCTGCAGGTGCCCCTTTTGTTTCCCACCTGCAGCACTGGGATGGAGTGGGCTGAAGGCAGAGAGGAACCACTCCCACCTCCAAAGCCACCAGCAGCTCCTTCATCCCCCCCAGGGTGGGGTCCTTCCCCTCCCATTATTCCATTCTTTGGAGAGGAATTCCTGCTCTACAATTACCTTTCCCGGAGGAACAAAGCCAGGCCCCCGAGCCTGGCGCTTTCCAGCCGGGAAGAAAGCAGCTCCTCCGAGCCTTTCCAGGAGTTAATAAAAGCATTTGGCTTTTGTTAAGTTGTGGCAATTTTTAAAGAGGATTTTCTGCCTCGAGAGCCGCAGGTTTGTTGTGGTTTGTTTTGTGTGGCTTCCCCCTCCATCCTTAAAGAGAAGGAGAAAAGCCAAAAGCAAGCGGATTTGTCATAACACCTCTTTGGAGCAGAGAACAACATGACTTAAATCCTTTATTGCTTCTGAGACACTCCAAGGCTGAAACTCGACTGACACAACCCCCTGATAGCTCTGGCAACCTTGGCATTGCGAAGGGAGTTGGGGAAAAAACATCCACGATTTGAGAAAGCTCTGAGTGTTTTCTCCCAAGCAAAACTGGGAGCGAGATTTGCAGCAGGAGAAAGTGGTTCTTGTCAGGGAGTTTCTGTTGGGAAGCAGTTCATCCATTCGGAGCAGATAAATGTTCCTGCAAACACTGAGCTGCTCTGAGCTCCCCTGAAACAAGACACTCGAAATAAATCACTTCCACTGGCTCAAGGTATCGCAAATGCCAGGAGATATTTACGTCACTGAAAATCCACGGAATTACAGAGAAATCCAGAGCCTCCCAACAAAACCAGGATCTGCCAGTGGTTTTCCCCCCAGCCAAAGGAAAAGCAGCCCAGGTGCTGCAGGTGGAGGTGAGCCAGGAAATGTTGGGGAAGGAGAATACAGAGAATATTTCTCTGTATGGAGAACCCCATTTTCCAGGAAAGGGTGTTGGAGAAATCGTGGAAGGCGTCCCTGCTCACAGCAGGGCTGGAGCTGGGTGAGCTCTGCCCCAGTGCTGCTCCCCGGGCACTGTTACCTCCCACCCTGCTCCCAGGCAGGGCCAAATGTCAGAAGAGTCTCAGCTAAACAGGTTGTTTATTCCCAACTCCAAACCAAGCCAAAGGAACCGAGCAGGTTAAATTCTCTAAGATTTAAGTGGCGCCTACTCCATCCCATCAAACCAGGACACCAGCCCATCCCAAACAGGGCTTGAGTGGCTGTGAGTCTGTGGGAAACACACAGCCAGGCCACACTGGCAGAAATATCCAGGAATGTTAAAAAGCAAAATGCCTTTAACAAGAAGAGCTCTGTGCACAGGACCCCGTTCTCAGTCACACGTCCTGGTCACGTCCCCCTCCGGAGCATCCCAAAGCACCACGGTTGGGTTCCAAGCACTGCAGGGGCTCCGAGTTCTTTTCTTTGCTTGGTTAAAAGACAAGCTCAGAACGCGGCTGAGACCTGTGTGTGCACAGCCCGCGGTGCTGGAGCCGCAGGAGCCCTGCCCGGAGCAGCAGCCCCGGCGCTGGGACAGAGCCACAGGAGCTGGAGCCACCAAACTCTGCAGAAAGGGCACAACTCCCTCACCCCCTGCCCAGCTTCTTCCACAGCACCCAGCACCACCCCGATGCTCTCCAGCCCTTCCACGAGCAGGATGGAGAACCAAGAACCGCAGCCGATGTTTGCAGCCCCCGGGGCGCTCCCGAGGCTCCCAGCCCAGTGCCGCCTGTTCTGCTGCTCCCGTCCCTTCCCGCCAGCCACAGCCTGCTCAGAGCCTTCCTGGCAACACCCAAAGCCCTTTCCATCCTGTCCCTGTCCATCCTGCCCTGGGATCCTCCCCGGATCTCACCTGTGGGTGCGGGTGCTGCTCAGGGCTCTGGCTGAGCCTCGGGGCGCTGCCCGTGCCGGGTTTCTCGCTGCTTCTCTCTGCGGCTCCAGAGGGAGGAATGAGGGAACATTTGGGCACGGCCCGAGTGCGGCGGCGCTGGCAGGCACCCGGAATGTCCAGCTGACATTCCAGAGGGGCTGGGACAGGGAGAAACCCCGGCTGGGACAGGGAAACAGCCGCGTGTGATGGGGCGGCAGGAGCCGGCCGTGCGCTGGGCTCTCTTGGGCAATCGGCTCTCCAGGAAAACAAACCCTGCTCTGTCCTTCTGGTTTGCACTGAACCCCCCGGCCTGGCCCCTGCTGTGCTCAGCACAACCCTGCTGAGCGGGCTGGGATGGGAGAGGGGTGGATTCCAGCTTCCCAGAGCTCCCAAACCCACCGGGAAAACCGCCCAGGGAGATGCAGGAAGAGAGGCACGGGGGCTGTGGGATGGGAGCGGGGTGGGGAGAGGGGCTGGGGGGCACCAGCCGACCCTTGGTGGCAAAGGAAAGGTTTTTGTGGCCAGGGGCAAGGCTGGGGTCTGCCCCAAGCCAAGGTGAGTCCATCCAGAGCTCTGGCCCTGCCAAGGGCCCCGTGCCGGGCACAGGGAGACGTCAGAGCTCCCCACGTCAGCGCTCCCAGCCGTGTGGGGAATGGAAAAGTCCCAGGGAGGCTCCTGCCAGGGCCAGGCTGTGCCCTGCAGCCAGTCAAGGACAGCGTGTGTCCCCCCGGCCCCGCTCTGCAGTGCCTGCCAAGGGCTCGTGCCAGCCCGTGCCAGTCCCTGCACCCCAAAAAAATGGGATCCGCGTGGTTTTTTAGGGAGTCACAAGGCACACAGAGCAGGACAAAGAGGGGACGGTGCCCACTCTCAGCCCCCGTCCCCAACAGGAATGTGAGGACTTCAGCAAAGCCGTGCCCAGGCTGGGCCCCCCAGAGCTGCCATAGGGCAGGTGCCAGGGAAGAAAACCTCACAGATGGGATAAGGATTGGTGGATGTGGCAATTCCCGATGACTGGAGGGGAAAAACAGGCTCAGGACGAGCAGAGGGATCGAACTGATGGTGGGGGCAGAGGCTGAGATTAAAGACAAAGATGAAAGAAAGATCCAGGTTCCCAAGGCCTGGCTTCACTCTGCTTCATGCTGGAACCTGAGCTCGGGAAAGTGCTTTTTTATTTGAATGGTTTTTTAGTAAGGTTGGTTTCTGAAGTAGAAAAAGCTGATTTGAGCACTCTGTGCAGCCAGCTGTGGGGCTTGTACTTCTCCCTTCTCCTGTCCCCTGACTCCAATTGGTCTTGGTGTTTCCCCCTCTCCCTCTGGGACAGACAGGGCAGGGCTCCAAGCCAACCTCCCCTCCCTGTGCCCTCCAGGTCCCAACATCCCTGCACTTACCCTGCCCTGCCCATGCACAGCCCACGGCTCCCAAAGCCCCCAAAGAGAAGCCAAGCGGGGCTGCAGCCCCCAAACACGCCAGGTTTAACCCAAACCATCCCAGGGCTGGCAGGAAGGGGCCAGGGCCATGCTGGGGGTCCCTGGGGCTCAGTGAGAGGGAGAATCGAGTGCCCAGGTCTGCCTGGGGGCCCTGGAGAGCCCAGCAGAGCCCACCTGGCAGAGCCCATATTCCATCCTGGCAAAGCCCATATTCCATCCTGACAGACCCGATATTCCATCCTGGCAAAGCTCACCTGGCAGAGCCCGTCCTGCTGGCTGTGTCCTGTGTTTCCCTGCGCTGTTAATTCAGAAATCTCGTCCCTGTGCCGGGGAATACCGGGCCGGGGCCGTGTCCCGGCTCCCGGGGGCACGGGGAGGATTCCCGGTTGCAGCGGGAGCACCGCAGGGTCCCGGTGCTGGGCAGCCGCGGGGCCACCGAGGTAATTAGTGAGCCTCGTCTAACGAGCAGAGCACCCCGAGGGGAGAGAAGCCTGCCGCCTATTAAAGCTATGCTAATTAGGAACTAATTACGGGCACAGCGATGTTTCCACCTTGGCCAGGCTGCAGTCCCCGCTCCAAAGCTGCCCCGGCCCGGCTGGGGAAGGGAGGGAAGGGGCGGGGATGGAGGGGGAGGCTGAGCCCGGGGAGAGCCAGGGCTGCTCCGGGGCGACCTCGGCACCCCCGGGACCATCCTGACACCCCCGGGATCATCCTGACATCCCCGAGCGGGGCCTGAGCAGAAGGAACAGCCGGGGATGCTCCGGTGCCAGCCCGGAGCACATTGCAGGGAGCCGGGGAGGGGAGCGAGGGGGCTCCTGGCACGGAGCCCTCACCCTGCGCTGGGCGAGGCGAGGTTTCCACCACCCACTGCGGTCTCCTTGCTTTGGAGAGCCCGTCCGGACCCCTGCGGGCTTTGCATCGCATCCCCCCGGCCCCACCGCAGCCTTCCTGCACGAACCGTGCTGCTGGAGAGGCTGCGAGGAGGCGACACGGCGAGGGCCATTCCCTGACATCCTCAAATCCCCTTCTTACGGGTGGGTGGCATCGCGGATAAAGCCCAGAGGGGTGGCTGGGGATGGGCGGCACCTCGGGGCAGGACTCACCCCTGGGCTGTGCCCGTTCCTCCCCAGCTCCCGGGGATCTTTCCAGGTGGGCTGGCCCGCTGCCCTGGCTCTGTGCCCAGCCCTGAGGTGCAGCATCAGCTGTCGTGTCAGCAGGAGGAAAAACATCCCGTGCGAAGGGCTTGAAATGGCAGCAGGAAAGGCAGAGAGAAAGAGCCAGTTTCGTTTTAGAGCCCTCGCCGGGCCCCGTTTGCCTCCCTGACAGGGAGGGGATGCAACGGCTCAGTCTGAGAAGTTATTTATGGAAATAGAGTTAATTATAGAAATACACGGTGCAGGAAAGCAGGAAGGGGCTGTCAGCAGCTCTGGTTGGCAGTGAGGGCTGGGAAGGGAGCAGGGCAGGGGTGCAGAACCTGCTGTTCCCAGGAAAACTGCTGGCACCACCAGAATTCCCAGTATTCCTGTATGGCATGGAGTGGGTCTGGCTGCTCTGGAGGGAGGAGATGGAGAGGGGACACGGGGGGGTGACTGTCACAGCCACCACCAGAGAGCAAACATCCCCTGGCACATGGATTACACCACTCCTAACCCTGAACACATGCCAGCTGTAACTTAGCAACCTCACCTGGGTAAAAGCATCCCACCAGGAATGCAGGTCCTCGGGAGATGCAGCCTTGCACTCATTCCCAAATCTCAGCAACAACTCCAGCCAGAGAGGAGCCGTGGAGCCAACCCTTCCTGTGCTCCTGGAAATCCCCTTTGTCCCCCAGAGCCACAGGATGAGATGAATTAAACGCTTCCCTAACCAAACATGAGTCACCCACGTCCACAAAAGTCACACAGCAGTGACTCAGATCCCCTCCTGCCACTCCCCAGGCCTGGGGAGAAGCTGGAACTCAACCTGATCCAAGCAAAAATCACTTGGAACAGTCTGTGATTTCTCAGGAGAAATGAAGGTAGTAAATGATTGGTAATAAATTTATTTATGATATTGATTTTACAGAGCTAAATGGAACATAGAAACAGCACCAAGCCATTGAAGTTTGTTCTACAAAACCAGGTTTAATACAAAAGGATGACAGCAATGCCTCACTCTGCGCTTCTGGACGGTTAAAAAAGCTCCCCCCAACCCCACCAAGAGTTTAAAAAGGTTTCAGAACAGAGGCACCGGTGTTTGAGAGAGTTTCTATGGCAGCAGTGATGATCTTGATACATTTTGGAAGAATCAAGGTTGCCTTTATTCCCTATTTATTCCAGTGCAAGGGGCTGGTCCTTGCCTTGAGAGCTTTGAGTCATCTGCCCAAACACCCACACCCAAAACTATTGGGGAAGAGCCACCTCCATGCAGGACATTCCCCATTTAATGGGAAAACCTCCTGGTTCTGCTCCTGGAGAACTCTGCCCCGTGCCCGTGGAGTCACCCAGGGGTGCCAGGGGAAGGCGCAGCCTCTGCCAGGGCCTGGCACAAGGAGCACACCTGGATGTGGCAGCCCTGGCCAGGGCAGGGCAGGGCAGTGCCCTCAGCCAGCCCAGAGCCTGGAGCAGGAGCAATCCATGCATCCAGCCCCAGGATATCCTCAGGAGAGCAGCACCCACGGGGCACAGGGCTCAAACCCCCACTGGCTGCACTCTGCAGGTTCTCCTGCCCCATGCCAGAATGGATTTGGGCCCTGCAGCCCCAGGAGCTATTGCAGAGCCCTGGGAAGAGCAGAGCAGCAGCTCCTCTGGTGAGCCTGAACTGCCACACACTGGTGCCATTTCCTGGGAAACAAACATTCCTATGCTGGGCAGCAAGAGAAGCTGAAGTAACCAAGTGAGTACAGACACAAGACACGATGCAGCAGGGCTGGGATGGACCCAGGCTGCTCCTGGGACCCCCAGGGGCTGCAGGGACAGTGCCAGTCCCAGTGCTGGCACATCCCTGCTGCCACACCAACACAGACACTGCAGCTGCCCAGCTCACACGTGGACACTCAGCCCTCAGAGCCCTCCCAAAGCTGCTCTGCAATAGCCACGGGGCAGTCCTGGGCTGCAGCCACAGCCAAGCGCCTTTAGAAGCTTCCTATATCCTTTATTTCCCACCCAAATCCCCCCCACCCTGCCCCCAAAATAATAAAGCACACAGACTGCAGACTGAAAAGTGTTAACAGCATCACAAATTCTCTTCCACCACCCCAGCCCAGCCCAAACCACCAAGGCACATCAGGCTCCCTCCCTTACTCCAGGCCCAGCTCTGCCCAATTCCCCCTCTCCCCAATTTTGGATGGATGAAGCCAACACCAACATTTTCCTTGCTGGGCTTCCTCGCTGTCTTTGCACAGATAAAAACAAATGCTAACAAAGCCACGCCTGAACTGCCACCCTAATGTTTCCATGGGAAATGTCATCTTTAAGCACATTCCCTGATGGGCTCAGCCACCAGTTGGCCTTTGCAGAATTGAGGTCAAATTTTGCACGCCCAGGCTCTGGCAGAGAAGCTCAGGCCAGGAGTGCATTTATTCCTTGTGAGTGGCTGTGTGCTGGCCACGGGAGCCAGGTCTCTGTGGAAGGCTCACTTTGGTGCAATTCCAGCTTCCCACCAGCTCAAGCCCATCTTCCTTCCAAGCCATTATTGCCCTGAATCGGTGAGTTCGAAGAGTTTCCAGCAAGCAGAGCAAACAGAGCCGTGCAACCCCCAGCCCTCGGGCCGGGCCCTGCTCCTCCCACCACCACCAGCGAGGGGCCCGGCCCTGGCAGAGTCCCTGTCCACACCCACAGCCCGGCTGCTCCGCCCTGCCGGCCCTCAGTGCTCCGAGTCGGACAGGTAGGTGGGCTGAGTCCATCTCCACACCAGCATGTCCTCCCCTGCCACCCTGTGCGACTCCGTCTGGATCCGGGACTCGTTGGAGGCCAGGAAATCCACGGCTCTGTCCCACACCCGCTTCATCTTCTTCCTGCAAGGAACAGCAGGGAAAGAAATCACAACCCCAAGCTCGTTGTGCTTCCCTGCCTGCAGTGCCTGGCTGCTCTCTGTGCAGCAGAAAAGGGCAGCACACCCTGGAGTGGAGATTAGACCAGGGCATGGACACAGATCCTGCCTGGGGAGAGGATGGGAGCCTCGGTCAGTGCCCTGAATTTCTGCCTCAATTTGTGCTGCAAAGGGACTGAATGAGCAAATTGCCCTCCCCACACAGAGATCTCAGCCAGGGGGACACCCTGATGGTCAGCCCAGCTCTGCATCCAGCAGTTCTGAGCAGCTCACACCCAGGCATGGGTCAAACAGCTGCAGTCTTCACTTGCAGGGAAAGTTCTGGGTCTGACACAGAGTGAGGATGTTGAACACTCCCCAGAACAAAGCAGCTCCATTTAACCAGAACACAAGAAATGCTCCTGCAGAGATGGACAAAGCAGGATCCAGGGGGCAGCCCTTCAGCCCCACCAGCCACAAAGCAACCTCAACCACAACTCCTGTCTGAGAAAGCACCAAACCCAACCATCCCACCCCAGCTCCCTTCCCAGCTCACACTGCTGACTTTCCAGGCACACATCTCAGAAGAGCCCCCAGTATCCTGTTCAGCTCATGGGAAGGTTTGTTCTGAACAGCTCAGCACTGTGTGGAGAGCTGGGTGGGATGGCAAAGGGACAAACCAGATGAAGGAGAGGACAGCTGATGCTCCATGTCCAAGCAAACCAAGTCCAGGTACTGCTGGGCAGAACCAGGACAACACAACTGTGGGACTACACCAAGCACCAGCCCCAGGACTGTCACAGTGCCCTGCACCACAGCCTGAGCTGTGTCCCCACCCAAAGGCTGCAGCCTCCTCCGGCAGCGCAGCTCCAGAGGTGCCCTGAGCTGCATTTGGAGCTGTGCTGATCCCACCCTGCTGCTGCCAGCCCTGCTGGGTGCCCAGAGCCAGCTCACCTGCTCTGGGGGGGGATCAGGCTGTCCCGCACGTGGAAGATGCCAACGTAGGGGTAACGCTCCAGATTCCGCTCCCATTCCTTGTAGTGGTCGTGGACAACAGCTGGAGGACAGGAGGACACAACAGTGAGGACAGGAGGACACAGCAGTGAGAGCTCAGCCTGTGCTCCCTGTGCTCCCAGAGCTCCTACCTATGATCATCTTCACCATTGCATACATGGCCTGTTCCTCCTCCTCCATCTTCCGCCAGCGATACCTGAGGAAGATGAGGATGCCCCAAAGGGCTACCAGACCTGGGAGAACAAAAACAAAGGAACTCAGGAACTGACACTCCTGTACCTGCTGCATGCAGGTTTACTTCTGACACTGCCTCTCCCCAGAGGCACCATTCACTCCCTGTGACCCAGGCCTGCTTGGAACTGAACCCAAGTGACTCCTTTTGTTCCCCAGTGCAGCTGCACCCCAAAACCCTTGGTGCTGCCCCCACCTGCAGCAGCAGAGCACCTGTGGATGTGGGATGAGGTGGCTGGAAGGCCCCAGCACGGAGCTGCCCCTCACAAAAGAAACCTGAGCACAACCACAGGGCCCCAGATCTCCAAATCCCAGCGGAGTCTTTGCCAGAGGCTTCCCCCATCAGGATTACTTTGGAAGACTGTCAGGTTTCACTGCTCCATGGAGAGCTGCTGGATGAGGAAATAAAACCTGGAGCTCCTCTGCCAGCCCAAAATGCAGGAGATCTGTATGGAAGGTTTAGCACTGACAATGCCCCCAGTAGGAATTCAGTGTCTGCAATAAACAAACTGTCCCCTGTCCCCCCCTCCCTGTCAGGCTGGATTATAAACTCCTCCAGTCACACAGCTCTCGTTATCACCTCGCTGGGTAAAACCCCTGTCTCAGCTGAGGCATGACAGACTATTCCAATAAAACCTCCAACCCTGAAATGCTACAAGTCATCATTAAAGAGGCTGGAGGACTTGGGAGCTTAGAGCAAGAAAAAAAAAAAGAAAAACTGACTCCTTTAGGTAAGTGAACACACTTATTTTGCAGCCCATAATAATGAGCACTTGAGGAATGCCCAGAGAGCTCATCAGCTGCCAGATTTAAAGCAACTTTTTAAGCACTCACAGCATACGAGCAGCGCCGTGGGTCTCCCTGTGCTGCCAGAACAAAGGTTAATTAGACATTAACTCATCAGCAGATTTATTTCACCTCAGCTAAGCATTTCCTGTGGTTGAGGAATGTGTGCCCACAGGGGCTCACGCCTGCAGCTGGCAGGGGGAGCCCCAGCACCCACTTACTCCAGAAGAACAGGAAGAGGTTCATGATGGTCGTGACCACGGCCCGGCGGAAGCGGCAGCCCAGTCCCATCTGGGGGTGTGCAGACTCCAGGCAGAACACTTCCTCCACGCTGGAAACCCCCTCTGACAGGTCCCTGCCTTTCAACCTGATGGGAAAAAACCTCAGTGAGCAGGGCAGGCTCCAAGTGCAGCCCTGAATCAAGACAGGGAGAACAACCAGACTGCGGATGCAGCAGCCCCAGGGGCTCCAGGAATTGCCCTGACATCCTTGTGCTGCCTCCTGCCAGAACAGTCTGGGCCTGGCTGCTGAGCCAGGGATGGATGTGGCTTCAGAAAGGCAGTGGCTGCAACTCCCACTGGCACAGGGAAGTCTCCCTGGGCAGCCTCTCTGGCAGCCCCTCTTGGTGTGCAGAGGATTAAACTCCAAACTGGATTCCCACCTCCCAGCACAGAGATGGAAACGTTCCCTGAGTCAGAGTCACTGCTCAGCCCCAGCAGTGAGAGCTGGGGGAGCCAGACTGGCAGCAGGAACGGCTCAAAGAGGGACAGAGCACCAGCAGAGAGCCCTGCAGGACCCTCACCCCTCTACCTGCTGCTCCTGAGCCCCCAACCTGCTCCAAGCTCACTCCACCCACCCTGAACCATCCCCAGAGCTCACAGCCACTGAGTGATCCCAGGGACAGCCACCAGATCCAGGGGAACTGGACCAAAGGGGATTCTATTTTTTAAGCTCCTAATTCTGTCTTCACTGAACAGCCCATTACACAAAGGTTTTCTCAATTTACCGGTGCTCAGCTCACAAACTGCTGAGAGCTCGGACTCGGTTCTGGGTTCTACAGGAGCTGGAGTCAAACAGTTGTTTCCCACCCCCTTGTCTTATTTACAATCCAAATTCCATGGAAATATTTCAAACATGCAGCAGAATCACCCAGTGCAAAGCTCATTTTCAGACTAACAAGTAAAATATAATCTCATGTAGCTAAAAACGCCAGGGGCAGGGTTTTGGGGTTGCTGCCATGCCAGCTCTGGGGAAGTGGATCTGTTTGGGGAACAGCCAGCAGAGCTGCTAATTCAGAAAATAAAAAGTGGGAGGATATTGTATCCCACAGCTTCTGACTTGGAAAGTGCTGGAGTATAAAAATACAAAATTGGAAAACTCTGGATCCCAGCCCACCTAGAAATGCAGACCTGCCCCTAAGGAAACCATGTCCCATCCTGGGAATTTGCACACACCAGTGATCAAAGCAGCAGCCACCGTGTGATCTGTGGATCACAGCAGCAGCTGCAGGAATATTTAAGAGCAAATGGAGCAGTGGGAATTCCCACAAGCCTTGCCCACCAACCCCAGCACCATGACTGCTGCAATTCAGTTAATCAGAGCCACATTTAGCAACGTGAAAATGCAAACAACTGCTCAGGCTCTGGAGTTAGTGCAGACTGGAGGCAGCCCACGCTTCCCAGAGGAAGGTGATGATGGCTGCTGACTCTGGGTAACACTCTTTCCTTAAGTTATGGACTGGATGTTGTGATTTTTCCCTAAAACCCCAGCATTGCTGTCATTTCTCACGTAGGGAGCCTGTTGGTTGAGAAATGCCCACTCAGTGAGCCACCACCCCCAGTCAGACCATCCACTCAGGAGGAATTTCCTCATGGAAAGGGTGGTCAGGCATTGGAAAACAGGGAGGTGGTGGAGTCTCCATCCCTGGAGGTGTCCCAGGAATGACAGGATGTGGCACTCAGTGCTCTGGGCTGGTGACAAGGTGGGCACTGGGCACAGCTTGGACTCTGTGATCCCAGAGGGATTTTCCAGCCTCAGTGACTCTGGGATTCAGTGTGCACTGGGTGTTCTGCCAGAGACACAACTGACCTAAAGACATCAGTCAACATCCATTTCCCTCCCCTGTTCCTCAGGCCTTGCTCCAGAGGCCCCCCAAGCCTGGCTGACATCTCCCACTGCACAGAGGGCTTTGCTGCCCAGTGAACCCTCAGGTCCAAGGATGCAGCTCCACAAGTGCACAAGGTACTGGAGAGAAGTCACCCTGGGAAAAGTGACAATGTGGACAAGTTTTAGAAGAGCTGCAGGCACAGGAGCATGGGCAGGACACCAGGACCCGCCCTGCCAAACCTCACAGGAGGCAAAACACAGCCACTGGTGGCCACAACAGCCCTGACCTCCCCTTACCCCTCAGGAGCAGCACATCCCTGGACAGTGTCCCACAGCCAGGGCTGGGAATCGCTCCTGGAGGGAGCTCAGTTCCCATCCTGCTGCAGGGCTGCACTTCAGCTTTGGAAGTTTGCCCAGCAAGCTCTGGCCCAGCCAATCCCAGCCTATCTGCTGCAGCCTAAGGAGCTCTGGAGCTGAAGGGCAGCACAGAGCCTGCCCAGCAACACCCACATCCCCAACTCTGCTTACCAAATGCCCAAATCCTTGTTGCTGTTCAGTATCCAGTGCAGGGCAGCTTCAAACTTCTGTGGGGAACTGCCAGTTACATTCTGTGCAAAGGAAGCCATAAGAAGATTAGTCCTCCATTCATTTCAAGTGCTGAACAACATGATTTCATTACAGCACTGGGAGAGCTCACTCCATATGCTCTGTCCCCAGGTTAATTCTTATCAGGATGCTGCAAACTGGAGGGAGGAGAACTAAGCCTGAAGGTCTGCCTGGCCTAAAGTCTTCTGACTGGGGAGATGATGCATGAAGCACTCTGTGAAATAACACCATCCCAGGCTGTTAGGACTAACCACTAAATACAACATAATCTTACTGACAGTTTACCAGGAAAGAAATGGAATGCTAGATCAGAGCAGTCTGTCTCCTGACACTCTGGAGTATAGAAAAATCCTTCTTCTGCCCAGCCCTCAATCCAGGGAAATTTCTGGTTTCAGAAGACTGATGGCTCCAGTGAAACAACAAACCATTAAGATTTACAGGGGCTGAATCAGAGATGGAGGAGAAAATGATTTTCAAAGAACTGCTGAGAACAGGGCTGGCCAAAGGGGAAGTGAGAGATATGGGAAAGAATCAAAGCAGGATGAGGAAGTAAAATGGATGGTGAATTGTTTTAGTGTCTATTATTTATTGCTTTATAAGAGACCAAGCACTGGGTTATATCCAAGCTGCTCAGAGCTCACTCACCATCACATGCTCCTTTGCCTCACTAACCCAAATGCATTTGCTTTTCAGGTTCTCAGGGTTTCCACATTCAAAATTACCTGGTTAAAAAAAAAAAGGAGTCAAATAGAAAAATCATGTTTGTAAAAAAGCCCTTGAACAGCTCAGAAGCACGCTCTGAATGAACCCCAGGAAATGCTCTCCTTTCCAATCAGCCCTGAGCAAAATTGAGATTGATATTGCAGGCAGATCAGATTATGACTATTAATAAAATGCTCAGCCACTGCAGAGGCTGGATAAGGGCAATCAAACCTCACACTTCAGAGCTGCTGTTGGATAAGGGCAATCAAACCTGACACTTCAGAGTGCTGAACACACAATGAGGGGGAAAGTATTGTTTCTGCCCCTTGCAGAGCACAGAACCACAGCTGAGCCCTGCTGCCACCAGGTATGAGGTGTGGAGCTAAGGATCAGTGCTCAAAGTGCCTCCAAGGAGCTGAAATCACAGCTCTGCCTTCTACCCAGGCAGGCAAAAATGCTGGCAAGGCACTAAATCCTCTCAATCTTGCCTCACCAAGTTGACTAAACAAATGTGTTAAGTAAATCTGGTGGAAATCCAAAGTCAGATTTGAGAAGATTTAGGAATTCTCTGCAGCTTCAGCATCCAAAGGCTTCAGCCTCAAGGTCTGAAATACAGAAAAAGGCACTGAAACCCTTCTACTGATTACCACTGTTCTGAATCTGGCTGAACAAGTCTCTGCTCAAACACTGGGTTTCCAGCAGCCTCCTCCATCCCCAAAAAGCAGTGATGGGCTGGATTTGCTCCTAGAGCTGTGCTGGGTCAGCTCCTCAGCTCAGAGAGCCTGTCCTGCTCTGTGGTGAGGAAAGAGAGAGGCACTCACACCTCTGCTGCCACATGTCAGCAGAAATGACAATTTCTCAAGTCACTCTGTTTGTAAGAACACACCAGTTTACACTTCTGCCTCTGTCCTGAACACAATTTCAAGCTGGTGGTAGAAAAGAATCAGAAAACCAACCAGTCCTACCTCAAATTCCCAACGCTTCAAGTACAACCAAGGCAGGGTGAGAGGAGTGCATTAGCCAAGCACTACTCAGAATAAAAATAAACCCACCTTTCCCTGTTTTCCTATTACCTGACTGCCCCAGAGCTCCTCAGAGGGAACTGGCTGTTCCATGGAACACTCCAAAGTGGGAAGAAAGCAAGCAGGAGCTGGGAGAGGCAGCTCCTGCAGGCTCAGCAGGGTTGGGATGCCCTGGCACTCACCTGCCTGCACGGACAGGTAATTGTAGAGCTCGTGCAGCACGGCCATGGTCACGTCCTTCTGCTTGGCCTGGCAGAACTGCAGGGCACAGACAGGGACACACGTGAGCAGTGGCACTGGGATGGTGGCACAGCAGCTCCACACACCAACCACAAGCCCAGCACTGCAGTCTGGCTCAGTCCTGCACCACCAGCTCCAAACAAATCACCTGAGCAGAGGAACATTCCAGGCACGAGCGACCCCAGGCATCCTCTGGAAGTGCCTGCCCAGTGGAACTGGCTGAGCTTTAAGGTCCCTTCCAGCCCAACCCAGTCTGGGATTCTACAAATGCCACCAACCCCCAGCCCAGCCTCAGATCCACCACCTCCACAACATCCCAGCACACCAGAACTCAGCATCCAACAGGAAATGTCTCTCCTGAACATGGAATGTTTGGGTTGGAAGGGACCTTGAACATCACACAGTTCCACCCCCCACACCTTCCCCTATCCCAGGTTGCTCTGAGCCCCATCCAACCCGGCCTTGGGCACTTCCAGGGATGGGGCAGCCACAGCTTTTCCAAAAATCCATCCTCAGAGGGAACAGGGCTGTGCAGGCTCTCCGTGGTGGAGCTCAGGGAATTAGCTGGATTAAATCTTGGGCTGTTAAAGCTGAAAACAGCTTTATTGCAAACCAATACCGCTGCTGCTACAACTGTTAAAAGAAATTGATTCCCATAATTGGGAATTTAAATTTTTATCTTTCAGCGTCTCATACACATCCCTAAGTTAATCTGGCCCATTAATTCCAACTCATCAAGTCCCAATTTTTCTGTAAAACGATAGAACTAATCATTTTACAGTGATTCTGCTATGGGTGGAAGAGAATACCTAGAATAATCACTGTTCTGTGAGAATTCACAAGATTGAAGAGAAATAAATAAATGCTTACATCATCCGTGCTTTTGTCACAATCCACAGGCAAGAGATTAACTAGGAGAGAGAAGAGGGTGAGTTAGCTGGCTGCACACAAGAGCTTTGATCAAGAAAATAATTATCTTTTTAAAAGCAGGCTCTACTTAAAGCCTGATTTTGCCATTGTTAATCTCCCCCTGGCAGCACCTTGAGATACAAACGGCCCCTCCAGGAGCTGCTTTGGGAGCAGCACTGAAGAAAAACACACAAATGATGCAGGTGATGGATGTGTTCAGCTGGGAACTGAAAACTGGGGCTGGATGTTTCAACAGAATTATCTTTACACTCCAGTGCTGCCTCTTGCTGCCCATCAAAGCCACCTGAGATATCCCAGCACAGGCAGGGAGGGAGGGAAATGAACCCTCCTCCAGGGCTGATTTCAGCTGGAGCTCTGGGCTCTGCAGGGCTTGAACAGCTCCCTGCCCCTGAGGCACCTTCCAGGGCCTGCACAATCCCTACCTGAGCAGGATTCCTGCCTCCAGAATTCCTGGCAAAGCTCCAAGGGGCGCATCCAGTGGCACTGGGCAGTTTTATCCTGGCTTTGGGCACACAGCAGCTTTCCCAGCCCATGTTAAGGGGACAGTGTGCCCAGGCTCAGGACCAGCACCTTCCCAAACAGCCCCCAAACCCTTCTGCCTTCAGCTCAAAGCCTGAAAGGTCCCTATTTCCAGCTGTTCCAGCTGCTGGGGAAGGCCCTTTTCATTCCTCATGGAAGCTCTGCCACAGCTGAAGTGCTGAATTGACCCACTGCACCTCCCCCTGGCTCGGAGAAAGGCTGGGAAGGGCTGTGCTGGCAGAGGGAATATCAAAAACACACACCAGGTACCACACAGACATTGTGTCACCCCATAAAATCCATCCTTGGCCCAGCAGGCATCCATAAAATCCATCCTTGGCCTAGCAGGAACGGCTCTCCACATAAACCCCACATTCTGAGGGACTGAAGGCCAAACTTATTGGGTAAAACAAACTTTTGATTTGTTTTCCATGTCTAACAAGGTTTCCCATGCTGGAAAGAGCTGAGAAGAGGGACAGAAGCAGAAATGTCAGGTTATGGCAATGAGAATGATAAATGTGATGGGGATGGAGGCAACAAAGGGAAAGCAGGAAGAAAGGCGAGGAATAAAGTTTAAACCAGAATTAAACCAGTGCACGTACAGCTCTCCTCTCTCCTGTCCAGCCAGCCTGACCCAACCATCTTCACCACGAGGATGCCCAGAAAGATGAGGAGCAGCACCAAGCTGGCGAGGCAGAGGAACTGGGACAGGTAATACTCCAGGCCTTTCCCCTTTCCCTCGGGCTGCCTCGGGGCTGAGCGCAGCAGGGCCGTGCGGGCGGTCACTCCGTGCCCCCCATCACCGCCCGCCCGCCACGGGAAGCGCCGGATGAGCCCCCCAGCCCGGCTGCTGGCATCCCGCTCTGCCTCCTTCCCCACGCCGGCAGCCAGCTCCTCCTTCCCTCTCCTGAACAGGCTGCTGAACCTCCCCGGAGCCGCCGAGGAGCCCCACTGCGTGCTGGGGGTCACCTCGCTCTCCCGTCTCCACCAGCTGTTGGAGAGCCCCTTCCTTTCCCCCGCTGTGTCCCAGGAAACCCGGGAGCTCTGCGCCCCAACTCCCCCTCCTGATGTCCCCCAAAAGCTCCTGGACTTCTCCTCGCTGGGGAGGGGCTTGGAGCCCGCCGAGGAGCCCCAGGAGGGCGTGGAGCTCAGCCCCCCAACCCCATCCAGCCCCGAGCCAGCCCTGCTGCCGAGCCCCCCGCTCCTCTCAGCTGACGGGCTCCACTGCGATGAGGAGTTTGACCCCCGAAACCTGTCCAGGGTTGGTCTCAGGCCACTGCTGAGCCCCCCACTCCTCTCTGATGCGCCCCACTGAAGCGAGGAGCCCCGAAATCCATCCACGGTCCCCCCCAGCCCATGGCTGAGCCCC
>VZRZ01005358.1:126048-151874 GCA_013398175.1 Climacteris rufus
CTTATCACCCCTAGAACACCTTATCACCCTCTAAAACCCCTTATCACCCCCTGGAAACCCTTATCACCCCCTGCCACCCCTTATCACCCCCTGGGACCCCTTATCACCCCCTAGAACCCCTTATCACCCCCTGGGACCCCTTATCACCCCCTTGGCCATGGAAATCTCCCAGAGGCTCCAGCACAGCTTTGCTCCCTGGAAACCTCCCTGGGGATGTGGCAGGGGTGATGCTTTAGGATTTGAGTTTTTATATTTTTCATACATTTTTAATCCTGCAGTTCTTGAATGTGTAACTCTCAGCTCCATGCTCAGAGTGTGAGCTGCTGTTTTCCCATTTGGTCAGACAAAACAATTCCTCTCCAGCCCTGAGACCCCAGCACATCTTACAGCCTCAGGCCCCAAAAAATATAAACAAAAAGTGGGGTGGGGGGGAGGAAACTGGGGGTAAATGACTTCATTACCTGAAGCTGTAATTGGAAGATTAAACCCCAATATGCAAATGTACCAAACTTATAAAAGTACAAAATCCTGTGACCCGTTATCCATTCTGGGTGTAGCCCCTGGGGGTGGGTTCTGTCTGCCCTAAATGTACCTTGAAAGCCTTTCAGTAAATATAACCACTTTTTTACTCTCCTAATTTTGTGTGGCTTCTCTTTAGGTCCTAATGGATAAGGCATCAGGGGGGTGATGGAAAGGTTTCCCCCCTCCCTTCCCTGAACAATTTGCACCAACCCCATCCGACACCGGTCCCCATTTTAATTGACTTTTCCAGTCCTTTTTGGCATGGTTATGATGGATACAGCTGACGAGTCAGCAGATGGTGTTGGGAAGTGACAAATTAGTTACCAAGAAAGGTCATTTCTTCAAAGCACGAAACTTTCCCATGTCTTGTCCCGCTGTCCCTCCAAGACACGGCCGGCTGGCAGCTTTCCATCCATCTGGGATGGAGCCTTCTGCCTGGGGAAGGACAACCTTCCAAATCAAACAGAGGGATGGAAATTAATCATATCTGTATTAGCAGCATGCAGCCTGCCAGCTTCACCTCTTAATTATGCAAGAGTGCTCAGACAGGAAGGAATCGTGGAGCTGGAAATCAAGGATCTGCCTCCAAGTCTGGAAGCGCCAGGGCAGGTGGGAGCAACAGGCACCTCCTGGCTCTGTGTTGGTCCAGTCCATAAACTCAGCTTTTGGCACGTCCTGGCTGCAAAACAAGGATAAATGAAAATAAAAAATCCCGGCTGGAGGTCTCCCTGCCAGCACTGTAATTCCAAAATTCCACCCTGCTGCATCCTGGCACAGTCTGCAGCCTGCAGCCCCCAAAACTCCCCTTTGGGCTGCGGTGCCAAATGGCAGCAGAGGTTAGAAACTCAACAAAGACATGATGTGCAAGAGGGGGTTGTGTGCAGGTCTGCTTGTTCCTAAAGCTGAACGTTTGGCATAACTGGGAGTCATTTTCCCGGGAAACTGGCAGTGGAAGTGCAGTCCATTAAGCCTGGTATCAATTGCAGTGTCAAGGAACATGAGGCAGAGCGAGCTCCCCGTGCCAGAGGCATGGAGCATTTGTCTCCATGTCCTCTGCTTCCCCCTCCAAGCTGCTCCAGACTCAGGGATTGGCAAGTGGCAATGGGGAATCGCAGCCGGGATGAGCCTGGTGCAGAACTGGAGCCCAGGGAAAGCACGTGGGGCAGTGGGATGGACTGAAATCCCACCCTCCTGCTCCAGGCAGGCACTGGGGGGTCCCCAGCAAAGCTCCCAGTTCAGGGCTGAGCATCAGAGCTCCAAGAGCCACTGTGGGTCACATCCCATTCTTTCCCCATATCCAAAACTGCTGGGATGGAGCTGGGAATGGGGGACAGGACTCTGGGCAGGGCCAGCTGCTCCCACAGCCCTGCCAGACCCACCATTAGGCTTGGCAAAAACCTGTCCCCTACCCCCAGTTCCCCTTCCTGGAGCCCACAGTAATCTCTGTCTCACCCCATTCCCATGGAATTCTTTTTGCTGGGAGTCAGATGGGTCCAAAAGGTGGCACAGGATTGAACTGCTGCAGTCACACAGCCAGGCTGGCGTGGGAAGGAGCTCATTCTGGGCTCCCTGCTCGGGAAGCAGGAGCAGAAATCTCCTTCTCCCAGCCCAGGCACATCCTCCAGCTGCTGTCCCTGCACGGATGTGTTATGGATTTCACAGGCTCCAAACACTCCTGATGAATAAAGCACCAGTGGCAGATTCTAGTGCAGTTTTCCAGATATTAATGCCAGATAAACATTTGCAGAATCACAGGCTTAAAGCACGTGGTAATTTGCAGCATGAATATTTTACAGGCCCGGATTTCCCCCTCCTGTCCCCATCCCACTCGGATTCCTCCCCTGGTGGAACTCAGGGTAATTCATGGCAATTCCTGGCTGGGCAGGGATCAATAGGAAGGATTTACATCTGGCTGACTCCCCTGACCAGTTCAGCTCCTGGCTCTGACAGTCTCAGATTAACAGGGAATTTGTCTCATGGAGTTTCTCCCTCTCCCACTCTGTTTCCCACAGCCACTCCAGAGGCTCCAGGGGCTGCAGGCACAGGGCAGGTGTGGAAGGAGGGAAATGTTTGGGAGAGCAGCAGAGGCTCAGGAGCCTATCAGAGGCAATGATCTCACTTCTACCTGCCCTTGTACCCCCTCAGCACCTGCATCTCCCAGAGACTCCGAGGAGCAGCTCCATCCCAGCAGGATTGGGATTGACATCCCCAGTAACCCCACCCTGTCACACCCAAACCTCTCTGGAAGCCAGGCCTGAGCTGCCCTGGGCACCCCAAAGCTGGGCACACCTGGAAATTCTGCCTCAGTTTCTCCATGGAAGAACAAAAGAGAGGAAAAAGGTTTTCTGGACAGAGCCTGGCTGGATTTGGCTTCTCTACAAGGGCTGGAGGGACAGGCACTGAACAAAATAACAACCCCATAGCAATCCTCTTTCATTGGAATGAAAGAAAAACCCCAAACATTTAAAAAATCCCCTTTTCTAATAAAATAAATGTCTGTGCTTGTAAAAAGTTCTTATTCTCTCAATCAAGGAAAAAAATAAACAGGAGAAAAATGTTTCCTTGCCTCGTTTTTCTACATTTTTGGTGACTCCTTTGCCACCCTCTCCCCGATCTGGAAGAAGTGAGGAGAGAAGGGAGAGGAGGTGAGAAAACACGACGGGATGAGGCTCAGCTGTTCCCATTTTGGTTTTCAAATCCAAGCCACCGGGTTTTCACTGGAAGGCTCAGGGATATTTTTAGGAATGGTACAAAATGCAGCCTCGTGCCCAGTGAGGGGCTGTGAGTGGCTCATCCTGAGGGCCTGGGTGCTGTCCCTGGGCACCCCACTGTCCTTTTGGGGTGCTGGTGACCCCAGGCAGGCGATGGGAGAGCCCAGCCAAGCCCTGAGCTCAGCTCAGGGACATTAAATCACTCAGCATTTCAGCCCAAGAGATCCCTGCTCTGCTCACAGGGGATATTTATTCAATTTGATGAGGAGGAATTCAGCTTTTACACACTCCAGGCACCCACTGACCTTTTATTGCCTCATTCCCTCCTTCCCCCATCCTGTTCCTGTATCAAACACGAGGGGAACAGGTTGAGCACTGCAAGACAACAACATTAAGGCACCATAAAAAGCACCAAATGGGTTTTTGGGGGCTGCTCGTGCTGTGCCATCAGGAGGAGGGTGATGGACAATATTCCTACTCCCCACTGGATGCAAAGTCCAGCCTTGTGCAGGTGAAGCACTCAGGTGTTCCATGGAGAAAAGGGGAGCTGGGAGCAGCATCCAACCCCCGGGATCTGCAGGTGCTCACCATGGACAGCGACTGCTCCTGTGCCCATCCAGCGGGAGAGAGGGGCAGGGAAAACAAGCAGGGGAGGAAGAAAAGCATGGAAAGAGAGAAGAGGGGAGAAAGAAGGGCAGGGGAAACAAGCAGGAGAAAGAAGACGAGGGAATGAAAGCGAAGGGGAGAAAGAAGGGTGAGGAAAAGAAGCACAGGGGGAAGAAGAGTAGGGAAAGAAAAAAGAGGAGGGAAAGAAGGGCAGGGAAAACAAGCAGGGGGGAAGAAGAGGAAGAAAAGAAAGTGAAGAGGGGAAAGAAGGGGTCTAGCCATGGCTGTGCTCAGCAGTGCCAGCTGCCAGCAGATTTCCCGAGGCAGGATGGTGCTGGATGCCCAGGATTTATTGATGCTGCCACTGGAGTCACCCTGCTCATCCCAGCACCCCTCAGCAATCAGTGGCTGTTTTTCTGCCACAGAGGAGAAGGGTTCTGGCTTTCAAGGCCCCAGTTCATCCTGTGAGGAAGAAGGAATCAGAATTGGATGCCTTCTGGGTGATAAAGAGAGGCACACGTGGCAGGTCAGCGTGTTCCTTGGTGAGGGATCTCGGGAGAGACCTGGGGACAAGGAACTGCACATCCATCCTGGCCGGGACATGAGGAAAACGGAGTGGAAAACTCTGACAGCAGCAGAAAGGTCTGCAGAGCCACTGGGGCCTGTGCAGCCGGGTCTGATCCCAGCACAGGGCTCACATTTGGTAAAATGCCTGTTTAATCCATGGATATTTTGCTTAGGCGTGGAATAGCAACCTCAGCGAAAGCCTCTCAACCACAAAGGCTTTAGAGAGCTAAACAGTAAAGACTGGGAATTAAGGAAAATAAATATTAATGAAAGGGGTGGAAAAATCCATCATTTTTCCAGACAATCCTGCCCGTGCTCCTCTGCACGGGGCTGTTGCATTCGCGGCTCTCTGGAGCACCACGTGCAGGGCTGGAACTGCAGCACAAGCCACAAAGAGCCTGGAGGGAGCCCACATCCCACAGGAGAGGGAAAAGGGAACAGGAACTGCCCAAGAAATGGGTTTTGGGCCAATATGGGATTGAACGTGCAGCAAACCCTGTGCTGGTGTCGGTGGCTGTGGGTCAATCCCGGAGCGGCGCAGTCGGAGCCAGCACCGTTATGTAAAGGGATGGGGAGAGGCCCAGCCTGGGCTGGATGGAAGAAGTGAATCCAATTACAGGATGAAGGGCACAGGGAGAGGATGGACACATTTGGTTTGGAGCAAATCCCTGAAAGGCTTTAAAGCAGGGATGGCAAAAAGAGGACGAAAATGAAATGCGGTGCAGGACACGCGGCCTCCACTGAGAGGAGTCGGGGCCTTGGAATGGGGCAGGAGGCAGGGAACAGGGCTCTGCTTCCAGCTGAGGGACAAATACCACCAGGATGTGGTTCTCTGGGGGCTGGGACACCAGTTTGGCTGATCATGGGGTTGCTGGAGTGAGGAGCCAACCCTGCCAGGCACCAGGGAACAGCCCTGCTGGAAAGAGAAAACGAGCAGGCAACCCCCAAATTTCCTCTCTGCTGCTTCCCATAAGATTATAACCCAGCTGCCCAGGTCACAGCAGTCTCCAGACTTCCACTGAGAAAACCAAGGGCTTGTATTAGAAAGAGGAAAAAAAATAAATTGACCCAGTTATGACAAAACGAAGCAGCGTGTGCACAGCATCGCTGTGGAGAGCCACGAGCAGCCACAACAGGGCCCTGGGGAGTTACAGGATTCCACTTCCAATGAGATTTACAAATTAAAAATGAAAGAGCTGGATTATTTCTGTGTGCCTGAACCCCCTTTCTTGGCTGCTGAGTTGGGCTCAAGGCTGGACTGTGGTGATGCAGTGGACACTGTGGGGCAAGGGGATGGTGCTGTGCACGTTCATCCCTCGGGAATTAGGGAAAAGCCTTGATTTTGCCTCTCTGACTTGGCAGTCAAGCACCTGCCACCGGTCAGGCAAAGCAGAAGAGCTGGACACAGATCCCTGACCCCCAGCTGTCCCTGTTAACTCCTGCCCAAGAGCTCAGAGAGCCCACAAACCAGACCAAAACCCAGACTGACTCCAGTTTGCAGGATGGGGAGGTCAGAGCGTCTTTGCCATCGCTCCCGGCGCAGCCCCCGCGGTGCCGGAGCTGCCGGGATTTGCCGCCTGTGCCGGCTGCTCCTCCGTGGGGCCGGGGGCACCGTCTTGCACACCTGCCCACTCTGCCACAGCCCCGGGTTGGCACCGAGGGAGAGGTGTTGACAGCACCACCCGGAGCGAAGCCGCTTGGCAGCTGAGCCGGGATTGCTCAGCTCCTTGGCAGGGGAACGGCGGGGCCTGAAGGCTGCCTGTCTCTCCAAGGAAATCCTGTTTGTGGGGACATCACCTGCATCAGCAGCGAGGAGGAAAAGGCTGGGAGCTGACAGGGCCCTGCCTGCTTGCAAATACCAGGAGAGGAGGTTGGTGTGGAGAAGCTCTCCCCGTTTCCCAGCTGCTTTGTGGCTTGGGGGGTGGTGTGTCCTGGGGGGAGAGCCTGGTGCAGGATGGCGATGGAGATCCTGCATGGAAGACAGGAGCTGGGCTCCCTCCTGCTCAAATTTTGTGCGTGGGACACAGGAGAAAGCTTTCTGTGCACCTTTATTTTTTGGGGCAGAAGCAAGGGCACAAAGCACCACCCCAGCCCCCTGTCCTGGGTGGGTGCACAGGGCACAGCCACGGAGCCACGGAGCCACCAGCCATGGCCAGGTAATCCCTGCCGGGGGAGGGACGGCCCAGAGAACCCAATTGTAAATACATCAGTGTCCTCCTTCTCCCTGCCACACGTTTAAATCTATTTGATCCACCCTAATGGATTGATCTACAAGTTTGTGCACACACATCCTGCTTTGGACGGGCGGCTGGCAGCGCCTCGCCCATCACGGCCTGTCAGCTCCACTCAGCCTCACCTCCACCGCAGAGCGAATCCAATTACAGGATAAAGGGTTTTCTTCCCCTCCATATGGTCTCTATAACGCTCTGGCTTTATCTTGCCTTAACCCCTTTCCTGGCGAGGGAGCTCACAAGCCCGGCGTAAGCGGCTCAGCGCAGCAGCCCTGGGTGGCTGCTATGTGATATGGGAAGTGGGGTCTTCCCAGGGCAGCTGGAGGCACATTCCTGCCTCTCCTCCTTCCCACTAGAGAGGAATGAGCCCCTCCAGAAGGGAGATTCAGGGCAGCACTGGTTACAAAACCAGCCAGAAGCACAGG
Source organism: Climacteris rufus (assembly GCA_013398175.1). Classification (NCBI taxonomy): domain Eukaryota; kingdom Metazoa; phylum Chordata; class Aves; order Passeriformes; family Climacteridae; genus Climacteris; species Climacteris rufus. Next base: position 133,111 of record VZRZ01005358.1, read on the forward strand.
AGCGAGCTCAGCCTTGTGGGGAGCACTGTGCTCACGGCCGGGGTTCTCGGTGCTGTGCGTCAGCCCAGCACCAGGAGCTCAGCACAAATGTTCTCCTCGTGGCTGATTCATTGTGATTTTGCATCTCCCTCCACCTTGCTCTGCCAGGTGTTCCCTGTGTGCCCCTGGGCAGGCAGCTCCTGTGCCTTCTGTTGCCCAGCAGGGACGGGGATGGGCACCACAAAGGGCTCCCACCTCCCCCGTGTGTGAGCTCTGCCTGCCACTGATCCCTGCGAACCAACCGTGTCGGCTCTGTGCAAGCCGGTTATTTGATTATAATTATCATTTCTTGCTTTACACAGGACATGAAAGCCCAGAGCAGCTCAGGGCCCCGTCACGCCGCGCACGAACAAACAATGAACGAGAGACAATCTCATCTCAAAGCGCTTGGCAAAGCAGAAAAACCTGCAAGGGGGAAGAAAACCCTTTTCTTGAGGACAAACACAAAGGCAGCAAACCTCTCCTCCCGCATTAGCCAGGGCCTGGAATTTGCTGTTGTCATAGACTCAGCACAGAAAACAACCTGGAGCTCTGCAGGAGAGAGAACAGCCCATAAACTTTCCCCGCTCAGAGACACCAAATTAAAGCCATCTCTGTGACAGGGATGCAGCAGGAGCCGAGGTTGCATTCAGGACACGTCCTGGAGGGACCAGCCACCCTCACTGGTGTCATTTCCCTGCACTGGGTTTATTCAAGGCCTTGGCCATTGCTCCGGCTGCGCTGACCTGCCCAGAGCTCTAAATCCACTGGCCCCGGGGCAGTGACCCAAGGGGACAGAGCTGAGCCCATGGGGACAGCTGGGAAGGGACAGCCAGGTGACTCAGGCTTACCTGCTCCACAGCCAGCACCCAAAAAGGGGAAAGGTCCTGGTCCAGGTCTCGTTGATGGTCAGTTCAAAGCCCTCTTGGTCCAGTTCTCTCTCTGAAAGGTGTCTGGGGACCACAACTGAAGCCAAATCTCCCCCTCCCCTGAGCTGCCAGGGCGAGTGGAAAGGATCTGCTGAGCCAGCAAAGGTCCCATCCCTCTCCCAAAAAGTGCAGCTGGTTGTTCCCCCAGCACCCAGACTGTCAGTGCCCCTCTTCCCCCCACAGCTGGGCTTCCTTTGTGCCACTCTCAACCCTTCAGGAGAGGGCAGGACACCACAAAGGGGTGGCAAGAAACGATGGGAGGTGAAAATTAACTGTGCCATGGGATAGCTGTGTCCACATGCAGAGCCTGGGAGAAGCACCAGAGCTTCTGGATGCTGCTGGTGCTGGCAGCAAAGCCCAAGTGGTTTGAAGGTGGGGCATCCCAGTGAAATATTTGAGCTGAAGATTTGCTTTCTTTTCTGAAGGTGGGCCACCACAGTGAAATATTTGAGCTGGGGAGAGTTGCTTTCTCCCATGGAAGCTGGGAGGGACACACTGGAATGGAGATGGATGCACAGCTGGTTTTGTGGATTAGCATTGCTGGGATCTCCTTTGATATTCAACTAATTCTGCAAAAACGTGCCTGATTTTTGTACATCTGAGAGCCTGACTATGGCCAGGAGGGGCATGAAATTCCTCCAGGGACAGCTCTGTGAGCGGTCAGGCCACAGGACTCCTCCACAAGCAGCTCACCCCCTCAAGGACCAGGAATTTCAAGGCTGGTGGCTTCGGAGGGAGACGATTCCAAGAGGCTTGGCCATCCCGTGGGGAGCCCTTGCCCTGGGGCACCTGAGGCTGGCGTGACCCAGTTCCCTCCACCACGTCCTGCTCCTGCTCCCGCTGCAGCTCCGCAGGAGGATCAGGGATTAGGGCACCATTCATCCCAGCAGCCCCTCAGCCTTCCGCTCCCGGCCTCCGGCGTTCCAGGCGTGCAGGAGGCCTCGCTCATCCCACGGGACAGCGCTGCCTTTTTCCGTGTGTGGTGCCTCGGGGAGGGCAGCGAGGAGGAGGCACGGCTTACCTCGTTATCCGATCAGCTCCCTTAACGCCCCACATGCCCGGGATTAATGGAAGAGCTGCCCTAAGGCGCCTTAGGCGGGTCCCCTGGAGAAGGAGCACCCATGACCCAGAAGAAATGGGGAAGAAGAACTTGGATGAGATGGAGCATTGGCACAGGCTCTGCTGGGAAGGGTTTCACGGTCTCGTGTGTGCTGGGATGGGGATCCCACACTCCCTGAGAGCCTGGGAGAAGCTTCCTTCCATCCCTCTTGCTCTCCCAGGCTGGGCCGGTCTCTCTGAACTCTCTGGAGGAAGTTCAGGACATCACTGCTGTCCCTTGCCCTGTGGCACAACCAGGGGTGTGATCAGGGTCACACAGCCAAGACACCTGCCCCAAAATGCTACATTTACCCAAAAATTACCAACTGCATTACCTTTGGGACAGGAAGTGGTTTTCCCTCTTACCTTTGCCCAGCTCCAGGCACAGCATGGCCCTGAGCCTGGATTTGCTCTGGGATGGGGACACACAGCCCCCACACTGAACCAGACACCCCAAACACGAGCCCAGCACCCAGCTCAGACCCACAGAGCTGTCCAGTCTTCCCCCAGTGACCTCCCCAAGGTCAGTGGGGCAGAGCTTGGGCACTCCCCAGCCTCCAGGTGGTCTCACGGGGTCCCTCAGCTGCCCAGGGACACCCCAAAGCCTGTGACACACCATGGACCCCAGCACAGCCCCATTTCCACACCGGCCACTCCCAAACTCCCCGCTGCTCCTCCCACCTTTGCCCCTCTTCCCAAGAGCTCCCCACCCCATCCTTCCTCCCCCCCAACACCTCAAACAATATTAAACACTTAATGGCAATTAATACTCTTTAATGCAGGTTTTGGGGCCAACTGGCTGCTTAGAGGGTGCTTAAACCATCAGCCCCTCTCAATCCCGTTGCCCTTGTCATACAAAGTTAGCCGAGCCCCTCATCAGCCTCCCCCCTCCCTCGAGGAGGCCGGAGGGTATAAAACCTCCCCAGCCCACGGCACCGCCAGCCCCCGGCGCGGCGCAGGGCAGGGCACCGCCTCCGTCCCCTCGCCTTTTGCTTCTCCTCACAATCAATTCATTTTTTTAGATCATAGGGGAATCCTTTCATTGCGTGTTTTCCGCATTGGGGGGGCTGGGCTTCCCGTTTTTTTATTAATCGGGGTCGAAACGCGATTAATTGCAGAAAACCCCTCCGGGAGAGCAGCTGCCGTAGCGTGGGCAGGATGAACGGGACGGAGGGGATCAATTTTTACGTGCCTATGTCCAACAAGACGGGGGTGGTGCGAAGCCCCTTCGAGTACCCCCAGTACTACCTGGCCGAGCCCTGGAAATACCGCGTGGTGTGCTGCTACATGTTCTTCCTCATCTCCACCGGCTTCCCCATCAACTTCCTCACCCTCCTGGTCACCTTCAAGCACAAGAAGCTCCGGCAGCCCCTCAACTACATCCTGGTCAACCTGGCCGTGGCTGACCTGTGCATGGCCTGTTTTGGCTTCACCGTCACCTTCTACACGGCCTGGAACGGCTACTTCGTGTTCGGCCCCATCGGCTGTGCCGTGGAGGGGTTCTTCGCCACGCTGGGAGGTAAGGGGGCTTGGGAATTCCTTCTCCAGGGCTGTGGGAGCCCAGTTCCATCCCTTCGTGGCACTGTTGGGATGTGCAGTGTCATTCCCACATCCCGCATCCCTGTGTGGGGCTCACCGTGCTTAAAACTGGGGAGGAAAGCAGATTTCTTCATGTTTGACCCTCATAGCAAGAAGCCTCCATGGCACCACAGCAGGGAAAGGAACCCTGGGAAGGGATCCTGGTTTGCAGGATCCAAACTGGGGTCACCTGGCCGTGCTGGTCACTGGGTGTTCAGGATGACCACAGCACGGCCCTGAGTCAATGCTGAGCAGCTTGGACCAAGCACAGGGTTGGACTTGATCATCTCAGAGGTCTTTTCCCAACCTTGACGATTCCATGATTATTTATTTGCCAAAATTTCCCTTTTTGGGAAAATTGAGAGTTTAGAAGAGGAAGAGATATCCCTCGGGAAGGGAGCCCTACGGAAGAGCTACAGGGGAGATAAGGGGCTATGGGGAGATAAGGTCACAGCTTATCCAGGGCCAAAGGAAAGGGAGGAGGATCCGGGGGGTTCCCAGGCTCTGCAGCTCTGGCTCAGCTCTGTCCCAGTTGCACCACATTTGGGTGCCCTTGGGAGTCTCCTTAAGGCAATTCTCAGGGACACAAGTGCTGCCAACACTTTGCCCTGTGGAAAAACTGGGAGAATTCACTCGGCAGTCGGAGCCCACGCAGCCAGCCCTGCCCTCGCCACACCTCGTGATGGATCTGACAGCCAACAGTCCTTGTTGGAGACATCCAGAGCCACCACAAGGACTTTCTTTCCCCTAAATGGGGCCATGGTGCTGCCCTGAAAATACACATTTAAAAAATATGGATATTCTGCCAGGCAAAGGCGCAGCTAAATCCAAGCTATGGAGCAAGGAAGCGCTTGGTCTTGGGGCCAGAAGATCCCACAAGTCTCCACCATCCCTTTTCAGTGAGCGTGGGGGCTCTTGAGCAGCATCATTTTGCCTCTCCACTGTTTGTATCTCAGAGAAGGGGGAGGCTTCTGTTCCTGGAGAAGGCAGGTGGATGGGAAGCAGTGGCTGTGCGAGCAGCAGGTCCCCAGCGAATCCCAGCACAGGGTGTCGTTATCAGCAGCTTATCACAGCTGGGGGCATTAGCAGGCTTACAGCACCGACTAAACACTCCCAAATCCCCTGAAGTTTAATTATCCTTCATAAATACATGTTCACGTATTCCCACCCACACATCCCCCCCCTCCCCACGCCTCCCCCCAATCCAGTGCCAGCGGAAGGCTCGTGAAATGCACATTTAAAGGGATCAACAGGTTTGGAGGCATCTGGCGGCGCTGCCGGAAATTGTGCTTCCCCACACCCAGGTGGGATTCACCCCCTTGATTGTTAATTTATGACAAACCCCACGGTGATCCCTCCTCCACCCCCAACATCCCGCTCCCCTCGGCTCCCACGCTGCGGGTGGAAGATTCCCAGTTATTCCATAGGATGCTGGTTATCCCGTGCCGATCCCCAGCTCCCTCTGCTCTCCTCTGGAACCACGAAGGGAAGGCGAAGCCCAGAGGGGCTCTGACCACCTGTCCCTCTCCTTCCCGCAGGCCAGGTCGCCCTGTGGTCCCTGGTTGTCCTGGCCATCGAGCGCTACATCGTCATCTGCAAGCCCATGGGCAACTTCCGCTTCTCCGCCAGCCACGCCATGATGGGCATCGCTTTCACCTGGATCATGGCCTTCTCCTGTGCCGCCCCTCCGCTCTTCGGCTGGTCCAGGTGAGCCTGGGCATTCCCAGCACATCCCTGCGTCCACACAGGGAGAGCAGGTGGCTCCTGGCAGGGAAGTGCTCAGCCTCAGAGGAAGGAAATAAATATTCCATTCCTGGGGGAGTAAATGTCACAGCAAGCCGGTGCTGCCTGCCCCAGTGCAGCGAGACCCCACCCAAATCCTGCATGCCACCCTTCCAGCATCTCCCATCCTCAGGGAATTCCATCCCTGTTGCCCCCAAGGAGGGTCCTGGTGCAGATCCCGGCCTTTCTCCCCGCCAGGTACATCCCGGAGGGGATGCAGTGCTCCTGCGGGCCCGACTACTACACCCACAACCCCGACTTCCACAACGAGTCCTACGTGCTCTACATGTTCGTCATCCACTTCGTCATCCCAGTCATCATCATCTTCTTCTCCTACGGGCGCCTCGTCTGCAAAGTCCGCGAGGTAACGCCCGGAGGGGACTGACCGGGGCAGCTCGGGCAGCTCGGGGAGGACTGGGGACGTGGGCCAGGGGTGGAAAGCTGCCCCTCACTGCCCTCCCTGCCCACAGGCAGCTGCCCAGCAGCAGGAATCGGCCACGACGCAGAAGGCGGAGAAGGAGGTGACGAGGATGGTGATCCTCATGGTGCTGGGCTTCATGCTGGCCTGGACGCCCTACGCCGTGGTGGCGTTCTGGATCTTCACCAACAAGGGCGCCGACTTCACGGCCACGCTGATGGCAGTGCCTGCCTTCTTCTCCAAGAGCTCCTCCCTCTACAACCCCATCATCTACGTGCTCATGAACAAACAGGTGAGGTGCCCCGTGGCACACAGGGGCAGCTGCTGCCTGGGCACATTAATCCTTCCCAGAAGGGGCTGGATCTCAGCTCATTCAGGGATTGTTGGGGGCTCTCAGTCCTGCAGCACGGCCTTGCTGGCCCTCTAATGCCACCATTCTCGTTTCTGTCCCCTCCCAGTTCCGTAACTGCATGATCACCACAATCTGCTGCGGCAAGAACCCCTTTGGAGATGATGACACCTCCTCCACCGTATCCCAGAGCAAGACCGAGGTCTCTTCCGTCTCCTCCAGCCAAGTATCACCCGCATAGACCATGGACAGTTTGAACTGGGATGACCTGCCGAGCTCGGGGACCCAGACAGACCCCCCACAGCCACTCCCTCGTGCCCTGATCCCGTCCCCTGCAGGAGAATTTAGCTGTGCCCGTCCTGCCATAGCCTCCCCTGCGCAGACCCCACCCCACACATCCATGGGGACCCCCACGTGGCACTCTGAGCTCTGCCACGCTGACCCCAGGGCCCTCCCCCAGCCCCCAGGAGCTGGTCACCTCTGGGGGAGTGTCCCTACCTGTCCCCATCGTGTTCAAACAGCAGTGGTCAGTGAGGACCCTCAAACCTTTTCCTGCCTGAATCCCACTTCCACCAGCATCCCCCTTCCCTGGGCTCAAAGGAGCATCCAGACCTCATTTGCAAAAATCTAAATATTCTGACAAAGCCCCAGGAGCAGGACCTGGTGGCCGGGGTGCCCCATCTGCCCCTCACCAGGGCCTGAGCCCGGGGCTCTCTGGAGCCACACTCCCTCTGGGATTCCCACCAGGAATCGATTCCCACCATCTCAATAAATCAATATAACAAACGGAGCCACGAGCAGGCTCCGCTTCCAGCCCGACTCCCTCTATCCCCAAGACAACACTGTAGATATATTTTTTTGTCTTGGAACCTGTAAATATTTGCTCACATCCTTTGAAGTCTCTATCCCTCTCAGCCCTTTCCTTTCTCCTCCTCCTACTCCCGACTCCGAGGCAGAGAAGGCCCCTTCCACCTCTGCTCCGGCTGGACATGCACGGCCAACCTTGGAGGGTGGGGCCGGGACCCGAGCGCTTTCCTGTACATATTTTATAAATAAATAACATCGTGTCAGCACGAGGATGTCTGCAGTCAAGATGTAGGGATTAAAAAAAAAAAAAAACCAGAAATAAACAGAAGCAGCACAGAGAAAAACAAAGATGCTCAGTCCTCATCCTTTCTCTTGGGCTGTGGTGACAAGATGCTGGTGGCCAGCTGGGGGAATACGATGCTGCTGTTGGAGACACAAGCCTGAAGTTGTCCCAAAAGCCATGGGAATGGGGGATCTGTGGGTCACACCATCCCCACAAGGTGACAGCCCCATTAGCTGGAGCACCAGAGGTGTTTAGAAGCAAAGAGAGACAGGCAGGACACAGCCCTTGCTGCCCAGCCGCTGGTTCCCATCCTTTAATGTTTAATATTTCCCCAGGTAGCCTTAAATAAAGCTTCAGCTGAGAGCTTTTTGCAGAGTTCAAGTTCCCCTTCCTGCGGGGCCCTTCCAGGCAGCTTCGTGATGGAATTGGCAGAGTCAGGGAAAAATTGTTCCCTGTGTCAGTGAATTCATTCTGGAGCGGCTGGAGAGCGATCCCGGGTGCCATCCCTGCCAGAGCCTCGCCCTCCTGCCCTCCCTGCTCAGCTCACCCCTGCCCTCTGGGTGGTTTTCCTCCTTTTTGGAGCCAAAGAAGCCAAACCCAGCGGGAAGCCCAAGGCTGGGATGGGAATGGAGGGATAAGAATCACCTTTTGCCCCAGAGCAGCAGGCCCTGGGGATGGGGAGGGAGCAGCCCCCAGCCCTGGCTCCCTGGGCACCCTCCCGTCTCCTCACCCCTGGCTGGGTCTGCACCCACCCAAATCCAGGATTCTCAGCCAGGATCGCCCTGGAGCAGCTCTCACACCACTCCTGCTGCCCTGAATGATTCATGGCCACTCTCTCCATCCCGGGAGCCTCTTTCCCTTCCCCACCAAGCCCCGAGCCCGTTTCCTTCAGCTCCTTAGAGGCACCGGGGCTGTTTCAGCGCGAGCGGCCGAAGGCGTGGAGGGGCCCTCGGCACCCCTTCCCTCCCTGCCCAGGCTCTGGAGTGAAAAGTGTTCCAGGGACACAGCCCTGCACACCTTGAGCAGGCCTGGCCCTGTATCCCCCTGTTTTTGTGAGCATTTTTAAATGCTGCAGCTGTAGCCCCAGGGCTGCTGCCTTTTGCTGCCGTGCAGCGATGCTGGGAGAATCCACAAGGAATCCACAAGGAATCCACAAGGAATCCACAAGGAATCCACAGGGAATCTACAAGGCCCTGGATGAGGATAAGAGCAGCCTGTGATCCCTAACAGGGAGCTCTGGGGAGCCTGGGGGTGGCTGGGACTTTGCAGCCAAATTCCCACAGGCAGGAGAGCCAGGGAGCAGAGTGAAGCCCTGCAGTGCTGTGGCAGATTCCAGCAGTGATTCCAGCAGCAATTCCAGCACTGATTCCAGCAGCTCTTCCCACCTGCACTGCCCACCCAGCTGCCTCACCAGACGTGTCACTGCCCACAGCACCACGGGGAATTAACCCCAGCAGAACAGAACAGGTTTTACCTCCAAAGTGCCTCTGTCCCACTGCAAGGGACATTCCCAAAGTGAATCCTGCCCAGAGTGTGGCCAGGGATGAAGTGAGGAGGAGATGGAGGTGGTCAGGGGAGGCCTGGATACGGCACACCGTGCTCTGGGCTGGGTGACAAGGTGGGGATCAGGCACAGGTTGGGCTCCATGGTCTTGGAGAGCTTTTCCAGCCTCAGGGATTCTGGGATTCTGTTGCTCCTGGCTGTGCAGGCAGCTTGGGCTCATCCGTGATGCAAAGGAGCAGCTGCTCTGTGTGGGGTGGGAGCTGTGCATGGGAATAGAAAGACAAAGCTGTCCTAAAAGAGAAACCCGTCTGCTCTGCCTTCAGCCCCTCTGCAGCAGCCACTGGGGATGAGGATGATGATGATGATAATAATGATGATGATACTCATTCTCCTCAGCCAAATCCCTACAAAACCCAAAACACCCAAGCTCAAAGCTGTTTTTTCCAAACCCTGGAGGCAGGGGAGGAGCAGCCACCAGACAACCAAAACCCCAAACCTCACCCAGCCCAACAGACCCCACCTTTCCATGGCAGAAAGCATCCCATTCAAAGATTTCCCTTGAAAAATCACCCAGGAGTTATTTTTTTCCCCACTTTTCCATAAATACATGGATTTATTCAGGCATTGGTTTGCAACCAGCAGCAATGATCCCAGCATCACCCACTTAGAGCAGGCACCACCACCTGCTCCAGCACCTCTGGCCTGCCACTGCTGCCACCTAAATTCAGATGCAAAGCAAAGGAAGCAGCCAGACTTCTCCAGGGAACAGAGACAGCTGGAATCTCGGACCCAAAGGGCATTTCAGCATCTGACTCTGATCCCACTGCAGCTGGGATCGTTCCTCTTACCCCAGCACTGCCGCCAGCTGGTTTAGGAGAACTGCAGTAATTGGCTCAATTCATTTTAAATCAGTTATGGTTTGTGCAAGCAGCACTCGGGGAAAAGCAGCTCGTAGTTAATAACATCCTGAGCTGGAGCATCTTAGGGATGGGGAGGGAGATCTCACTCAGGAGCTGCTCGTGGTCCTGGCCCTGGGCACAGACAGAGCCCCCCACACAAACAGGGGCAGGTTGGGGTGCAAACCCCCCACAGTCCCCACCCTGCCCAGGGCTGGTCCCTCCAGGCTGGACTGGGTTTCTCCCAGAACATTTTTATCCCGTCACTGGAGAAGGAGCAGCCTGGTGCCAGAGGGTCTGGCTCTGCCCATTTGTCTCTGCCAAAGGGAAAACATCTCCTTGTCCAGCCACGCCAGCAGCTCTGGGAACAACAAGATTAAAGCCCTCACACACTCCCCCCTTCCCTCTGTGCCATCACAGGGCTGGGAGAGGCCAAAACCCCCCAATCCCTCTCTGGGGTGCACAGACCCCGGTACCAGGGGGAGAAGCTGCTCCTCAAGGGAAAAGCTGCTGGGATCACAGCTTGGGAGAGGCCAGGATTTCCCCTGGCAGCACCAGGGGGACACTGCAGAGCCCCAGCAGCCCAGGCAGTGTTTCCCCCACAGCCAGGAGGGTGCAGAAGCCCCCACATTTGTGTCACCTCCCAGCACGGCCACGTTTGTGTCACATCCCAGCCCAAATCCATCACGGCTGCCTGTGGCACGTTAGCAGCAGTAAAAGGATTCAAACAGCAATTCCTTACTTTTATGAACAAATGGCCCTGGATGGATGATTCAGGCAGCATTCAATTCCCAGCCAGAAAGTGTCAGCAAAACCCGGCCTCTCGCACGTAGGTGGATAACTGCAAATGAGAGTGGGGAATTATTGGCACTTAATGCTCGGGGGGTTTGCACTCCCCAGTGCTCTGCTCCGGGAGTGCCAACGCTCCAGCAGCTGCCGGGCCCTGCCAAGGGGGGATGCATGGACTGGGGTGGTGGCTTGGGCCACTGGGATGGTCCTCATGCCCTGCCAGGGCTCTGCTCCAGCCCAGCCACTGCAGAACCCCTTTTCTCCTCCATCTCATCCCCTCCACAGCCCCTTTTTTCCTCCATCCCATCCCTTCCAGAGCCCCTTTTCTTCTCCAGCCCATCCCTTCCAGAACCCCTTTCCTCTTCCAATCTGTTCTCTCCAGAACCCCTTTTCTTCTCGAGCCCAACCCCTCCAAAACCCCTTTTCTCCTCCAGTCCAACCCCTCCAGATCCCCTTTTCTCCTTCAGCCTGGCCTCTCCAAAACCCCTTTTCTTGTCCAGCCCATCCCCCCAGATCCCCTTTTCTCCTCCAGTCCAACCCCTCCAGATCCCCCTTTCTCCTTCAGCCTGGCCTCTCCAAAACCCCTTTTCTTGTCCAGCCCATCCCCCCAGATCCCCTTTTCTCCTCCAGTCCATCCCCTCCAGATCCCCTTTTCTCCTCCAGTCCAACCCCTCCAGATCCCCCTTTCTCCTCCCCAAGGTCCCTTCTCCCATGTCCACCCCCCACCCATCCCCTCCTCACCCCCAACACCACAGGAGCCTCAGGACCCCCAACCCTCTGGTGGCACAATCCCCCCAGCTCGGGGGGGATCCAGGGAGGCTTCCCCATGAACCTGGGGCTGCTCCTGGCCATGGAGAAGCACGCTCCAGCCTCCTCCAGACTCTCCATTTCTCCTTCACCCAGCCTGCCTTTATTTTTCTTGTTCATCAGACTGACAAATGGGCAGAAAACAGACTTCTGGCGATTTTCTGCACAGGCTGCCCACTCCTCCTCTCCCCTCGGCGATGACTGAGAGCTGAAAAAGCAGGAATAGCATATAAATTTCCTCCCTGCTTTAATAAATACCTCTATTACCTTGTGCTTTCCCCCAGCTCGCTGTGCAGCTCCTGCTGCCTGCCAGGCAGACGTGATAAACCAAAATTCTCATTTCTGTGGGGAATAAGCAGCAGGGCTGAGACAGGCTGGCAGCAGCATGGGAGGGGTGAACTCCCCCTCTTGGGGGTCTGGCTGCAGCTTCACATCATCCCACGGGGAGATAAATGAATTTATTTATTTGTGAAGGGGAGTTGGAGCTTGTCTGGCCCCTCTGTCCTGCTCCCAGGGGGAGGAAGGCTCCCACCATCCCCAAGGGCTCATCCCAGACACCACCATGTCCCTTGGAGTGAGCCTGGAGTTCCCTGAAGGGTGGAATAAGGACAAACCTTGCTGAAATCTCAGCAGGAGGGTGCAGGGGGAGCAGAAGGGTTTGGTGGTGGAGGGAGAGCTGTCACAGCAGTGATCTGTGCTGAGGGCAAAGCCCCTGCTGGGTTTGATCCAAACCCTGCCCTGGGGCTGTCAGGATGCTCAGGAAGGGGAAGGGATGTGGGACTGCCCCGACAGAGCCCCGAGCAGCGCAGGAACAGCCTGAGCATCCCAGGGGGATGCAGAGACCTGGCTCCATCCCCACCCTGGAGGACAACAGGTAAAAACCATCGGCCTTTTACACCCCTGGCACTGCCCACAGCCCCTGGGGACATCGCTGGCCCCTGACCCAGCCCTGCCAAGGGGCAGCACCGCTGTGCCCAGCCCGGGCACAGCCCCCGGGCTCCTCCTCCCTCAGGGCTGCATTGACGGCGGTGCTTCGCAAAGCCGGGGGAAAAAAACACCTTCAAAAGGCGCATTAGGAGGTGGCAGCCACCCAATTTCCCCCTTAGCCAGCAATTGCTGTGTCTCATCCGCTTCCTGGAGTCTATTTAACTGCTAAATTTAACAAGCTCCTAAACAAGTAGCAGCAGCAAGTGGCAGCGCCCGGCTCCCACCCCGCGAGTGGCATTTCGGGGCCCAGGCCGGGAATGGGAAATTTCTGAAACGTCTCTTTGATTTATGGCTCTCGTTAATTCTCCAGGAGGCCCCCGAGCTGCCCCGAGCGCACCGAACCTCCGAGGGATAAATAATTTACCAGATGGTTAAATATTCGTTAAGGTCTAGAGAGCATCGGCGGGAGCAGGGATTTCGGGGGAGGGACACGAAACTACAAATTGAGCACAAAATGCAGGGAGGGGATGGCCTGGGCTGGGGAAGGGAAGGGCCAGGACATCCCAGTGCTGCTACAGCGGGGCCAGCACAGCGGGTTTGGGGGAATATCCCATCCAGATGTGCAGTGCAGGTGTGCAGGGCTGTGCCAAGGGAAAGGCCGGGATGGGGAGCAGGGAGGGAAGGGTGGGAGGAAGGTGCCGGCAGGGGAGGTGTTCTGGCCTCGCAGGGCTCGAGCAGGGCCAGCTCCGGTGTCGGGGATGCCGAAGCCCCGAGCAGGCACTGCCCGGTGCCCTCGGGGCGCTGCGGGAGGCACCCGAGGCTTCGGCAGCAGAGCCTGGGTGAGATGTGGGTGCCGAGGGGATGTTCCACCTCCTCTGCTCTTCCTCCCCAGGGGTCAGGGTGGCATTCCCGGGGAGTAACCCCCGGGCTGGTGCTGGGGGAAGAGCACGGATCCAGAGCTGCTCGCCGAGAGGTTGGAGAGGAGAATCCAGGTGCTCGCTCTGCGAGCTCCCAGCGCTTTCGAGCCTCGGGCCGGGATGGTTTGGGGCTCCCCAGAGCAGCAGGGCAGCCCCGAGCCCCCCGGTGCCCGCAGCCCCCGGGCCCGCCGCCGGCAGAGGTAGATGGCAGCAGAGGCTGCTCCTTGCGGCAGCCGGGATGCGACAGCCCCGTCCCCGCTCCCTGCTGCTCCGGCACATCCAGCGCTCCCGGCCACCCCCCGAGCGGGTATCGATCGAGCCGCTTTACCCACAGCTCCTTTTGCGCGGGTTTCTCTCCTGCAGCACAATCCGGAGCTCAGCACTGAGCTGGATTTGCCCCCGGTTGGGATGTGTCAGGTAAAACATCTCTGTGCCCGGCGCTTGGCTCCTTCCTGCCTCTCCTCCCCTCCTGCATCCCTGGACAGCCCCACAGCAGCCAAGCTGCCACCCTCAGCTCAGGTTTGGGGGTTTAGTTGCGTTTCCGTGCTGCTCTTTTCAAGGAACACGCGGAATTTTGCCACAGACAACCTGTCCTGCTCATCCTCCCCCCGATCCCTCACTGTCTCCAAACCCCATCTCAGCCCTTCCCGGTATTTTCCAGGTGCCTGCAGCGGCTCAGCACACGATTATGAAATTCAGGAATGCTTTCGGGAGCACTTTTCCCCAAAATCCCTCCCAGGAGAGCCTCATGGGATCCCTGCCCCCTCAGGGATGATGAGCAGGTCCCTCCCCGGCCCTTGGCCGATGTGGGAGTCCCCTCTCTGTCCCAGCGGGTTCATCTCGGCTGCCCCTGATAAATAGATCGTGAATAATTCACTGTTGGCTTTATGAAGTATTCATTGCCCTCGAGCTTGCCAGGGTAATTAAGCATCCTGTGAGCCCCTGTAACACCACCCAGCCATGATCCACGTCCAGCCCTTCGTTAACAGGTCCCTTAATTCCATTAACTAAAGTGGAGCAAATGCACGAAGAAACCTTTCCCCTCCCTGGGACTCCCCAGCTCCCGGGAGATTCAGCCACTGCATCCCCAGGGATGCAATTCCGGGCTGGGACTGGCACAGGGCTGGACAAGCCACCTTCCCCCGGGACAAGGAGGGATTTTTGGCAACCGGCTCAAGAGAATGAACTTCTCAGAGTTCTGGGCAGCCCCATCCTGACACCCCGAGCTCTCGGCAGCCTTGGGTCACTCACACCCCCAAAACTGAGCCCTGCACAGAGCCCAGGCTTTCCCCCTTTCTTACACAAAGAATTCCGGATTTTACCCCTCCTCCCCACCCAGCAGCAGCCCCCACCACTGGCTCACCCAGGGCAGCTTCCCAGCTCATCCCTGCCCGGCCCTGGCACCCAAGGCTGGCATCACTCCCGGGCCATCCTCTCCCACCCCACACCCGCATGGCCCAGCAGAGCTGCTGGGGAGCTGAGCTGGGCGCTGCTCTGGGCAGCCCCACCGAGGCACAAAGTCACCGGGGCAGCCCCCGCGGGCTCTGCCGGCCCGGGGTGAGCCCAGCCCGGGGTTACACGGAGCCCAGGCGGGAGCGGGACCCGGAGCTGTGATGGATGTGTGAAAATCCCCCACAGGCTCCGCTGCTGAGTCAGCTCTTCTGCCTCCAGAGCTCTCAGCGATGAACGGGGGAGCAGAGCGGGGACGCGGCAAACCCGGCCCGGGCTCTGGGAACACCCAGCCCAGCCCAAGGGCCAAACCCAGCACTGGCAGCTCCTACACAGGTCCCACATTGGCTCTCCCAGCCCCAAAGGAGCTCAGCAGCCCCGCAGCCCCCCCAGTTCCTCACCCAGTTCCTCACCCAGCCCCGGGATCCCCTCCCTACTGCTCGTCCCTCCCTCACCCCATCTCAGCCCCTCTGCCCCTGTTCCCCCAGCTGGGCATCCTTCCCTGCCTGCTTCTCTTCCTTCCTCCCCTTCTGGCAGCTCCAGACCATCTTTTGCTTTGTTTTTGGACACAAGCAGGGCTGCCAGGCTTGTCACCCCTGCTGCTAAGGATGGATATTCCCAGGATCAGGCCTGGCCCTTTCCTGCGTCTCTCAGTGCATCCCCAACCTGGCTCGTTCCTCCTGACCTCCTTGGGTGCCTGACTGAATCCCGGCCCTGCTCCCACCAGCTCTGCCTGGCAAAGCCTGGTTTGGAATCCCGGCCCTGCTCCCACCAGCTCTGCCTGGCAAAGCCTGGCCTGGAATCCCTGCCCTGCTCCCACCAGCTCTGCCTGGCAAAGCCTGGTTTGGAATCCCGGCCCTGCTCCCACCAGCTCTGCCTGGCAAAGCCTGGTTTGGAATCCCGGCCCTGCTCCCACCAGCTCTGCCTGGCAAAGCCTGGTTTGGAATCCCGGCCCTGCTCCCACCAGCTCTGCCTGGCAAAGCCTGGTTTGGAATCCCTGAGCCCCCCGTGTCCGTGGGGCTGCCACCCCAACCATCCCACAGCTGGATCCTCACCGGGATGGGGTGGGAATGACACCCCAAACACAAGGACAAGGCACGAGCTGGTGGCTCCTCCTGAGGGGCTGAGTTCTGGCACAACACAAGTGGTGGTGACAGGAATGGATGTCCCCAAACTGCAGAACTGACGGGGTTTTATCTGGGAGTGCTGGAGCGGCTCCAGGACGGCATCCTCCCTGTCAGGAAATGCAGGATGCAGCTCAGCCCCGTTCCATCAGCACGGGAGATGGGCTGTCCCCAGGGAGCCGCTTCCAGCACAGCAAATATCCCCTAAGAGGGCTCAGTGCAGGGCCGTGGATCCCAGGCCAGAATTCCCCTCCCGACTCCGGGGACATGTCCTGGCTCGCTGCAAACCGTGTTAAGGAATAAATGTAATAAAACTGCTACATGGCAAGGGAACAGCTGTGCTGCTGGGGGGGGTCTGCCCGGGCAGTGTCAGGCTGCACATCCCAGTGGGAATGTGGGATGGAATGAGGGCGGTGCTGGAGCCGGGACAGCTCCTGCAGCCTCTTGGACACCCATCCTGAGTGGGGCAGGGCCACATTTCGGGCTTCCCAGGTGCCCCATCCCATATCCAGGCGTCCTGCTGGTGCCACAACCCTGCTGGAGCTGAGCAGGGCACAATCTCCAGACCCTGGGATTTGCTCCAGTGCAGGGCACACCATTCCCACGGGGTGACAACAATGCCTGGCTCCAGCGCTGGCAGTGCCAGCCCTCGTTATTTCCAAAAAGTCTGGAGGGCTGCGGGGATAAATCAATGTAAATAACATGTTTATCATCTCCTCATCCCATTCCCAACAGCATTACGGCTTTAATTGGAAGCTCAGACAGGAGGAGCTCGGCTCAGGTGTTCCCCTCCCTTTTCCTTTCATTCCTTAATCTTTCCTCCTTGTCCCACACCCCCCACACCCCACGGAGGATGCTGGAACAGCGAGAGGAGCTGGAGCTGGGCTGGCTCGCTGCTTCCCAGCCTCCAAAAGAACCCAGGGACCTCGCAGTCCCACGCAGGACCAAGAGGCAGCACAGGCACAGGAGTGGAGCGGGACCGTGATGCTCTTTTTTTTCGAGGGCAGCAGCCGCCTCCTCTTTTCCTTCTTTTTTTCCTTTTCCTCCCTTTCCTCTTTTTCCTTCTCCTTCTCCTCCCCCGGGCTGCAGCGCTGGGGCTGCTGACTCCCGCCTGCGGTGCAGATGGCCCAGCATATGGGCAGCCTCCCCTCGCGCTTGCACCTTGTAAGCAGATTCTGTCAGGTTTAAAGAGGAAAAGCTTAATTAAGCAGTTGTGTGTGTACAATCATGTCCTTAATTATCTCCGCGCTTCACTTCTTTGTTGTTCGGTGTTTGTGAGAAGTTTGGTAACAATCAGAGGAGAGCGTGCCCTGCAGCGGGAGATTTCCTCTCCCGTTTCCTCTTTGCTCTCTCCTCCTGCCTCATTTTAGGGAGATTTTCTGCATGAAGGAGCTGCAGGAGGAGCAGCCCTGGCTGGAGAGCGGGGGCTGCGATTCACCGACCTCAGCTCGGTTCCCAAACCAGAGCAGCTTCCCAGGAGTGCTGCCCACACAAAGTGCGAATTTAGCTGCTCCGAAGCATTTTTAGCCCAGTTTTATCACACATTTTGTCACACATTTCTGCTCCTGCAGCCCCACTGCCCCAGCCCTGCCCCAGCCCAGCACCCTCGGGAATAACCAGACCCCTGAGAGCATCATCAGGGTGATGCTTAATTGCTCCCACACCCGGGCACTGCCACCCAAGGGACCCTCTGCCTAATTAATTCCACTAATTACTCCATTCCACCCCATTTCCCAGCTTGGGCAGCAAGCCTGACACATCTCCAGGGACATGCCGGGGTGCCCTCCTCGCTCCTGGCAGGGTCTGGAGCCACCTGCAGAGATCAGGGACAAGAGGTGGCACAAACAAGTGGCTAATTTGTGGTGCTGCTTTTATTTTATGCACAGAGCACTAAACAGCCATAAACATCCCGAGATGGATACTGGAGCTGGGGGTGATTTTATTGTCTGGAAGTCCTTGAAATTTTGCCATGAAGCTTTTATTAAAAATAACCCCAAACTCTCGTTTCTCTAATTGAGTGTATTTCAAAAACCACGCGCCTGCATTTGTGCACAGGTATGTTTATATCACCAGCAGTTAATTTTTATTTACCTTGTAGTGAAACTCATCTTCCTCCTTAATTCCCAAGCCTGTACTTCCTGGGAAATCAGAATTGGACCCAACAATCAGCCATATATTTAAGGGGCCATTAAATCCTCAGCTCTGCTTTCACAGCCTCCAAACAGGCGGCTCCAAGCACAGCGGTGGCCTCTCCCTTTTCCAGACATCCCAGCAGGGAAAGTGAATCTTCATCCCGCTCAGAGGTGTCAAGTGCTGGGAATGAGCCCGGGGAGAGCAGCAGGAATGATGGGGCTGCAGAGGGAGCGGGGCAGAGGAGATCTGAGGGAAAACGGATCAGAGTTTTCAAAGTGCTGGGGAGACAAGAGCTCCCCCCAGTCTGTGCCCTGGGTGCCCAGAGAGGGATAACGGGGCCAGGGATGGAGAGATTGGGGCTGGCTGGGGGGAGAAACTCTGTGGAGAGCTCAGCAGGGGAGAGGGACAGACGGGGGGAGCTTTGGGAGGAGGAAAAGCCCAACCTCACTGCATCCCTCTGGCCATTCCTGGGAAAGGCTTTGTTGGGGAGTTGGCCAAAGCCCTCCCTGCCAGCCGGGGGGAGCGGGAGGGACTGGGCACCTCCTGCTGTTCCCTGTTCCCAAATTCCCACCAAAATCTGCCTGTTTGGAGGGGCAGCAGGGAGCTCCCCCCTGCCCTGCTCCAGCTCACGGTGCCAGGTCAGCCTGTGCCGTGGTGTGTCCGTGTGTCTGTCCGTGTGTCTGTCCCTGTGCTGCCCCGGGGCAGAGCACAACTACCCCAAGTGGGGCTGGGGCAGCTCCGGCCCCCAATTCCCTTCTCCCCCCACCAGTTCCCTGCCCTGCTCCCCAATTCCCTTCTCTCCCCAATTCCCTTCTCCTCTCCCCAATTCCCTGCCCTGCTCCCCAATTCCCTTCTCCTCTCCCCAGTTCCATTTCCCTCCCCAATTCCGTTTCCGTCCCCAATCCTCTTCTCCTCTCCCCAATTCCCTATTTCCCTCCCCAATTCCCTGCTCCCCTC
>VZRZ01005358.1:163781-198561 GCA_013398175.1 Climacteris rufus
CTGGATGGAATTCCTGCCCCTACCTGGATGGAATTCCTGCCCCAACCTGGGTGGAATTCCTGCCCCTACCTGGATGGAATTCCTGCCCCTCTCTGGATGGAATTCCTGCCCCAACCTGAGTGGAATTCCTGCCCCTGCCAGGATGGAATTCCTGCCCCTGCCTGGATGGAATTCCTGCCCCTCCCTGGATGGAATTCCTGCCCCTACCTGGATGCAATTCCTGCCCCTACCTGGATGGAATCCCTGCCCCTCGGCACTGCCCCAAATCCCCGCCCAGGCCCCGGCGCCGCAGGATTCTGCTCTTGGGGTTTTGCTCTCTTGTTTGCAGTACCCTCTCCTTTCATGCTGACTTTTCTGTATTTATTTTCCGTTTCCTTTACCCAGTGGTTCCCCCTCCGTGGCTGGAGGTGCCTTTGGCTACTCTCAGCCCAAAAGCATCGAAGGAGGCAGGTTTGGAGCCGGGGCAGAGCTGAGGTGACACTCCAGGGATGAGCAGGACCATCCAGCCCTGCTGGCACTCAGCACAATCCTGGCCCTGCTGGGATTCACCCCTCAGGCCCCTCTCCGTCCCTCTCACCCCCAAAACGCTCAGGGTATAACCCAGAGCCATTCCTGTGTCCCAGGGGAGGAAAAAGCCCTTTTCAATCTGCAGAGAGCACAGGAAATAATAAAAGCGGGGATGATGCATGGAAACTTGATTAAGATGGGGAATCCCTCCGAAGAGCTCCACAGATCCAGGATTGCTCTTCCTGACCCTCATGCGGGCACCCCGAGGTGCAGCACAGCCAGGATGGGCTGCTCGGGGGGCACCCACAAACCCAGGGATGCCCATCCAAGGATGCCCAGCCAAGGATGCCCATCCAAGGATGCCCAGCCAAGGGTGCCCAGCCAAGGATGAGCTGCCACAGCCCGAGGGCACAACAGCAAAACCCCCGCACCTTTATTCACCTGTCCCCCCAAACTGCCCCCAGGGCGGCCCTTGGGGCAAACCCGAGTGGCTGCAGGAGATTAATGACCTGAGAAAAATGTAATTACACCGCGGGCCCGCGCTGTTAATAACTGCGTATTCTCCCTGTCAATGTGCCTTAATTGAAAATGAGTAGGCGACTCGCGTGGCAGTGGAGCTGGCTGCAAAGCCTCAGCGCTGTATTAATTGTAGTAATTAGCAGTCACTTTAGGTTGGAGTCAGCTATAAATAGGGGGTCCATTAGTTTAGCGGAGAGTGTGATTTAAAATGCAAATAAAATCCCAACTCTCCATATAAATCAGTTCTGCCCCCCCAGCCCCTCAACTCTGCGGCCGTGGAAGGGCTGTGATGCTGCTCTGATGAGTTTGACTTCCAAAATCTCGTTGTTTTCCAGTCTGGGAGCAGCTCCGATGGCCCCCGCAGACCAGGAACAGCCCTGGCACAGAGCTCTGTGCCCAGCACCGACCTTGCTGGTGCTGGGGCCCTGCTGGGTGATGGGCAGCCCCTAAATCAGCCCCCCACACTCCCCATCCCACACTGGGGGCTTGGAAAGGGCTGGATAAACCCCCAAGATCCACGTGGTGAAGAGCAGACCTCAAAGCCAAGTGCTCCATCTCTGTCCTGGAGCACTGGGAATGCTGCAGGGATAAGTTTTTGGGGAAAAAAAATGGGAATTATGCTCTGGCCATGGGACCCCGACATGATCTGGAGCTCACAGCCCCTTCCTGCCTCGCTCCATTTCTTTGATTATTACCAAAGGAAGGACAAGTGAGAGAGGAAGGAGGAATAATCTCTTATTAATGCAGAATCACTGAATTACAGCCTGTACAGGCAGGGACAGAGGAACACGCTAAAATAAAGTCCTGGCTCCAAAAGATCCCCAAAGCAGAGCTATTAAAAATTAAAAAAACAAACACAAAAATGCCTTTTCACTGCTGGCCAGTCCTTGATTTAGAGAGAGAGCATCCAACCCCCTGCCTTCTGCTGGGTCATGGAGCTCTTCCTGCATGGAAATTTCTGAGCAGGAAACAAAGATCTCAGGGAATAAAAAAAAATTAAAAGTAAAAAAAGGAGGGAGTGAAAAGGAGCAGCCCCTTGATCCCAGGCCTTGTGAGGAGATCCTGGGCTCCAGCCTGGCTCCAGGCTTTCCTTGGACCACTCCAAAGCACATTCTGTGTGCCCAGGGTGATACCCAGCTCTGGCTTCAAGGAGCAAAGCCCTGGGGCCAGCAGTGGCCCTGGAGCTCAGCACTTATCAGGATTCTTGCTAAATCCAGAGAAAAAAAAAAAAAAACGTGGAATTTCCTGGGGTTTGCTCACACACAGAGCAAACCAGTGCTTCCCTCTGCTTCCTCAGGCTCCTCGGAGCACCCACAGGCAAGGGCAGAGCAAAGCTGGGTGTTTGCACATCCATCACAGCTGGAGTTATCCTGTGGCGAGGAGGGAGGAGGAACCAATCCATAACGAGGGTTTTCTGCACAAAATTCGTCCCCAGACTTGGAAGAGGAACTTCAAGGTCTGTCAGAGCCAGGAGTGTTCAAAGCAGGCGCTGCAAAGGGCCTTCTCTGCAGGAATTAAAGGAGGATTTGGAATTCACATGACTAAAAAGCCCCTCAGGTACAAGTTCTTCAAGGGATGTGGCTTCTCCCAACCCTCCTGGAATTGTGGCCTCTCCAGGGGAGCCTCAGTGCTGTGCTTTGAGAGCTGCCTCTCCACACCTTGCTTATCATAAGAGGGACAGGGGGAAAAAAAAACCCATAAATATGAAATAACATGAAAATAAATACAGCAGCAACTTTGGCATGGAAGGCAGAGCAGGCCTGATCTTGTGCTTGACTTGCTCTGGAAATTGCTTCTCCACTGCCCATTTATGCACATTAATTGAACGTCTGGCCCGGCTGCTCGTCTGTTTAAGCCCTCAATCAATCCCCTCCTGGATGACTGTGAGATCAATAGGGTGGTAATTTAATAAAGGACATTTTCAGTTGGCTTTTAAAAGCCACGGATGGGATTTAATTCTTCCCTATTTTTTAGGGAGGGGAGATGGGAGAAGGGAACAGTGGGGGAACAGACCCAGGCTCTCCCTCCAGCAGCAGCAGCATCCCAGACAGGGCCCTGGTGAACTCCTCAGCTCTGCTGGTTGTTCCTCATCCTTCCTGAGATGTGACAAACACAACAGCCCTGCTGTGACCCTGCTGCTGCCACAGCTCCCACGGGCTGGCAGCAATTCCTAGGGAGAGGCTTTAGGATGGTGCATTTCCCTCACCCAAACAACATGACTGCGCTGACAGCTCCACTGGGGCTCTGGGGAGAACTCCCCCATCCCCAAATTCCCTCTGGTGGCACTACCAGGATGAGCCCTCCGGCATCTCCAGAGGTGCCAGGGCAGGGCAGGTGCAGCCAGTGCTGCCCAGAGCTGCCAGGGACACGTCCAGCTCACGGGGCTGTGCTGGCTGAAGCTGCCCATCCACAGCAGCTGTCGGTGCCTCAGGGGCTCCAGCCCTTCCACAGCTCTGTCCAGGGCAAGCAGCAGCTCCACACTGATGTTTCCAGCCAGGCTGGAAAAGCAGAGGTGGAAAAGCTCCCTTGGATTCCTGGAGTGTGCGCACTGGTGATTTTCCAGGCAGGAATGAACATCCCCCTGCAGCCCCTTGGCACTGGTGCTGCTGTTCCAGCCCAGAGCTGGTCCCTGCTGCCCTTGCATGAGTGGCAGCCTCCTGCTCCAGCCACTGCTGGCCCTGCCCAGCCCTGCTCAGCTCAGCAGTGACAGCACTGGCTCGGCCACACTGCCCTCCCCATCCTCCCCCCCAGCCTGGCCGTGTTTCATCTCCTCTGCTCGCTCCTTCCCAGCCATCCTGGCCAAAGCCTTTATCTTCCTCCAGGCTGCAGCTCCCTCCCTTTGCTGCCTGTGATCCGTGCCCAGGGCGGTGTGGGCTGGGCAGGGAGGGATCAGCTCCCTGTGCTGTGCCCAGGACGATGTCCCAGTCCTGGCCCTGATCCCAGGGCTGCCTTTGCTTCACCCCACTCTGCTCGCTCTGCTTCTGCCCAGCACCACCCAACCATTTTCTCATCAATGCCTGATTTTAAATGGTGTCCTCATTAATCTGATTCATGTTTCTCCCAACTCCACACACCCCAGCTGCTGCCACAGCCAGGTCTGTGCTCAGGGCAGAGCGTTCCTGCCCCCACAGGGTCCCCAAAGCTGCTCCTCGAGAGAGGCTCTGGCTGAACCCTCTCCCTGAGCAGCAGCCACACGGGAGAGGAGCTGGAGGAGCCCAAATCTATAAATAAAAGCCATGAATTAAACAAAAGTCCTGCTGATTGCAAGGGTCAAACAAACACTCGGTCACTTAGAAATATCTTCTACTCCCACAGCCAAAACGGGGGAATAACAATGAGGGTTTGTCATCACTTGTTGTTTACTGAGTGGCATTTTGAAGGGCCAAACCTCACCCTGCTGGGAGTGTGGAAGCTCCAGCCCACACTGAAAAACACCAACCTCCTGTGAGCAAGGCAGGTGACAACTGTCCCAGTTTTAAAGCTGGGCAGGAATTTTCCCAGGGAGAGGTGAATTTGCCGTGGTTTGGCAGAGCCAGGAGTCCAGCCCAGGCCGTGGCTCTCCATCCCGGCTTCCCAGGCAGGGATAACCCAACCCACACAGCTCCAAGGACAACAAGGACCTTCCTCCATTTGCTGCCTAATGAATCTGGTGAGAGTTCCCAAATTCCTGGTGCTGCTCTGAGACCTTTTAAACTCCCTCATTTTCCTTCAGCTGCCCAAACCCAGCTCATGGCTCACTGGGGTGCAGGTGGGGCTGGGAAGGCCATGGCCATCCCCTCTCAGCTCCCCAAAATCCAATGGCCCATCCTGTCAGAGTGTGGAACAAACAGAGGGTGATGGATTGAGGGGGCTTTTCTGCCCCACTGCAATTGCTGCCAATCACAGATTTTTCATTTCCAGGCTGGTAATAGATGGGAAGGGACTGGAGACTCTCCCCATCCTGCTGGAACAAAACAACTTTGTAAAAGCACAGAATGGTTTGGGCTGGAAGGGACCTTAAAGATCACCTCCTTCCAGGGCAAATCCCACAGCCCCAGGGAACTTCCCACCACTCCATCCCAGCTCCTCAGTGCAGAATGAATCCAGCAAAGCTGGAGCTGCCCTCCCAGCCTGGCATTCATGGCATTTTCATTTCTCTCAAGCACAAGAAACTCCTGCAGGTGATGCTGAGACTTTGCTGCTGCACTCACCCGGAGCTGGGGGCTCAGGGCAGAGCTCCCCCCTGGCCACCATCCCCGTGGGGTTGTTTTAACACAAAGGCAAATTGGGATATCAAAGGGAACACCAGATTGTCAGCTCATGGGGCTCTTCTGTCCCTCTGTCACTCTCGTGCAGCACAAATTTACTCACAGGGTTCACACTGACTTAATATCCTGGTCTGCTTAATTGGCCCTGCTATTAACACCAGCTCACAGCTTCCCTGGGGCTCCTGTTCCCCTCCTGCAGCAGCCACCGCCTCCTTCCCCTCTTCCTTCCCCTCCTCCTGTCACCAACATCCTGGAGATCCATGGAAGGTGAGACCCCCTGGGATTAAAAACAGCAAAGGCACCACAAGATGTTCACCCCCAAATCCTCCCAGAGCCTTGGGATGCACTGAGGGAAGTGCTCCAGGCTCCTGGGGTTTCTTCTTTATTTTTAAAAGGATAAATACCCTTTAAAAGGATACCTTGAAAGGGATAAACACCTTTTTAATACCTTTAAAAGGGTAAATACCATCCCAAGTGGCTGTTACCAAGAGCAAGGGACACATCAGGTTTATCAGGAAATAACCCTGGAAAATCCTTTTGTAATCAGGAATTAAGCCTGGAAAATCCTTGCCCAGCCCCTGAGCTGGCCCAGGTGAGAGAGCCCAGGATGTTTTGGCTCCAGAGGCTCCTGGGGTTCAGCACTGGGATGCAGCACTGGGAAGCAGCACCTCCTGCCCTGCCAGATGCTCTGAGCACAGACCTGCAGGCACTTTCCAGTCTGAGGCTCCCAAAAAGACCTTCAGAGTGAGCAGCACTGTCAAAAAATGTATTTAAATTACAAAAGAAACAGAAGAAAAAAAAACCCACAAAAAACCCAAACCTGATGTGCTTTTAAATTGGAAAATAAATTAATGGCACAGGAGACAGAAGAGAAAATTATTAAAATCTACGTAGCCTTCCATGTTTTCCTCCCAAAACTGGGAGGCTGGGTGCTGAGCTGGGGTAAATCTCCTCTCAGTGACATCCCTGTTAATGATCCTGCCCTGATTTACACCACGGGAGGAATTGGCTTCCTCTCTGCCCAGGCCTCTCTGCACATCTGTCCTGCGAGAACCAATAAATAAAACTCGAGCGAAAATATTCACCCACCATTTATTCTGCTTAATTATTTAAACTTCAGATTCTGGAAATAATAAAGGAGTAATAAAGAAGAGATTTAGCATCCACCACAATTGCTGGGAGCACCCCGGATAATTTCCTCGTTCACGTTTTAATCTCTCCCTCTCTTTTGCTTCGTTTTGGCCTCGCCAAATTGAATCAATTTATTAAAGTTGTTGCAAAACTGGTTTGCTCTGATGTGCTGGGGGTGATGAAGAAGGATTGGCCTCTCTGTGCCCGGGGTCCCCCTCCTGAAGGAGGAGGACACACGGTCCCCCTGGGAGCAGTGACAATGGATTAAAGCAGATGTGGCCATGGAGGGTGATGGGTTGTGAGAAGGACCCAGCCAAGACATCCCAGCTCCCAAAAACAGCCTGCAGGAGAGAAATTCCTACAGTTGAACTTCCACAGTGGCCTCACAAAGCTGGGATGGGCAAAGCCAACTGACTTGAAGAGATTTTCCTTGGTCTCTGCCTCACCTGAGCTGCTGGGGCGGTGGCAGGAGGAGAATCCCCAAAAAACAGCTGGGGTTGGTTTCTGGATTTTGGAGCTCTGAGTCCTGGTGGTCTTGGGCAGATCCATCTCTCCAGGCTCCGTCAGGACCTCACCACCCAGACCAAAACCCACCTGGGAAAATCAGGCCGTGCTTCAGCTGCCAGAGGATCAATGGACCCGCTGGCAGTGCAGGAAGGGAAAATATTGCCCAGGAGGTGATGAGGGCAGGTCCTGAGGACACAGGGGCTTGGAGAAGGAGGATCCTGTTCTTCCACAGGCAGTGGGGCTGTGGGAACACCAGAAGGAGAAGGAGAAGGAGAAGGAGAAGGAGAAGGAGAAGGAGAAGGAGAAGGAGAAGGAGAAGGAGAAGGAGAAGGAGAAGGAGAAGGAGAAGGAGAAGGAGAAGGAGAAGGAGAAGGAGAAGGAGAAGGAGAAGGAGAAGGAGAAGGAGAAGGAGAAGGAGAAGGAGAAGGAGAAGGAGAAGGAGAAGGAGAAGGAGAAGGAGAAGGAGAAGGAGAAGGAGAAGGAGAAGGAGAAGGAGAAGGAGAAGGAGAAGGAGAAGGAGAAGGAGAAGGAGAAGGAGAAGGAGAAGGAGAAGGAGAAGGAGAAGGAGAAGGAGAAGGAGAAGGAGAAGGAGAAGGAGAAGGAGAAGGAGAAGGAGAAGGAGAAGGAGAAGGAGAAGGAGAAGGAGAAGGAGAAGGAGAAGGAGAAGGAGAAGGAGAAGGAGAAGGAGAAGGAGAAGGAGAAGGAGAAGGAGAAGGAGAAGGAGAAGGAGAAGGAGAAGGAGAAGGAGAAGGAGAAGGAGAAGGAGAAGGAGAAGGAGAAGGAGAAGGAGAAGGAGAAGGAGAAGGAGAAGGAGAAGGAGAAGGAGAAGGAGAAGGAGAAGGAGAAGGAGAAGGAGAAGGAGAAGGAGAAGGAGAAGGAGAAGGAGAAGGAGAAGGAGAAGGAGAAGGAGAAGGAGAAGGAGAAGGAGAAGGAGAAGGAGAAGGAGAAGGAGAAGGAGAAGGAGAAGGAGAAGGAGAAGGAGAAGGAACAGGAGGAAAAGGAGCAGGAACAGGAGCAGGAACAGGAGCAGAAGCAGGGGCAGGAACAGGAGCAGGAACAGGAGCAGCAGCAGCAGCAGCAGCACCTCCCAGCACCCAGCTCCCATCACCAGGGCGGGTTCCAACCCCAGGAAAGCAGCAAAAACCCCCACATCCCACAGCAAAGCGATGCAGGGCCCTGCACAGAGCCTGACAGAGCCCTGACACCCCCTGGCTCGGTTCCCACATCCTTCCCAAAGGCGGCTCCCGCGGGATGCTCCGGCAGCTCCCGCGCTCCTCCTCCCCCGGCCGCTTCCCCGAGCGTGTGCCGCCTGCCCCGGGGGTCACCGGCACCATATGCCTCGGCTCCCGGCGCCCACGGGCCCTCGCAGCTGCCAGGAACCGGCAGGGAAGTGTCAGCGCTCACGGTGGCTCCCGGAGCGAGGGCGAAGCCGCCGCCGCCTCCCCGCGCCCGCCCGGAGGATGCTCCAGCCCAGGCAGTGCCAGCGGGGAGAGCAGCGCTCGGGGAAGCTTTAAAAGGGAAAGCAGGCCAGGAATTGCTGCTCAGCACCTTCCTGCTCTGTGGGAGGAGAGTTCAGCCCCTTCCAGCAGCTCCCACAGCGGGGTGCGCGTCCTGGGCCAGGCTGGAGCTTTGCTCTGCGTGCTCGGAGGCATCAGCTGAGGAAAGCAGCACAAGATGCACACAAGATGCACACACGAGATCTTTCCAAGGCATAAATCCCACCCAGGATCTCCTTTCGCTGTGCTGAAGGAACTAGCACAAGCCACAAGCACCACATCCCCCTTGGAAACAGCTCCAGCCAACACACAGCTCAAAAGAGCAGCAAGGCAGCCCCAGGGGGCAGGCAGCAGCTCAAAAGCGAACAAAAACTGTTTGAGAAGATTAAAAACTATAGATAAGATCACAGACCTCAATTCCAACAGAGGTCAAGCCCCAAATCTCCAGCACCAAAGGCTGAACAAACAAAACCACAGCCCAGCCAAGGGTGGGACCCGCAGTCCCTCCCCTTCCCTCCAAGCTCCCTGCAAAGTGGCCTTTCCTCTTCCCACAGCCACAGAAATAAATTTAAAAAATTAAAATAGGGGGAAATTATTCACCATGGAGATTTGGAGTGACAGCAACTAATTAATAAAAATAAGTATTTCTAATACTGGGCTTTTATACAGCCCTTTAAATTGCAAATTCCTCTCGAAGCGTGCATTATTAATTAAATAATTTGCATCCACTGTGACCCTCATATATAATTATTTACCCTGATAAACAATTCTTTATTTATCCTGACAAATACTTTTTTTTTAACCTGATAAATAATTGGTAGAGAAATGTAGGGCTGCACCAGACTGGCAAGAAACTCTTTGCAGAGGCTGGCCTGAGTCTGCCTCCTGCTCAGCCCTGTCTGTCTCAATCAGCCTCAGCCCCTGGTCCCCCTCAGCGGATTTCCAGCCTCTCTGAACACAAATAATTCTCCATCCCACATCTTTACGCAAAAAATGCTGTGTTTTTGGAGGAGCCAAGGCCTGAGGCGGTTTGAGGGCTGCCTGGCAGTGTCAGACCCAGGGGCAGATGGAGGGTTGGGCTCTGTCCTTCCAAACGCCACCAGAGACCCCAGACCCGCAGCTGTCACCCCCATGTCCTGCAGGATTTTGTCCTGGCTCTCTGGATGGGACAGGCTGGGGTTTGAGAGGGCTCTGATGGACCCCAAACAGACCCAGGGCAAGGATGAAGGTCTCAACTGCCTGAAAACCCCAGGGCAGAGCCAGAAGTGGAGGAAAATGAGGCAGGAATTCCCTACATGAACCAGTGCTGGCATCCTGGGGGGCTCCAGCCAGGCCCTGGGAGGACCTGGGAGGGCTCATCCTTGAATTTCCCTCTGGAAAAGCGATCCTTGCAGCAGCCCATCCCTCCGCAGAGGGGAATCCATCACCGGGGAGGGAGGAAACGCGGTGTTCTAATGACCCATTCCCTGTGGGAGCAGAGGAATCCGAGCCCTCTAAAGGAGCCATTCCCCTTCTCCCTCCCTGCATCGGAGCTTTTCACTGCCTTTCACCTTTGGCACTGCCTGCAGAGCCCGGGCAGGTGCAGGGACGGGCAGGTTCCGGGGATTTAAAGCCCCTGGTGCCAGCCTGGCATTGAACCTGTGCTCTTTTTCCCTGTTCTTCCCCCAAAATCCATCTGGGCAGCTCCCCCCTCACACCCATCCCGCTGGTGGCCACAGTTCATCCCTTGTTGCCCTGACTTCTGCAGTTCTGGATGTTTTCATTCTTTTGTAGCTAGTTTCTCCCACATTCTCTGTAATCATAGCCAGGTCATTGTAACGGTATCTTTTTATTTACATTCCTTTCTCCTGGGCACAGAAATTTGATGGACATTTCCTTTGACCAGTGTGATTGAGGGGAGGTGGTTGTTTCCTCCAATACACAGTGAATTATAAGACACATAAAAAATAAAGATGGGCAAGGCCCGAGGCACTTGTGCCTTGAGGAACTTGTTCCTTGATCTCCAGAGGTTCTGTCTCCTTCTTTCGTGTGTTACTGCCACAGTCCCTCCCTGCCAGAGATGCTCTGGTGCTTTGGTGTGTAAATTACAATTAAATCCATGCAAAAGGAAGGGAGGGGAAGGCAGCCCCGGATTCCAGCCTGGCTGAAAAATGCCATGGAGCCTCTCCAGCTGTTCCTCAGCCCTCAGAACTGCGTGGTTTGAAGTGCTCCCAGCACTTGGAGCCATCGCTCACAGGGGATTCCTCCACCTCCTGCCCCAGCCTGAGTCTGGGAGCCACAATTCCTGCCTGGGAGGTGAGGCAGAGGAGGGCTGGGAGGAAGGATCCCCTTCTCCAGAGCATGGGAGAGCTGTGGAAAACAAGACAGAAGGACAGAGGGGACGGAGGGGACAGCACTCAGCACTTGCTCTCGCTCTCATACCTCTGCTGCAGCCACCTGGAAGCAGCAACCCCGGGCTTAAAGCAAAGTGGGATTGCAAAAAAAAGTCCATTTGCAGGAGTTGCAGAGCCAGCAGCAGGCATCACCTGCTCTGGAAATTAAAATACAGCCCCGGTGGAAGCTGTTTTCCCTCAGCTCCTCACCTGCGACAAAACTCGCTACAATCAATTGCTTTTCTGACATCCTCCACCTGGGGTAGAGAAGCAAACAAAACCCTCAAAAAAGGCCAACAAAACCCAAAAAATAAAATTAAAAAACCCAACAAAACAACAAACTAAAGCCCAGCCCTGCACCAAAGCGATTGATCCTGTCAGGAGCAGGAAAAAGCCACCCAACAGAATCACAGAGCGAGAAGTTGCAAACCAGCAAGAGGTGACAAGTAATTATAGAACAGGGAAATGCAGAGGGAACTCATTTGGATGAGCAGCGCCTGATTAACGGGCCCAGCATTTATTTTCTTTATTTATGGGCTGACATCACAGAAAATTGATACAGAGCAGCCCATATACAACATGGCTGGTGACATGTTCAGCAAATGAAGAGGCTGGGAAGAAATCCAGCTGAATTATACCCGGCGTTACTCAGCCCCCCTCGCCTCTCCCATCCTGCCGAGGGAGGAGCAGGGTGGCAGTGCCAGGGGACAGCCAGGCCATGCCCTGGTGGCCGTCACCCCCTGGCAGTGGCCGTGCAGCTCCGGTGGCAGCACAGCAGCGCAGGTGATGCTGTGAGAGCTCCCCGGGCCCAACCCTCCTCCAAACCATCCCCCCGCCGCGCAATTTGGAGGTTAATTGGGGTGGGATTTAACCCACGACCCTCCCGCTAAACCCCCCTGACGCCTGACAGAGCCTTTTAAATGGGAATCCATCCCAATCGCTCTCCTCCTTCTGCTTCCACCTCATTGAGGAGCATTAAACATTAAAATTCACATTTGAGCTCTCTGCCCTCTGAGGATTCAACCCGGGCAGGTTTTGCTCCAGAGGGAAAAGCACGAACTGCCCCATCCTCAGGGATGCGGGGCTGGAGCATCCCGGGGGCAGCGCGATGCCCACACCCCAGCCCCGGAATTCCCAGGATAAAGAGGCCCATGAAAGGCTCAGTCAGGCGGTGAAAAGCTGTGCCCACAGGCGGCTCTGCCAGGGATGAAAGGCAGCGGCGGCTTTGATGGAAAACTCACTTTCTGCAAACAAAAGCGGCTGCGAGGAGCCGGCACCTGGCACAGGACCCTCCTCGGGCACCGCCAGCAAACGGGGAGGGGAGAGGGCAGAATCCGCAGAGCCAGCGGGACAGGCCCTGCTGCCCTGGTTTCTGCTCTGGAAAATGGCTTTTTATAGAAAGCGGTCAACAGCAGTCCGAGTTCATTCCGAGTGGAGCAGCAGAAGCTTGCCAGGTGCTCAGAACAGAGCATCTCCTCCTGCTTTGCTTTCACAAGTGCCAGCTCTCGTCAGGATCTTGTGGTTTGTGCTGGAGCCTGAATGGGGTTAGGACAAAAAGGAGCTGAAAGGAGGAAAGCTTTAAATTAAGCTTTAAAATAAGAACAGAACACTTGGGTTCATCGCAAACAGGTTTAAAAATTTATCATTCCCTTCATTCACTGCACTGGAAACGCTTCCTGCTGCTGCAGTGTCCGGCAGGCTGGGCAGGTCTGTGTCTGCTCAGGAGCGATGGGCGCCCTTCCCCGTGCCCGGGCACATCCCCTGCTCTCCTCTGCGCTGCCTCCACCCTGCCAGGGCTGCCCAGATGTGCTCAGCACCGTCGGGAAAACCTACAGCGCCAGAGGTTTATGTCCAAAAAGGAGACAGAGGAGTCCTGCGACTTTATTTGAATAGAGAGGCTCATTTCCCATGGAGTCTCCAATTGCTGGGAACGCAGCCGCCTTTTCATCCCAATTTCCCGGCCGCATTTCCCTCTCTTTCCGCACTGGCTGAGGTACTTGAGAGATACAGACTTCCCGAGCCGCCTGCCACATATTCCCCCCCTTGAACCTGTCGTTTTCCCCCAAATTTCAGAAGTTCAGGCTTGTGCAGACCCATTTTTCTGTTTCAGGAGTCAAACTTACTGGGTTCTGTGACAAACCTGCGGCTTGCAGTGGGCAGAGACATTAAGACTCCTTTCAAAGGCATTAATGCCCATACCCTCACCCATCCCATTGTTTGTAAAGATATAAGCACCCATTTTTCCTATCAGCACCATGGAGGAGCCTGGGATGCTCCAGCACCCAGGGGTGAGGGACAGCAGGTACCCCCTGAGCCCAAAAGTGACCCCCAGCTCGAACAGGGCGCGTAAAACCCCCCCTGTCCCCCCTGAGCTCGGCAAAGCCCGGAGAGCCCCTTTAAGAGGGACACTGCATTATGAAACACGGTTGATTTAAATGCAAATGAGTGAAAAAACACAACTTCCTTTATTAAAATGGAAATTACACTTCCAGCCGCCTCCGCCGCCGACAGCCCCGGGCTGTCCTGGTGCCGACAGCAGCCGCATGCTGGGCCAGCAGCTCGGTGTTTTGGGGGGCACAGGGTGCCACAGCTGCCAAGGGGACGGGATGCCATGGCCAGGATGCTCCAGGGAAGCTCCTTCCAGCCCCACTGCCTCCCGCACACCCCACACGGTGAGAGGTGTCACTGCTGCAGCTTCGGCAGGTCAGGTGTCCCCAAAGTGCTGTGCTGAAGGGAATAATGATTGTTTTGCCATTCCCTGAGAGCTCTTCGTGTAATTTGTTCCTATAGGAATAGGGAAGAAAAAGGGGAAAAATAAAAACGCGACCAGGCCTTCCTCTTCTTCGCCGGGACGCTGCAGGGTCTGGATTTTTGGGATGCCCTGAAGCAGAGGCTCAAGGGCAATTCCTCCCCATAACCCCCATCCCGTGTGACACTGAACAACCCCACAGCCCCACCATCCCAACTCCTCCAGGGAGTCCTGGCTGTTGCCTTCAGCCACCAGCTGGCTCAAGTTGCTGGGAGATTATTAAGGATAGCAGGGACTGGAAAAGTCCCAAGTGGTTATGCTCTCCACAAGCCCATTCCCCCAGGAGAGCATTTAATTGCCTTCTGAAGGATCCCACAGCCTCTGCAGGAGCCTTCCTGACCACCCAACCGTCCTGGCATTTATTCGTCCACGGGGCCTGACTTGAACTTTGTTTTCCTTTCACTTCCTATTACTGTTCCCCTAATCCTCTCCTCCAGCCCTTTGCCGTCCTTCATCCCGCATCTCCCGCTCTGTCCGTCCTCGCTGGGGCGTTCAAGCGTCCCTGTTGTGCTCCTCAGCACGGGAAATGTCACTGTGAGCCTCGGCGGGGCTGAGACGGAGCCCAAACCAAACCCTGCCTGTAAACAGCCCCGGGCGGGGCAGCCAGGGAGAGCCCAGCACATCCCGGCAGGAGCCTCCCAAAGCTTCATTCACCTCCACCAGGGCAGGGACAGAGCCCTCAGCCTGGCCTGGGGGCACTTGGCTTCTGTGCTGTCACCTCTTCCACCTCCCAGGGTTTGTAGGAACAGGGGATGGGGAGAGGATGCTGAAGAAACCACAACTTTCTTATTTCCAGCTCTTTACAGAAACACCCGCTTTGCTGGAGCCATTTAAAAATTCATGTGTGACAAAGCCAAGGACCAACCCCGTGAAGCCCCCACAGCCCTGTGCAGCTCTGGGGGAAGTTTTGCCAGGCAAAACCCCCAGGAGCTGCCCAGGAGGTCGCACTCTCCATCCTCCACCCCAGTCCTGCTCCAGCACCATTTAATCACCATTTGGAATTTAGCATCCAGCATCACTGCCTGGTCGGCAGGCACTGTGCCAGCGTCACGAAGCATCACTTCATCCATCATTGTCTCCCAAGCTGTCTCTCCTGCCTCCCAGGCATCATTCCTGCACCTCCCAAAAAGCCACCAAGCCACTGAGCAGGCTCTGAGCCAGCGCCAAAGTTACAGCTCCTGAAGAATGGGCTGGACTTGCCGTTCCCTCGTCGGGACCCGTCTGCTGCTGGCAGAGCTGATGTATTTATTTTCATTAAATTTAATCCGGGGATATTCTTCTCCTCCCACCTCCCCTGCAGTCCGGCTGCTGAGGCAGCAGGGCTCAGGAAAGGAGCCACCTTCCAGCTGATTTCTCATCCAGCAGAGGCGGCTCCGTGTTCCTGTCCCATTTCATTAGCACGGACAGAGAACTGGGCTGCACGGGGAGCTGCTGCCTCCACGCAGGAACAGCAGCCCTGGCACGGGCACAGCTCCCCCAGCTCATCCCCCTCTCCTCGCACCCAGAGCCGGCCGTGCCAGCGCTGTCCCCAGGTGGGCCAGAGATGCTCCGAGCTCCCACTGCGGGATTTGCCGTCCGGCTGCGGCTCCTCCCCGGCCGGGAGGTGAACGGCAGCAGCTCTCCCCACCTGTCAGAGCCGCTCCCGGGTGGCAGGAGCTGAGTCACGAGTGAAATGTGTCCCCAAGCTCCCCGGCTCCCCGCGCCCGCTGCGAAACCATCGCTGCATCACCTCCCTCCCGCTGCGCCCATCACCCGGCCAGCCTGCCGGGACACGGAGGGCAGTTTTTTGGGGATAAAACCAATAAAAACCAGGGATAAAAACAATTAAGAGCCACAGAAACTCTCTGATCAACCCGACTCCCCATGCCAGGCTTGGGTTCAGCTGCACTGTGGGGTTTGGTGGAGCTGGTAGAGCCGCAGGGTGGGCACAGCCCAGGGATGCAGCAGCGGGGAAATCTTGGGGTTTGCTGCTGCAGCAGTGGGGGATTTAGGGACCCAATATCATTTCCAGGGGTGCTGGAACAGCCCCAGGCCAGCGGCCTGAGCAGGGCCTGCAGCACCTTCACCGTGCCAGGCTCTGCAGTGCCGGGTGTGGAAAGGAGGGAGAGTTTTGGGGCCAGCCAGAGCAGAGCACTTGTGTAATCAGTGCTGAATTATGCAGCAGGAGTTGCAGGGGAAGTACCCTGAAAGGCTGAATTTCCCCTTGTGAGGAGCTGCTCCCTGTTTAGAACACACTAATTATTCCTCAAACAAGGATGAGCTGGAAGTAATTTGAGGGGTTTATCACTCACACTTTGCAATAATGTAATTGAGCGAGCAGCAATAAATAAATCCCAGAGTAAAACAAAAGTGGCAGATTCCTCCCAAGAGCAAGGAAGGGAGCAGGACAGCATTTCTCAGGAGTTGGGGGGTGAGGAGAAGATCAGAGAATCCAGGGGGTGTCCTGGGACAGCTTTCCCACAGTTTGAGCTGCAAAGAGATTTTAGGGTCCAATCCTGGTGCTTCCCAGACCCAGCAGAGCTGTGGAGCTCCCCTAAAGCAGCTCTGCCTCCAGACCTGCTGCTCCCCACACCAGGGGTTCTGTTTCTCCTCAGAGTGTTCAGGAGGATGCCTGGATCAATGCATGGAAGTCCCTCCTGTCCAGCCCAGTCTGGGGTCAGGCCATGGATTGGTGAACAACAAAAACCTAATCCTGAATTTCTCACCTCAGAGCCGTTTCTGCATCGACTTCCAGAGCCTTTGAATCCACTTTTCCCACACTGAGACCAGACTGGAGCTGAGCAATAACAGGGATGCCATAAACTCCATCTCTCCCAGTAGTGAAATCCCGTTCAATACATCCTTAATATTCAATTACTATTTATGTAACACGCAGCAAAGGATTATCCCATTAAACCTAAATTAAGTGCTTCCTTCATTAATTAATACAACTTATTTCAAGTGCTGCCAACATTTATCCCTGGAAACATATTATTTAAAACCAAAAGGCATAAACAACAGCGAAGGAAGTTGTTTGCTTGATGCTTTTATGTTTTCTCAGAGATGAGTTATGGAGTCTCTGAAGGATCCATCCAGAACGCAGGAGGGGATTCTCCCGGGGAGCAGCAGAGTGAGAAATCTTGGCTGGGGATGGTTTGGGAGACCCATCCCTGTATTTCCTCCATTTCAGTGGGAACAGAACAGGGAAACTCTTCTTTTGCCACCAGGCAAACCCACAGACAACCCCCAGCCCTGGTTTTTTGGATGTCACCACCCCATGGATGCGGCAGCTCCCGGTGCTCCGCGGGCTCAGCCCTGGCTGTGCTGGAGCTGCCGGAGCTCAGAGCCCCTGCAGCACTGCCCAGGCACCTCGGGCTGCTTATTCCAGCCCTGAACTCCTCGCAGAGCCCCAGCTCGGCCCCACTCGACCTCCAGGAATGACCCCCGTGGCCCATTAAAGCTCCAGCAGCGGCAGCAAGCGCTGGGGAAGAGCGTGAAATCGAAATTAAGTCGAGAGTCTCTTTCCAAAACAAATTCCTCCTTGAAGAAGCAAGCCCAGGCTTCATTACAACAACTCAATTATCCACGAGGCTGAGCTCCGGAGACAAGAGCTCACCGCGAGTGCTTCGTGCTCCCGCCGGAGCCTCCCCTGCCTGCAAAGGGAGCGCCGGGAGCGGCTGCAGCTTCCCTGGCAGAGCAAATCCCAGCCAGGGCTGCTCACAGGCAGCGCTGGAGCCACACTCTGGGTTCTGTGAGCCCCCTCCAGGGCCACTCTTCAGGGTGGAAAAGCAGAATTTGGTCCCCAAAGTCCCCCACCTCTCAGGAAGGGGAAGCAAACACGAGGCGGGAGAGCTGTAAATACATTTTTAAGCCCCTGGGTCTCTCCCTGCTGAAGGAACTCTGGAGGATTAATATTTTTCGAGCCATCTTTCACTCCAGATGATGTCTTCAGAAATCAGAGGAGCCTGCTGGCAGCTGCAGATGTGCAGGAGGAGAAGCTGTGCCCGCACAGGATTTGGGGCACCCCGGGCACCTCTCTGCATTCCTGACCCCTGGGCTGTCCCACTGGGGCCCTCCTGCTGCTCCAATCCCAAAATTTCCCCTTCCAAGCGATGAAAACTCCGAGCAGCGACTTCCAACCACCCCAGGTCCCACACAGGGACCCCTCGGGACCCTCCTGCTCCAAACCCAGCTCGGGAAACACAACCAGGGGCTTCCATCCCTCTTTGGAAGCACCAAGGAATGGTTTTCCCCTCCTCTCCCTCCCGAGCTCCCGGTTGCCATTAGCTCGGTTTCCATCTGAGCAGCAGCTTTTCACGGGCTCCCGGGGAGGTCACAAGATTTCAGGTTTTTTACAGAAATCCATCAAATCGCTTCAAAGAAAAAGAAAGGAGGAAAAAAAAANAAAAAAAAAAAAAGCCCCTGCAGGAAATCTTCCTGTCTGTTATTATCTAGAGTGAAGGAAGAAAAAAAAAATAAAAAGAAGAATTTACAGGTAATTTCCTTGTCAAAAGTTCCTGTCTGTAAATACAATCAAGATAAGAGTGACACGGCAAATAGCTCCTTTTCTCTCCTGAATGAATTATTCAATTCACCACTGATCCCCTCTAACTGCTCCGGATTGCCTTCTGCTTCCCCGATTTATTGTACTTTATTTAGTTCTGTAGAGAAGCGCCGCCAATGATCGAAAGGAATTCAGGCAATTTCAGGATTCAGCAAATCCCTCCCGCAGCCCCCGACCCCGGCTCCCTCCCGCTCCCCTCTCCTTGGCCACTGAGCCAGGATTTTTCCTTCATCGGGAACAACCCCTGGAGTTATCCAGGTTCCCCTTCCTTGGGGTGGGAGCTGCGTTCTGGGAGAGGCTGCGGACACCCTGCAGGGATCGGGATGTCCTGTAAATCTTGTCCTGTAAATCTCCCCGTTCCCGAAGGATGGAGGGAATCCCATCCAGCCCCCGGGAACGCTGCTAACCCCGCTGGATGGGAGGGCCTGTGGGTAAATTCTCCTTGCTCACATCCCTTCATCTTCTTTAGGGCAGCCCCCTCGGGGAGTGGGGATTCACCTCTGCAAACACCGGAGGAGAATTTTTTTAGGACAGCCCAAAATCCCGGCACCACATCAATAAAGAGCAGCGCTGCAGCCGGCAGGGAAAGCGAGGAAATGATATTATTACTGAAAAACCCCGCTCTGCAGCCACCCCAAAGCTAATAAAAACATGACTCGAGAACAGAACAGTTTCGGAGCAGCCAAATAATATTCACGAGGATGATTCAATTACAGGGGATTAGCGTCTGTCTGGATGCAGAGCCCGGAGTTTCTGGGCGAGGTTTGGAAGGGAGGGGCCGGTGAGAATTCCATAAACCCCCGGCCCGGGCTGGGGGCTCCGAAGAACACGAAAGGAGGAGCAGCAAACCAAACCAACCCCTCATTCAACTCACGAAACAAATCACGGGGATTTTTATTTTTCTCCCCAGAGCAGGTTTCAGCCAGGGCAGCATTTCTTTAGGCTATTGATTAGTAATTAGGGAGGTGTTTTAGCTGCTTCTCTGCTGTGTCCGTTATTCCCTCCAGAATTTCAATTCCACAAGAGCCATTTCCACCCGGCAGCGGGGCTGGGAAGGCAGCACTGCCTGACCCCCCTGGCCTCACGCTTGCCAAAAAGCCTCGGGGAGGAGTGGGCAAGGCAGCACTCGGAAAAAGAAAAATAGTCGGGAAAGGAGAAGGAAGAATCTCGATTCAATCCAGCAGGAGCTTCCCCTGTGGATTTGGGGATCACAGGCAATGAGTCCACGCTGGTGCTGGGCTCAGGGTGTGGAGACTGAAGGGATCCGTGGGCTTCCCCCACTGGTGCCTCTGTACTGTCACCAGGGCAGGGTGGCCCCACAAAACGCCACCAGAGTGCCCCACAGTGCCACCAGAGCAGCGGGAGAGCAGGGGAGGCTCTGTGGGAAGAAGACCAGGCTGGGTAGAGCTTGGAGCAGCCTGGAGGATGCCCCTGCCATGGCAGGATGTCTGAGCTCCCTTCCAACCCAAGCCAGCAGAGGATTCAGTGATTCCACGAGCGCTGGAGGCTCAGAGCCCCAGCCACAAACCCCAACACATCCAGCCCGGAATCGATGCAGGAAAACCACCGGTGTCTCTGAGGAACGAGAGGCCAGACCCTTTCTTCAACAGCAATTTTCAAAGCTTTTTATTTGGTTCCTTGTAAAAAGGGGGAAATAAAGGGAGAAGAAATAACAAACTGATTTCAGATAATTCACCGGGGCTCCGGGTGCATTGTAAATGTGTGCTCCAGCCAACCGGCAATTTGATGAATTTCACCGCCCGCTTTTGTGTCGCTGCTTGCCGAGCAACATCCTCCACTGAAATTGTGGCTGCCTTAATGTTCTCTTTAGCACTCGGCATAATTGCCCCCTGCAATTTGTTGCCTGGAAAGGTTACCAGAAAAGAAAGGAAAGGGAGAGAAGAACAAGTTTGTTGGCGGGGGAACGGGGGAGAAGGAGAGAGAGGAAGCTGATGGCGTTTGAAACACAATTTATTCCAGGCCAAGGGACGCCGCCAGAAAGGCACAGGGGCTTCCCAGACCAGGCTGATGGGGATGGAGCTCCCACAGGGATGGGATCCAACCATCCCAGTGTCCTGCAGCAGCGTGGGCTGGGCATCCCTGCCCACCCAGAGGGCGAGGGGCTGAAGCGACAGCGGGGTGGGAGCAGAGGAGGAAGCAGAGAGGAAGGGAAGGAGGAAATCCCAGAGGAAAGGCTGGGGCAGGGTGGGGAGGGGCGGCAGGCTGCAGCAGCAGCCAGTGTTTATTAATTTTCTGCTTGGCTGCGCTCGGTGCCACAGCTCCGAGATCATGGAGCCGCTGCACACTCTATTAAATAATTCAATCTGCGAAGAATCCAAGTGTGTAAGCGAACACTCTTATGCATCTTAAAATTTAATTGCGGAGCTAAACAAGATGAAGTGCAAGGAAGACATAAAAGATATGAAAATAGATGCTGCAGCTTTTGTTTCTCTGGCTGCTCCAGCCCTGCCCAGGAAGCTCTCCCCATTTTTCACACGCTGCTGCTAAAGAGCCTGAGCCTCCTTCATCTGCTCCCCCCTCCCCTTCTCTATTTACAGCTGTGTTTGCAAGCAGCAGGCCCGCAAATCACTTAATATCCATTAGAGCTGCTCCATTCACCCTGCTGCCTCCTGCTCTGGCAGCCCTTCCCTTATAAATCCTCCTGTTCCAGGGTCGAGGGAATCAGCTGGGAGCGCTTGCTCCGGCTGCCCCTTTGCCCACTGGAGCCCACGGCCTCCCCCTGCCTTGCTCCTGCAAATCCTCTCTTTCCTTTTTAAATCTGGCAATGCCTGGAGGGCTGAGACCCCCCAAACCAGCCCCTCTGGAGGGTGAAACTCAGCTACCTGCAGGCCAAGGGTGACCCAGGGCCTTCCTGCAGCGGTGAGGGGAGGGATGAGAGCATCCCATGCCCTGTGCCACTGCCCAGCAAACCTGGGGAGCCTCAAACAAGGGCTAAGGCTCTGAGAGTTATTTGGAAAGAGGGGCGAGTTTGTCTCTTGAGACTGGGGGGTGAAGGCAAATCTATCACTCACAGACACTCAAAACCTGAGGCCCCAAACCACAGCAGAAACATTTGTCAGCTCATTCCCAAGGCAGCCTCACATCCAAGGTGCCAACAAGAGCAGCCCTCGAGGTTCAAAGCCCAGCTGGGAGCACTAAAGAATTGCTGAGAACATCTGCAAGTGCACAGAACACCTGCTCTGCCCCAAAAGCCACACACCAGACTCAGGGCTCGTCCTGCAGCCCTGGCAGCTGCTCCAGCCCTGCTCCCACCTGCTGCCAGAGCAGTTCCCTCAGGGCTGGATCCAGGGAATGGCTCAGTTCTCAGCCACTGACCTGCAAAGACCCCGGCAGGGGGGTCTGGGGTGGGAACACAGGGCTGGGTGTCCCCCCTGCTCAGAGCCGCAGCAGCGGCGCCGTACGAACCAGCCCTGCAAAAATCACTCACACAGAGCTGCTGCATTTTCCTCTCCGTGCTGAGAGATCAATCACAGCCCTGGCTCGTGGCAGGAACAGCAAACTCAGCCCCTCCTGCACCCAAACAGGCCATCACTGGAATTTCAGCTTTGTTATTACAGCCAGGCTCGCAGGTGTATTAATATAATTTCTTCTTGCAAAGGGCAAGAAGTGAGACCTCAGGCTGCTTTGTCTTCATTTGCTCTGCTGCTGAGCTTCTTGGGCTGTCACTGGGGCTGGTGGGATGGGAACTGCCACAAAAGCCTGCAAACCTTCACCACTTGAATCTCATCAGCTCCCCAAAAGAAGGGGGGTTTGCCGGGTGGGGGACGAGCAGCCGAGGCAACAAATCAATGAGCTGCAAGAAAATGCATCAGCTTTGCTGGAGAAGCTCATGGCCAAGGCAGAGGGCTGGAGGTGGGACAGGGGACCAACTGCACTGGTTACATGTGGGGGAAAATGAGGGGGTGTCACCCAGCCCCCCACACACCCATCCCTGCCACCCCCCAGCCAGGTCTGCTCTAACTCTGACAGTGATTGACACAGGGCAGAGCAACAGGTGAATTAAACAGGCGCTGCTGCTGCCAGGAGTGGTGCTAAATGTCAGAAAAGATCAACCCTCCTCCTCCCAGCGTGGCTCTGCTCCCACCGAGCGAGGTGATGGAGTGGAAATGCAGCCTGCAGAGAGGGGGGAGCTCTGGAGGGTGCTGAGCACAGCTCAGAGCCTCGCCAGGAGCCCTGGGGTGGGAGACGTCAGTTTGGAGTGATCAGAGCCAGGTCTGCGGCCAACTCACCAGGCAGGGATCATCTCCTCCCGCTGCACAGCAGTGAGGGCTGCACAGGAACCCCCCAGCTCATCCTCTGCAGGAATTCTGTGTCCTCCATTCGCTGCCATGTGAGCATCAGGCTGACAGCTGTTCAGGACATTGGTAGAGGAGTGAGATCTAAACCTAAACCTAATCCTGAACCTAAACCAAATCCAAAACCTAACACAAATCCTAACTCTAACCCTGAACATAATCCTGATCCTGACCCTAAACCTACCCCAACCCTAACCCTAACCCAAATCCTAACCCTAACCCTGAACGTAATCCTGATCCTGAACCTAAACCTACCCCAACCCTAACCCTAACCATAACCCTACCCCAACCCTAACCCTAACCATAACCCTAACCCTTTGTGTCCTCCCTTCCCTGCCATGTGAGCATGAGGCTGGCAGGTGTACAGGACATTGGTAAAAGTGTGAGATCTAAACCTAAACCTAATCCTGAACCTAAACCAAATCCTAACTCTAACCCGGAACATAATCCTGATCCTGACCCTAAACCTACACCAAACCTAATTCCAACCCTAACCCTAACCCTACTCCTAAGCCCTGAACCTAATCCTGATCCTGACCCTAAACCTACCCCAATACTAATCCCAACCCCAACCCTAAACCTAACCCTAACCCTAACCCTAATCCTAACCCTAACCCTAACCCTAATCCTAACCCTAACCCTAACCCTAATCCTAACCCTAACCCTAACCCTAATCCTAACCCTAACCCTAACCCTAATCCTAACCCTAACCCTAACCCTAATCCTAACCCTAACCCTAACCCTAATCCTAACCCTAACCCTAACCCTAATCCTAACCCTAACCCTAACCCTAATCCTAACCCTAACCCTAACCCTAATCCTAACCCTAACCCTAACCCTAATCCTAACCCTAACCCTAACCCTAATCCTAACCCTAACCCTAACCCTAATCCTAACCCTAACCCTAACCCTAATCCTAACCCTAACCCTAACCCTAATCCTAACCCTAACCCTAACCCTAATCCTAACCCTAACCCTAACCCTAATCCTAACCCTAACCCTAACCCTAATCCTAACCCTAACCCTAACCCTAATCCTAACCCTAACCCTAACCCTAATCCTAACCCTAACCCTAACCCTAATCCTAACCCTAACCCTAACCCTAATCCTAACCCTAACCCTAACCCTAATCCTAACCCTAACCCTAACCCTAATCCTAACCCTAACCCTAACCCTAATCCTAACCCTAACCCTAACCCTAATCCTAACCCTAACCCTAACCCTAATCCTAACCCTAACCCTAACCCTAATCCTAACCCTAACCCTAACCCTAATCCTAACCCTAACCCTAACCCTAATCCTAACCCTAACCCTAACCCTAATCCTAACCCTAACCCTAACCCTAATCCTAACCCTAACCCTAACCCTAATCCTAACCCTAACCCTAACCCTAATCCTAACCCTAACCCTAACCCTAATCCTAACCCTAACCCTAACCCTA
Source organism: Climacteris rufus (assembly GCA_013398175.1). Taxonomy (NCBI): domain Eukaryota; kingdom Metazoa; phylum Chordata; class Aves; order Passeriformes; family Climacteridae; genus Climacteris; species Climacteris rufus. The sequence goes on from VZRZ01005358.1 coordinate 187,670, forward strand.
ATCCTAACCCTAACCCTAACCCTAATCCTAACCCTAACCCTAACCCTAATCCTAACCCTAACCCTAACCCTAATCCTAACCCTAACCCTAACCCTAATCCTAACCCTAACCCTAACCCTAATCCTAACCCTAACCCTAACCCTAATCCTAACCCTAACCCTAACCCTAATCCTAACCCTAACCCTAACCCTAATCCTAACCCTAACCCTAACCCTAATCCTAACCCTAACCCTAACCCTAATCCTAACCCTAACCCTAACCCTAATCCTAACCCTAACCCTAACCCTAATCCTAACCCTAACCCTAACCCTAAACCTACCCCAACCCTAACTCTAACTCAAACCCTAACACTGACCCTAACCCAACCCTAACTCAATCCTAACCCTAACCCTAACCCAATCCTAACCCAATCCTAACCCTAACCCCAACCCTAACCCAATCCTAACCCTAACCCCAACCTTAACCCAATCCTAACCCTAACCCTAACCCAATCCTAACCCTAATCCTACCCCACCATCTGTTTCCAGCTGGAATCCAAGACATCCCAGTACAACCAGGACCTGCCTGCCTTGCACAGTGCCCGGAGCCAGGTCAAACCTGCATTTCACAAGGCCTCTTCCCTCAGCCTTCCCCACTTAAGCCATTCCTCCAGGACAACCCAAGAGAGAATAAATCTGTATTCCAAGGACACCGGCCCTAAACTAATGTTATTTTGCAATAGTGCCACTTTAAATCTCGAGCAACTGAAAAACCAATTTGCACTTAGAAACATTCAATTTGTTTGCAGGTGTTTCCCTCCAAAGTGGCCCTGGGCGATGGGGGCTGGCAGGGGAGCCCCACACAGGTGCCACAGCCCTGGGCACTGGGGTGGGACGTGGCAGGAGAGGCACGGGGCTGGAGCACTGGGAAATGAATTTGGCACATCCAAGGAGTGGGGAGAGAGAGGGGCTGAGCTGAACATCCTCCAGCACGTGGTGCAGAGGGGAGACCCCGGTCCTGGGGACACAGCGAGGGTGGGGAAGGGCAGAGAGGGATGTGGGGGACAGAGAACGACACGGGAGATGGAGGGGGGTGAGTGGGAAGTTCGGATTTGCCCACCTCAGAGTCAGGAACTGAAAAAGTCGAGGAAGGGAAAGGGGCCAAGGGCCCTGTCCTGCTGCAGGAAAGCTGCTGCCAGCTGCTGACGTGGGATGGAGCTGCCAAGGCGCAGCCTGCCCACAAGATTTCCTCTCCCCAGCGAGAAGGCAGAGTGACTAACCCCAAACCCGAGCCATCCATCAACTTAATGGATGTCCCCGACACCCCACACCCCCGTCCCTCACCTTGCAGCCAGAGCCTGGAGGTGTGAGCCTATTGATCCCCCGGATGCCCGAGTGATTGGAGTCTACAAAGCAATGCCTGCGAAGTCCAGCCGAGCCCAAACCTCTCAAATCATGTTGACACCTTTAGGAGGTGCCGAGCGCTTCATCCTCCCCACTCCGATGTGTAATTATGTCCTTGTCACCGTGATGGAGGGGCTTGGCAGGGCAATAAAACCCCCGGGCCCCACGGGCCAGCGCGGCCGCCACTGCTCTCTGTGCTCAGAGGGCAGGAAACAGAGCTCAATAAAGCAGCACGGGGATCACAGCACCGAGTGTGGCTGGAGAAAAAGGTGGAGGAGATCTCAGGGCTGCTGTCACCCCCGGCCCTCATGGGGTTTGAGTGTTATTCACTTTCTCGCCCTCCTGCTGCCAGCCAGGGGAGCGGGGAGCAGGGGAGGGCTGGGCAGAGCCGCTGGAGATGAAGGATGTCACCCTGCACTTTTCATTTCTCTGCTTCACACACCACCTGCCTGACCCCACCAGACCCTTCCCTCAGCTTCTGGAGTCCTGGAACTGCTGGAAAACTGCGGCTTCCCAGCCTCTCTCTCTCTCCTGAGGGTCCAGGGCAGCCCAGGCACGGCGGTCACGGCACGGTGCCCTTTGCTGCTGTCACAGCCCATCAGGCTGGAAGGACATCCATGGGTTTTATCCACATCCACAGCCAGCGCCACACCAGCCTCACGCTGGGCTGCAGCAGCAAATTCCCTCTCTGATTCCCTAATCCCTTCCAAGCCCTCAGAGGCTTTGCTGCTGCTGGGGAAGCTCCCACCAGTCCTGCTGGGAGCGGGGTGCTGGGAGGCAGCCGAGCTGCTCTCCTGGCTGATGTTCCCCCAAAGAGCACAAACAGTTCCCAGCAGCTCAATTCCTCCCCTCAGGGCTCGGGAAGCATAATTTTTCTTCACTAATACATCTTTTGCTTGATGAGCTGTCGATGGCAGGAGGATTTAATCTCCCATACCCTTGCTCTCTCCCAAATCCACTAAGGTGAAGGCACTTCATTACAGAACCACTCAGCTGTCCGTTCCTATCGATCATGCCTTGGCATGGGTGACCTTGGATCGATGAGCTGCCGATTATTTAGTGCCTGTTTGCCCACACCAAATGCCAGCAGGGTCAGTACCAGCACCTGCACCCAGCTCTGGGAAGGAGCCTGGCACTGCTCCAAGGCAGGAGCTGAGACACACAGTCATCCCCAACACCAGCTCAGAGCAGGGTTTGCCATCTGGGTACAATTTGTCTCTTTTTCAAGGATTCAGGCCTTGGGTTTGATGCTTCCAAGTTCAAGACCTGTGACCTGCTCCCAGGGTCCATCCCAGGCAGCATCGCTCTGCTGCAGGGCAGTCCCAATCTCAGCCCCCTGGGCAATCTCCCACCACAGCTTCACCTCCAGAAACACAAGATTCCCATCAGGAAAAGGGCAGTGAGAGCCAGGACAGACCCAGGGATGTGCAGGGGTGTGAAAGTCCCTTCCCTTTGCTCCCAGACCCAAACCTCTCCCAAAACTCCGGTGATTCATCCGCCTCCGCGACATCCCCTCCAACCAGTCACTGCCTCACTTTTTAATCAAATCCTTTGCTTCCCTTCCCTTCAGGAGCCAGAGCCATTTTTCTATTACATCCTGATTGATCAGGCCCTGGCGAGCCGCTGTCAGCACCGTCCTGGTGCTTCATTTCCCATCCGCACACAGCGGGCTGTGGGCTGAGCCCGCTCGCTCCAGCCATACATAAATGCACACAATTAAGGAGAGAAGGCAGAGGGAAAATTGATCCCACTTTTGATTTGCTGCCCCCAGCTCCAAACCCCGGATCAAAGGGAGGGAGCAGCCGGAGTTAACCCCGGAACGCGGGAGCAGAGGGGGAGGAGGACACGGAGGTGAGGCTGCAATGCTGCTCAGTGCCAGGAGAAAGAGACTCCAGCCTTGTGCTGTGCAGGAAAAGCAAAAGGAGTCTCCAGGGCTCCAGGCTCGTGCTAATGAGTTGTTTTCCACTGTAAGAAAGCAGGAGAACAAGCCCAGACTCTGCTAAACAAGGACTGTGGCTACGGCAGGTCAGAGCTCAGCCACCTCCCGCGGAGAGCGCTGACAAGGTGGTGAAAACACGGAATTAAACCTCTTTTCCCTCCCTGCTTATTGCTTGGCAGATTGGATGACTCCGATGCGTGCACATGTGGCTACAAAAGGCACCTGGATGCTCCTGAGATCTCTGTGGGATCTTTGTGGCTCGGGAAGTGGCTTAGGGAGGGCGAGCTGTGGCCGTGCTCCACGGGACAGAGGCCAGGCCAGAGACAGAGACCAGGACAGAGACAGAGGCCAGGACAGAGAGAGAGGCCAGGACAGAGACAGAGGCCGGACAAGCCCCCCTCATCACTCTGTCAGGAGGTGCCATCCCCTCTCCCAGCACAAGCCCCCATCCCAGCCTCTCCCGAGGGCAGCTCAGCTTTCCCCGCGCTGCTGCCGCCTCCCTGCCGGCACGGAGCTGCCTTATCTGCGCTGGCACAGCAGCGCGGGGCTGCCCTGCCAGCAGCCATCGGCGGATTACAGGCGTTTATCAGTTTATTAGGGGACAAAAGGCGCTCAGCAGAAGGGTTCTGAGACGGTGCGAGCGGCTGATAAGAGCCGCCCGGCTCCTCGGGCATCTCAGCCCCGGCTGGCGCATCCCGGGCGGCGGGGCCCTGGTGCGGAACGGGCGCTGGGAGCTCTCGGGGCACGGAGGGTGCTCAGGGAAGTCCGGCAGCGCTGTCTGGATGGACGGGGGATGTGGGAGCGGCTCCCTGGAAAAACCACCCGCTCCCCCTCCAGCGCTGGCCGCGGGACCGGGCTCCCCAAAGCCGGGCTGGTTTCTGCTCCCCCGGCTGCCCTGCCTGAGGTCTGGGTGCCACGCTGGGCTACGGAGCCCTCGGGGTCCCCAGAGGGGTGGCAGTGGCAAAAAAGAGCAAAAAAACCCAGGGTGGACCAAGCAGCAAGGCAACGCATGTGAGAGCATCAGTGGAAAATCCCCACGACGTTTGCATTTTCCTTCCGAAGTTTCACCCGACTCCATCACTTCTCCTCCTCCGCCTTTTCTTTTTCGTTTATTTTTTTTCCCCTATTCCTTTTAATTAACAACGTAATGGAACTCAATTCATTCGCAATCTATTCTGGCAAGAAACAACCCTCCCCGGACTCCAAATGACCTGACTAATAGGGTTAGAGGCTGTAAAAAGTGCAAGACAAAATTTTTCGCTTCCTCATCCTAATTATCTCCTCTGAGCACCGCGACAGCGCTGTGACACAGCGGCTCGGAGCCCCCCCAGGCTGCCAGGGGGACACGCTCTGCCTGGCCACGCTCCCTGCATTTCAAAGCCGATTTATTTTTCCCCTCAAGCTCCCAGAACACACAGCCCAGGGCGCCCGGGGTTTTGGGGAATGGGAAATGGGGAGGGAGGAGGAGCAAGGGGCTGGCAAATGGGGCAAGGTGGTGTTTTGGCACTCTAAGGGTGAGAGGGGAACGTGGATAAATAGGCTGGCAGTTAATGCTATTTAGAGACAGACAGACACAGCAGGTAAATAATGATAATGATCTTCTAACGAGCTCGCATCTGCACAGCACCTTGCCTCCAACTGGATCCCAAAATGCTTTACAAAAAATAAAATTATCCCAGCGCAGTCCCCCCCAGCCCTTTCCTGGTTTGTTGCCAGGACTGGAGGGGGGTGTGGGAAATGCTGATTCCTCCTGGTGCTCGGCATCCTCTGCCCTCGGGACAATCCCACAACGCCCTCCAGGACACGGAGCAGTTTCCAACCAGCTGCCGAGGCCCTTCGGGAAAAGCCCCTCCTGCATCACACCCTCGGATTTTTTTCCAGCCAGTTACCTCCCAGTTCTGAGAACCATCATTTAGCAGCTCTTAGACTGTTTCTTTTGGGATGTGACCTAAAAATGAAAGTTTTGATCCAGCCCTTGGTTTCCTCCCGAACTGGGAACAGGAGCTTTCTACACACCTTGTTCAGGGCAACCTCCAGACGCTGATCCACCTCCAGGTTAATCAGCACAGCAACCCGGAGCTGTTATTAATTCTGCAGGATGGAATGAGTGTGATCCCCCAAGCTGGGGGGGAATCTTCTCTCCAAGACCTTTGGGATAAAAGGTGAGTGTTCAAGGCTCTGTTCCAGTCCAGCCCTGCTCTAATTTCCGACTCCATTTGTTCTATTGAGTGGTTATCAAGTTAAAAATGCAAGGACTATGGATTTCTTTCCAGCTTAAACATCTGAAAACAAATGTGCTAATGAGCAATCTGACCACTATAAAAATGATTACTGACAGCACTTCAAGGACCCAACTTTACTGCCTTCAAAAGCACTAAGAGCAGCAGAATGCAACTGGCTGTCCCAGGGCCATCCACCCTCCCTTAGCCAGGGGGAATTTCCAGATGAATGCTTATAGGAGAATGAAACAGTCAGAGGAAGAAAGAAAGGCCAGAAATCAAATAATCTCTTGCCAAAGCTGCTCCAAGCTTCCTACAACTTGCTTAGGAGGCCAAAGGATAAGATTTCCACATGCTCTGAATCTCTTCCACCAGTGCAGCTCAGAGTGGTTGGGAAGGGACCCTCCTCACCCAGGTAGAGCCTCCCCAGGAGCTTTTTCCTGCCAGAGATTTCAGGCAGAACCTCCCCAGAAGCTTTTTCCTGCTGGAGATTTCCAGGCAGAACCTCCCCAGAAGCTTTTTCCTGCCGGAGATTTCCAGGCAGAACCTCCCCAGGAGCTTTTGCCTGCCGGAGATTTCCAGGTAGAACCTTCCCAGGGACTTTTTCCTGCCGGAGATTTCCAGGCAGAACCTCCCCAGGAGCTTTTGCCTGCTGGAGACTTCCAGGTGGAGCCTCCCCAGGAGCTTTTTCCTGCTGGAGATTTCAGGCAGAACCTCCCCAGAAGCTTTTTCCTGCTGGAGATTTCCAGGTAGAGCCTCCCCAGGAGCTTTTTCCTGCCAGAGATTTCAGGTAGAACCTCCCCAGAAGCTTTTTCCTGCCGGAGATTTCCAGGCAGAGCCTCCTCAGGAGCTTTTGCCTGCCGGAGATTTCAGGTAGAACCTCCCCAGGAGATTTTTCCTGCTGGAAATTTCCAGATAGAGCCTCCCCAGGAGCTTTTTCCTGCCGGAGATTTCCAGGCAGAACCTCCCTAAGGGCTTTTTCCTGCCAGAGATTTCCTCCTACACCCACCGAGGGGAGGGAGGGAAGGAGAGAAGGAAGGAAATTGCGGAGCTACCGGGTTCCAGAGTCCAGCCTCGAGGTACCAAACAAAACCGTGCCCTTCCTCCCAGCAGTGCTGTGACTGATGGTGCAGTTGGTGCTGCCCATCTGTTAGGATAAAATCCTCACTGAAGAAACAAAGAGGGGCATTTAAAAAGTAAACCCGGCACCATTTAAGCACAGATTGGAGATTTATGGGGTTTTCCCCTGCCCCTTGTTCCTCTGGTGCTTGCCCAGACAGGAACTCTCTGTTTTCCCAACCAACCCCATATTCCCTCTGTGCCGTCACTTCAGAGCCAGGAAAAGGGAGAGGTGCCAAATAAAAGTTATTTAATTTGTCGTTCTGACATCCTTTGGAAGGGACAGGAGGGACAGAGCCAGCCCGAGATCCCAGCACAGATGGGATCCTCTCCCCTGCCCTGGCACGAGCGGGGCCAGCTCCGGGCACTCTGCCATGGGCACTCTCATCCCATCCCATCCCAACAGCCCTGAACAGGGGGAGACCCACGGAACGCAAAGATCCTGCAGCCCTCAGGGAGCAGCTGGCCCCGTCCCTGCAGGGAACAGGCCTCTCCTGGCACCAAGAGCCAGCTCAGCAGGGCCCGTGGGAGCAGCAAAGTGCAGCCACCAGCCCTGGCTGGCACAGGCACAGAGCCCACGCTGACAGAGCCACAAGGGGCTGGGTTTAGGGACACCTTCTTGTCCCCAGAAGCTCAGAGCTCAATCTCAAGAGCTTTTCAAATGCTGGATAAACCCTGCCCTCGTGCCCAGCTTGCAGGATAAGGGAAATATAAGAGCTAGAGAGGTTAAAGGACTTTCCCAGGGTCACAGCACTGGCTGGGTTGTAGCCCTGCTGTCCTGTCCAGGGCTGATCTGACCTCTCCTCTCCTCTCTCTTCCCACAAAAGGCTGGAGAGGGTGTGCCAGGGGACTCCCCAGCACCTCCCAGCCCTGTTCGAGTCCAAAGCCCAGCCCTCTGCAGATGGGTTCTGCAGGGGAAGGAGCGACTGTGACACGGAGCATCCCCCGCACGTCAGCAGAGCAGAGCAGAGCCAGCACAGCCCTCCAGCCTCGGGGAGGAGGGAAAACAACAGCTTCCTTCTCATAAAACACGAGTTTTATTAGCTAGAAAAGTTAAACGGCTTTGCAGGAGGATGAACACCAGGGAAAGCTGCCCACACCGGCCAGATGTGAACTACAAGACACAGAAGCAGCTCCCAGACAGATGCAGGTCACCCTCTCAAAGCTCCTCTGCAGAACATCCTTCTGCTCATCCCAGCAGCTCCTTCCAGTTTAAATCACCCAGTCCCTGTCCCAGAGGGGTGCCCAGGCTGTGTTTGCACCTGAGAGGGAAACAAAAGCCACTTGACCCAGCGCAGTGGCCACAACAGAGTCCTGCTGCCTCTGGCTCGTGACAAGCTCCCCTTCTCACCCCGGCACGACCCCTCTGCTGCTCCCCACACCTGGCTCAGGAGCCTCCCGTGGCTCGGGGATGAATCAGGCAGCACCGATCGCCGCCGTTCCGAGCGCTGCTTGCAGATCACGCAAACACATCCCCCCGACAGAACCCTCCGGAGAGCCTTCGCAAGCAATCAGCGTCCCCAGGAAAGGGAACCTGCTCTGTGCAGCCACACACGCTCAGATCGCTTTGGTGACACCCAGAGATCAGTGTTTTCTTGCTTGGGAGGCTGCTCCACTTGCCAGGGAAGGAGGAGCTGGGTTTGCTCCACTCACAAAGTGCTTCTCAGGGGGTTTTTTCCATGCTCTGGTTTTGCCAAATTGGGATTGACCTTTGGTTCCCAGCCCTGCCCATCACCTCCAGGCTGTGCTCACAGGCTCTCTCCACACCAGGACAGTCACCATCCCTGGCTGCCAGAAAATCCAGCTGTGCTCCAGGACCTCAGCAGGACCCCAGCTCCCATGGATCCCACAGGGATCAAACACCCCCAAATTCCCTCATGGATTTGGGCCTGGATAATGAACCTGGGCAAGATTTCCAAGCCAGTTGATGGGAACAGTTGAACCTCTGTACCCTCACACCCCATTCACCAGTGCCCCAAAACCCCAGGCCATCCTTCCTTCCCCTAAATCCCCGCTTTGTGCCCTTCCTCCTCTCCAGGACAGGTGACCTGCAGGGAGCTGCTGTCAGCAGGGCCGGGGTGCTCCTGCCATACAAACACCAATAATCACAGCTTATTTACACCCTACAGCTTGCACCGAGCTGAACGAACTCATTTAAGTCAGCAAAGGGTCAAGCCAACAGTAACTTGTCTCCATCAGACCTGTGGAAGGGCCAGGGGAGTTGCAGGAGGGAGAAGCCCTTTCATCCTAATTAAAGCACAACCTGGCAGAGCTCAGCTCCCACCTTTCCAACACCTTCCACCAAACTGCTTAATCACAGGCAAATGAGTTTCTGTAATTACAGCAGGAAGGGATTTATCTGGGGATGCAGAGGTGGAGAAGCACGACCTGCAGAGAAAGCGGTGTCAGCAAAGAGGCTGCCGGACGTGCAGGGGATCTCCGAGCCTCTAAATCCCTCCCTGATCCATTCCAGAGCCAGCAAACATCAATTTCGGTGTGCTCAGACTCCAGAGATGGGCTGTGTGTGCTGTCTGGCACGAAACCTTCCCCAGGAGGGAGCAGCAGCATCCCTGGGAAGGGAAGGATCCCTGGCAGGTGGGCAGTCACCTGCTCCACGCTCTGGGCATTTTGCCCTGGCTGAGCAATCCAAACCCAAATCTAATTTTTTCCTCTCAAGACAAATGAAGATGTTTTTCCAAGCTGGAATGGGATTTGACCACTGGGCTGATTTTTTTTTTTCCTGCAGCCCTGTTCTGTCACAGCCTGAGAGAGCCAGAGAGGCCACGGGGGCACTTCTGTCCCTGGTCACAGGTCCCAGGGCAAGAGGTGAGAAAGGGTTCCTGCAGCAGCTCCTCCTCCTCTGTGTTCATCCCCTGCTTTTGCAAACAGCTGGAGAAGGGATTCCTCAGCTTCACCAGGGTCTTGTCTTAGCAACTCCGTTTAAGTCAATATTTATTTGCTGTATATGGCAACTTTAGTCAGGGAAAACAAACACTGCTGCACAGGCTGCCTGGGAAAGGCAGGTTTGGACTGAGCACCATCTCCTGCGACTTCCTGCAGAAAGCTCTGGAGCAGGAACAGCCCCTGGAAAGCTCTGGAGCGGGAACAGCCCCTGGAAAGCTCTGGAGCAGGAACAGCCCTCGGGAACCTCTGGAGCAGGAACAGCCCCTGGAAAGCTCTGGAGCAGGAACTGCCCTTGGAAAGCTCTGGAGCAGGAACAGCCCTCGGGAACCTCTGGAGCAGGAACTGTCCTTGGAAAGCTCTGGAGCAGGAACAGCCCTTGGGAACCTCTGGAGCAGGAACTGCCCTTGGGAAGCTCTGGAGCAGGAACTGCCCTTGGGAACCTCTGGAGCAGGAACTGCCCTTGGAATGCTCTGGAGCAGGAACAGCCCTTGGGAACCTCTGGAGCAGGAACTGCCCTTGGGAAGCTCTGGAGCAGGAACTGCCCTTGGGAAGCTCTGGAGCAGGAACAGCCCTTGGGAAGCTCTGGAGCAGGAACAGCCCTTGGGAACCTCTGGAGCTCTCACCAGCAGCCCGGGGAGCTGCCGGCATTGGCTGCAGTCACAAAATCAACATAATGTGCATTTCTCAGCACAGGACTGGCAATTTAGCCCAGCAGAAGGGGCTGCAGCCCCAGCCCGGTCTGATCGATGCTTTACACATGTAAATCAGCACAACGGCTCCGTCTCAAAGCTCAGCAGGAATTTTCCATCTCCACAGCCTCTCCAAGGAAAACAGAGCCTGGAATTCATTCACAACAGGTCAGCACCGAGGCTGTTTCCCAGTGCCTGGCTCAACGTCCCTCAAATCAAGAGGAGAATCATTTCCCTCGAGCCCTGGCTTTGGAATTCAGTACATGCAAAGCACTGGGGAGCAAATGCACGGGGCTGAACTCTCCAAGCACTGCCTGTCCAAGGCTGCCGTGGGCAGACCGGCTGCTCCCAGCCTCCAGAGCCTTCCCTGTGCTCCCAAAGTCCTGCTTGGCAATTGTTTAGGAAGCTGAAGATCACATCTTATTTTCAGACACACTCCCACAGCAGCACTCTGGCCTTTCCCCACAGTCTCCCCTTCTTTGCCCAGAGCCTCTGCCCTTCCCACAGAACTTTCCACCTCTTCAGGTTTGCCTGAAGGGCTGAGCAGGTCTTGGCTGCACCCCTGGGAATCCCATGGGCTCGGTGGGAAGCAGCTTCGGCCTTTGGATTAAACTGGGAGGAACATTAAAAAAAAAAAAAA
>VZRZ01005358.1:199937-211628 GCA_013398175.1 Climacteris rufus
CATCCCCATCCCCAGCCCCTCACACCCCTCCCAGCCCCATCCTGCCGTGTTCCAGGCTCTGGGATGCACAGAACCCTCGGGAGCAGCCGGAGCACGGGGATGAGCCCAGCCCTCGGCCCCGAGCCGGGTTCCAGCCGCTCCTTCCCCCCGGCCGGGCACCTCCGAGCCCGATCGGGTTTGACAGTGCTGGGGAAAAGCGAATCCCCGGGGGAAGGGAAGGAAGGGGGAAGATGGGCTTTACAATTTATAAAACCACTCTCAGTTTGACTGCACTAGCTTTGCCTTAGGCTCCAAAACACGACGAAAGCCAAGCAGCGAGGGGGAGAAAGGGAGACTGGGGGAGAGAGGGGGGATGGCAACGAAGGAGAAAGCTGTAATTGCAATTGCTGGAATTCACTTTTAATGCTGGCTGCTGAATACAGTAAACACACTCTCAAGTCCAGGGAATAAGCATTGATTTTTTTTTTTTTNTTGTTTTTTTTTTTTTTTTTTTTTTTTTGCAAGTGTTCCAGTGAAAAGCTTCAAATCAATCCTGTTCTGTCAGACACTTTTGCCTCTTGGCCTCCAATTATTCACTCTCCACATCCACCCTTCCCAGATCTCACCTTCAACAGGCACACCTGATGCTGAGGGAGCACTGTTTGATCCAGAATCCCACCCATGGGGCTGGAGGAACCCCCGGGGATGCAAAACCTCAGCATGGGAGAGGCTTTGCCTGCAAAGCACACACGGGAGCAAGGGACAGCTGGAATGTGGAGAGGAGAGGGGGTGCATGGGGGTGTGGGGATATTTCTCCCTTGTCACTGCCCCAGAACATCGTGGGTGATGTTTTGAGGGCTCAGGTTGAAGCTCTGGGCTGCTCACAGAGCTCACAGGAACTTTTTGGTTGTTTTGGTTGCCTCCTCTCTCACTGTCCTCCCACACAGCCCCCCAGCTCTCCAGGCACCACAGGATCAGGTGCCTTCCCAAAGCTTCATTTTTCAGCTGGGACCGAGTCAAGGCAAAACCCTGAATTTTGATTCCAAGCATTTGCAGGTTTCTGGTGATGTTTGGTCCCTCCCGAGTTTCCCCCAGGCAGGAGCTGAGGGGGAAGAGCTCTGTGAGGAAACACAGATCCCAGCAAGTCCCAGCAGCTGCTCAGGCCCTGCTAGAAACCTTCAAAGCAAGGGGGGAAATGTCACTTAGGCAGGGAAGAACAACTCGAGGTTTCCTGGTGCAGGGGGACACTCAGGCTGCAACACGAGCATGGCGCTGGCTGTGGTTGTCTCCCTGTGACTGATGAGGAAAGGGAAGATATTGTCAGGTTTTTGATGCTTCCCAGGACTCTACCCCCTGGATGGCAGCATTTCATTCATCTGCTCCATGAACAGAGGGAGGAATATCAGCTGGAAAGTCTGGGCTGTGGGACAGAGACAGCAAGCCCCATTGTCACACAGAAGAGGGAACAGAGTCTCCTACAAACTCAAGGTTCACTCAATGATCTTGGAGGTCCTTTTGGACCTCATTGATTTTGTTGATGAGGCAAAGCTGATTCTTGGTGATGTTTTAATTCCAGATGAGGCTCAAACAACTTCTCCTCTGCTGCCATGGCAGAGGGAAGATCCAGCTGTCTGTGCTCCTGACACAACCCCACACTGTGCAGGGGGACAGGGAGATGCCACCCCTGAGGGGACAGAGCTGTCCTTACAGCACCCACAAGAAATTATCAAACACATCCTGCTGGAAAGCCACAGCTCACGTTTCCCAGGGCAAAACTGGGCTCTGTGTTTCTCCAAAGCAGACACCCACATCCCAAGGCTCCTGCTCTCCCTTCTCCTACCTGTTCACCCCAAATGGATCAAAACCTCCTGGCTTTGAATTTGCTCTCATTCCCAACAAGCAGCATGAGGAAGAGTTACCCTTGCAATGCCATGACCTTCAGCTGCTCACAGCCCAGACATTTCCTTCTGACAGCTCCCACATTCACCCTCAAATTATATGTACTGTATATGACTGTTAAGAATAATCACAGTATTTGCAGTGGTGTGTTAGGCACCAAATTATGTATAGGCAAAACGATTAGAGAGCAGAACAAAGTGTTTGTTCATGCAGCTAATGGCCAAAGTACCACTATTTTCCATCAAGACAATTTGCAGCCAGCACAGCAACTCCTCACTCCCCAGCCAGGAGCAGCTTTGCGTGAAATCTTCAAAAACAACTCTGTTATCACAAGTCCCAACAGCAGAGCTCAGAGGGGGTTGTAACAGCCTTGATAGTCTTTAATTCTTCTCACCCCACCGCCTTTCCCTCCTGTCCCAAGTGCCTCCCTCTGGGAGATGTGGCTGTGCATTGCTGCAGCCAAGTTGTGTATCCAGCGTTTAATGGCATTAAACCTTCTGCTGACTCCCATCTTTAGATAAAAACCTGCTCTTTGAATTTGTTTACTAAAAATCAAAATCAATAACCATCTCAGCTCGCTGTCCTACAAGCCTTCAGTCTTGGCTTCACATCCAGAGCCCTGTTTCCCAGGAGGATGCCAGAATATGCTCAAACCACACGGAAAATCCATGTCTTCCACTGTTACCAGGGTCTTTTCACAGGTAAAACCACTGGATCCAGGTCCCCCCTGAGGTCTCACAGCTTTTTTCCATGGGTCTTGTCCAAAAAGCCAAGTACCTGCTGTTTAAGCCTGTCAATCTGAACTAGAAAGAACTCTCCTGTGCCAGGTCCTTGAAAAAAACAGATCCAACACAGCAATTATTGCAGTCAAACCATGAGGGAGATGAATGGCAGATTGTCCCATGGGGTAGGAAGGAAATACCAGAACTTCTGAGGACATAAGGAATCTCAGGCTGGGGCTGAGGAGCAGCTTGGACCAAGGATGGAGAAGACAAAGGTGCAGGAGCTGCGGGAAGGAAGTGCCGAAGCTTTGGGAGCAGAACAGGAGCTCTGGTGCCCTTGCTCGCTCTCCCTCCAAGGTTGATGGAGCTGCCAGGAGGTACAGCATGTTCTCTCCTATTGATCTATCAATGTCTGCTCTCCAGAGGAGGGATTACTCACTTCTGATAACATAGCGAGGTTGCCTCTGATGAAAATCAATGGATCTGACTACCCAGCCTCCATTTAATTACATCACGCTGTAAACACGGCGGGAGCAGAGCAGGGACATCCTGCACGACCCCCTCTGCTCCGTGTTCCTTTCCCCAGGGTTAGACGAGTTTCTTCCCAGGATTATCAAGATAAATGGCCTTGATGAGCAGAGTTCTGCTGTTCTGTAGCCAAGGGAAGGACATGGGTGCTTCTCCAGCACCTTGGCCCAGGGCTGGTGAGGCCGGCCAGGAAGGGAAGGACAGAGATGTGTGAGCACATTCCTGGCCATTGGCTTTGTGGGAAGAAGGATTGGATTAAGACTGAGTGCGAGATGAGGAGGCTTTTTACAAGCTAAATAAGCAACAAGCAGTTTGAGAGAGATTTCTCCCTCTGTTTACAGGGCCAACTAAGGCCAGGTTAATTAATCTCTCTTTCCAGCTGCCCTTCTCACTAGGGCTTGTTCTTCACTTTGAGCAAAGCACCCGAGACAGCTGCTCAGATCTCTCACATTGCAGGGTGATGAAAACAAAGGCATAGATGAAAATTGCTTTACAGCTTAGCCTCTCACAGAAAACAAACGTGCCCGTGCTGTAATTAGGACTAGGCATACAAAAAAAACCCAGATCTTTGACCGGTGCTTAACCAGGGATAGTAAATAAAAATAACAACAATCCCTTCCCACACACACAACACATAGAGGCACAAAACCAGGCAGGCCCATTTTGCTGAAGCTCACGAAGGAGGGTGGTTCATCTCTCTTGATCCTGTTACAAAGGCAGATCCCAGGCACAGACGGTGGCTCCGTGCATGCTGAAACCCGGCAGCGATGCCCTATCAAAACAAAGCATTCAAACACACTCTGCTGCCCCTGGGGAGAGTTTACACACAGCACAGACACGCAGCTCCGGTGTTTCACGGATCGCTCAGAGCTGCTCAGCTCCAGCAACCAGGGCTGCAGTTCTGAGCATCATCTGAAGCACTGGCACAGCCCCTGCCACGCTCCCAGCCAGCAGCTGGACATGCCAGCACTGCCATTTGGAACGGCCCTGCCTCCTCCTCCTCCTCCTCCTCCTCCTCCTCCTTCCCCCCCAGACACATTTGAAAGCATTTAGTGGCAGAGATAAATTCTCCCGCGTTTGTTTTAATGAAAAGGTCCCCGACAATGTTTTCTTTCCCTTGCCATTAACAGCACAATTAGAGCTGTGAGGCCGAGCTGCCTCAGCCAGTCCTCCCCACACAAACATCCTCCATCCTCTGCTCTGGAGAACACAGCTCATCCCAGCTCCGTTCCCAGCGCTGAGGCAGAAAACAGAAGGCAAAAGCCCAGCAGGCAGCAGCAGCAGGCACTCCCACAGCCCTGCAGCCGGCCACGAGTGAAACCCAGGAGCTGCTGGGCTTTAACACAGCTGGCAAACATCTGTGTGCAAGTCTCCTGTCTGGGGAGGCTGCAGGAGGCTAAAAACCCCGAGTTCACTGGGGTCTGGGTGATGGAGCTGATGGGCAGAGGGATCCATCTGGCTGTCCAGAAACCTCAGCCAGCACCAGGCTCTACCCTGTCCCAGAAGAACATTTCTGCCTTCGCCAACCCCAAGGACAGCAGCCACAAAAGGGCAGAAAAACAGGTCAGAAAGTGCAAGAGCTGTCCTGGCACAGCTGCCTGGCTGCAGGAGAGCCTGCAGGGCTGGCTGAGCATTTCCCACAGGAGGTGTGTGCCTTCCTTTTCTTTCAAGGTCTCCTTCCCAAGCTTGTCCTCTCTGCCAGCCCGGCTTGGAGCAAGAGGCAGGTGCCAAAGCCTTGAGTCAGCAGGCTCAGAGCCCTGCCAGAGCCTGGCACGTCCCTGAGAGCTGGGGACACCAGGAGGGAGCACAGGCTCCATGTGTGCTCGCTGCTCCTCAGGATCCAGACGTCATCTCCAACCCACTTGCTGAAAGGCTGACGTGTTCCAGGGAGGAATAAGACACCCATAGGAACAGCTCTTCCTCCCCAAAATATGCTTTTCTCTGGGTTTTTGTGAGGGCTCTGCTGGCAAAAGGACAGGCTGCAGCTCCAGGGAAAGGGGCTGTGGAGCCAGGCATTCATCCCACAAACAAGGGGGCAGAAGGCAAGGGCTGCCTGGTCAGGAGTCATCAGCAGATTTTGGAAGGATTATGGCAGGGATTGTCAAATTAGGGCTCTCTAAGAAAAAAAGACAAGGGAGGGAGAAAATACCCTTAATTTCTAGATTATCTTCTCTCTTAGCCCCCTTCCTATCAATTGCTTTGAGATGTGGCCGTGGATAACAGCAGACAAACGGCACTGCTTGTTCCTGGCTAGGGAACAATTCTAGAACAGCAAAACTGTTCCTGGCCCAGTGACCTCAGAGATCAACTCCCCTGTCTCTGCTGTCAACAGAAAGACTGAGCTAAGTTACCACTAGCACATTCCCGAGATTCTTTTCTCAAATGTGGCTCAAATTGGCTAATGCATTAGGAGATTACTGGGGTGGAAAGGGCAGGAGAGATGGACGGAATGCAATCACAGGAGCCTCATTTCTCCTGGAAGCTCTATTAATGGACGAGGAGCCCTCTGGCACATAGATAAGCCCAAGGCAGAGGGTAGCAGTGAGGAAGACAGAAGGAAAATGCCTCCCTGGATTGATGCCTGTCCCAGGCCTTCCCTGCATCAGCATTCTCAGAGCCCCCAGCCAGGGGACAATTCCCTGTCACCCACAGCAACAGCTGACCAGTAATTAATCACAGTGCCAACACTGCCTGAACCCTTCCCACTCCTTCCACGTTAATTAATTTAATTTATTGCCCTATTATTTGCCAGACTCGTGGCTTAACTTCTCTCCACACGACTGCAAAGGGGAGCGAGCTGGAAGTAATCCCAGGGCCGTGTAAGACAGGAAATCATTTCCCACGTCGGGTCCTGAGGCTCGCCTTGATCATGTAAACACACACAAATCAATTGGCGGTGGGATGGATGCCAGAGGTGGGTGACAGGTATTCCAGGGACCCACAGCCACGGCTGCTGGAGCCTCTGCACTGGGAGAACATCCCTTATCCTCGCTGACTTTGATGGAGGGATGCCAGCTGGCATCAGGGAAGATTTGTCCCTTGTCACACAGCTCCTCTGCAGAGCTCGACAGCAGCGCTGGGAACACTCACGCCTGGGAGCAAAGTCTCCTTAAGTGGATTCAGCAGACCTGGGCCAGTTCTGAGCTTCAGGAGCCTCTGGCGTGGCCCAAAATGTGGCCCAGCTCAGTCTGACCGGATTTAGTTCAGAGCTCCACACTTGCACCCTCTGCCGTGCCGTTTCCTTCCTCGGAGCCCTTCCAGCCGAGCTTGTTCAGCCTCATCACAAACTGTAAACCTCAACCCCGCGCTCCAGCACCGCCCCGAGCTCGCCACCCAAGCGTTGGGAGATCTCTGCACGACTGCAGCAAACCATTTAATCTCAGTACCTCGTTCCCTCTCAAGGGATCATTCCTCCCCTGTTTCTTAATCTCTGGGATAAAGACCAACGCCAGGCTGAGGCACTGGGGGTCCCTGGCCACGCAGACAAGGTGCAGCTCTGCTGGGGGTTCAGGTGCTGTCCCTGCTCCTCCCAGGAGCTGCAGCAGCCCACGATGGATTCCCCAGGGACTCCTCCAGGAGCTCCATCTCGCCAGGGCTGGTGGCAGCACACGTGCAGCCGCGGCACGCGGAGCTGACCGAGCCGCTTATCGCCTTCCCTCAGCTCATTACACCTCGGCAGCTTTGTGTCTGGGAAAAAGGAACACCAGGAAACCATCTCAGCGCCGGCTCTCGAGCGGGGACGGAGCAGCTTGGAGAGCAAAGAGCTGAGATAAACACAGGCACCGTTTTGTTGGGTCTCTTTATCTCGTTGAGGGAGCTGTGCAGGCAGGGCAGGAGCCCACAGACGTCTCACCAGGGCACTCAGCCTCTGTTCAATCAGCTTTCCGTGGAGAGGTTTCTGATTCCCAGAAGAAAAGGCAGCTATCCATCAACACCCTGAGTGGGCACAGTCCAGCAAGCCACCAGCTTCTCCCCCAGGAACAGAGCCCAGAGTGCCAGGAGTCCAAGGGAACAAAGGATTCGGGGGGTGAACTTCCATCCCCAGTTTTGGGGAGTCACAGACACATGGGGAGACTTCCTTCCCTGGAGACCCCGGAGACAAAACCCCTGTGGGGCTTATGGTGGGGGGGCGAGGCTGGGGCACAGCAGTGGGGCTGGGGCACTGAGCTGAGGGTCAGGAGCAGCAGTGGGGCCCCTGTCAGCACTCAGTGACACCAAAATTACAGTTTAGGGCAGCCCTGTGGCTGTCAGGAAACAAAGCCCCGGCCCTCCAGCTGCCTCCAGAGCTCGGCAGATGGCTCAGGCACCACTGGTGTGGGGTTTGTTTGTGCTTGGGAATGTGGGGAGGGAGAATCCTCCCCAGCCAGCAGCAGCAGCAAATGGAGCCATGGTGGAAAGAGCTCTGAGATGAATGGAAGTGACTTCTCTCCTCTGCAAGGAGCCTTTGGCAAAAGGGCTGGGAATTCGGAGACTCTCCTGCTCCAGAGAGAGTGCCACGGCCTCCAGCACATCAGGAGAGGAGAGGGAGAGGGAGAGGGAGAGGGAGAGAGGGAGANGGGATGGCACAGCCCCAGCACCACGTCCTGAGCCCCAGCTCCAAGGTCCCCCCAGGACACAGCTCCCACCCCAAGGCAGAGGAAGATGAGAAGTGCAATGCCATGGCCAAGAGCCCTCCCTGGCCCAGGGCAGCCCTGAGAAGACCCAACAACCTGGGTCTTGCACAGCAGGAAGGAGAGGGAAAGGACTCAGGTTTAACCCAAGATAGCCAAAAGACTCAGATTTAACCCCAGTAGGCAGAAAAAGTTCGACAACGTGCAGTGCTCGGTGGGGCTGAGCTCCAGTCACCAGCTCCACCCGAGCCCAGGGTGCCTGGCTTCCCTTTTCTTGCTCACACTCAGTGCAGACTCCTCCTTTCTTCCTCCAGTGCGGATCAATCCATGGAAATGAGCTCAAAGACGGGGCACAATGTTGGAATATGCTCAGGGATGCACTTTAAGGAAAGCAACAGCATCCTGGAGCCCCAGGCAAGCTCCCTGCAGAGAAAACACCGACGTGGTGTAAAGCAGCTCGTTCCTTTTATTTCGGACCCCCTCGGGCAGAGAGAAGCTGAGAGGTGAGTCCTGCCCCACGCTGGCACCACGGCCACAGCCTCAGCCTGCAGGTGAGCCCCCCTGCCTCGGCAGCAGAGCATACAGAGGAAGAGTTTCTAATTAAAAATCCCCCAGAAAGCTGCTTTGGAAAGAAATAATGTAAAAAAAAAAAAAAAAAAAAAAAAAAAAAAAAAAAAAAAGGAAAAAAATACATCTCCATTGCAAAGTTCCTGCCTGGACCGTTTCATTTCCATTTTGCACCACAATAGGAGGAGAGCAAACAATAGCTGCGAGGAAACAGCCTGATTGTGGTGAGGCAAGGTGCCACGTTCGTTTTTCATCAAACAGGGACGAACCCTATTAAAAAAAAAATAAAATATATATGTATATCTTATCGAGTTCCTCACTTCATTATTCCCCCCCAAAACAAGCCAGCCCCTCAGGACAGTTCATTGCAGCTCATCCCCAGCCCTGCTTCCCTCACCCACGGCCCCAGAGCTGCTCCAGCTTCTTCCCTCTCACCTTCCCCCCCCCCAGACTGGGAGATTTGGGGAGGAAAGGCACAAAAAGGGGCGCTCCAGGGCCTCCATCCCCCAAGAGCCACCTCTGTCCGGCTGGGGAGGAGAGAAGCTCTCAAACCACCCAGCAGCAGCAAAGAGGAGGCAAACGAGGAAAATCCCAGTGGCATCACACCCAGGAGGGCCCTGGTCAGGGTGACAGGTCAGGGTGACAGGTCAGGGTGACAGGTCAGGGTGACAGCTCCGGGTGGGAGCTCGGGGGGATTCTCCATCCCCGCTTCCCCCGTTCCCAAGGCGACGGCCGCGGGGACCGTTCGCTTATTGATTGAGCCGCCGTCAAATTCAATCACAAGTGAAAATGGATTTTTTAATGCCACTATTAGCTGCTTTTGAAAGGCAAATTGAGCTCAGTTATACCGAGCCAGCCATCAAAAAACAATTTGCCGTCAGGCAGACGGGCCGGAGAGGAGCGCGGACGGGAGAGCCCGGGGATCGGGAGACCCGAGGTGGGGATGGGGGGAAATACGGCTTTTCCTCCTCCAAAAGGCTCTGGATGAGGAAGGTGAGGGGCAAGGATGGGCTTTGAGGGGCTGCCGTGGACAGAGCTCCCTGTGGGAAGGAGCAACAGGAATGATGGGGATCATCCCAGAGCGAGCAGGATGGAGGCTGCCCCCAAAATTGGGGTGCACAAGAGAGAAATAGAAGTGACCCAAGGGATCCCCGAAATCACCAAAGCACAGCTCAGCCAGTGTCACCCCCTTTCCCACCCCCCCACAGCCACCACCACCCAGCAGAGCTCATTTCCTACCAGCAGCTGGAAAATAAGATTTTTCCCTGGCTGATTAGGGAAGCAGATTCTCATTACTATGGTAAGTGAGGATCAATATTGCAGCCAAGTCTGAAATCAGCCCTGTCTGGCGAGGTGCTGAGCGCACCAGTTTGCCCAGTTTGGGGTTGAGCATCGTCTCTGGGGGGCATGGGCAGTGTTTTTCCAGGATGGAGATGGAGGAGGGAGGTGGGACAAGACAGAGCAGTTTTTACTAAACTTGAAGTTGAGACAAAACTCTGCCAGATGTGGGTGGACTTGCCTGTATACACATATCTATAAATAAAAACCTCTATATGTAAAAAAAACAACCAGAAATACTTAAAAATAAATACATTTTTCCCTTACAGAGCTTAAGCACTATAATATAGCCCATTAATTACAAACCCATTGTTTTTAGTCCCCCTGACAACCCTTCAATATAAAAATAAAAATCCAGTTTCTCTTTGAGGTGCCACGTTTTCTGATTCCCCTCTCAATCCCACGAGCAAACTCCCAGGCATTATTAAACACTTGCAGGAGCAGTCCAGGAATTTCTATAGCAGCATAATCCAAAGATCTGCTTTCAAAGAGCCTCTGCTTCCCACAAAGCCCCAGCCTCAGCTAATGAGAGCTTAACCACATGTTTGTGGCGGATGAAATAGTATCATTTTGCAATTATTATCATCCAAACATTATTTATTTAACCTGCAGCCACATTATATTGACTGCAGAATTGCTGTCATTTTTACTTCTGATGGCTCTCTTATTGAGCTGAGTGTGAGGAATCGTGCTCGGTGTTCCCAGTGTGGGAGATGCTGTCCCTGCTTTCCCTCTCCCCAGCCAGATCCAAGTCTGTGCCCCAGAGCTGGTGGTATTTGGGGCCAGAATCCCCCCAAAATGGGCATTTTCCCATCTTTTTCCCTGCTCTACCTTCCCCCACTGGCCACATTTGGGGAATGAATCCATTCTGACCACCAACACCCAGCACTGTGCACCCAAGAGTTCCAGATAAGGACAGAAAGTGGATTTGGTATCACCTCTGTACCCCCCCAGCAGCTCTGAAAGCTCCTTTGTAAGAGCTGGAGAGGGCTGGCAGCAGCTGAAGGGTTCTGTGCACCCCAGAAAGCCCAAATGTGGGGAGAGCAGAGAGCCTTGTGCTAAAAACCCTTCTGCAAGGAAGCAGCCTCCAACATCCCTGGGTTTGGCAGCAAAATAATCACCAAGGGGTGCACAACTCAAGATCTGAATGTCAGCAGGGTAAAAAAAGTCTGTCCTCCCTCTCTCTCCTGGCCCTGGCTCTTCTCTCACACGTCACTCTCCTGAAGCCTTGCAAGATGCATTCACACAACAGGAAATCCAACATTCCCCTTCGCCTTCTTCTTTCTTCCTCTCTTTTAATTTTCCCCAAATGTAAATGAGGAAGTCATCTCTCCTCCGGTGATGAAACATCTGCCTGGAGAAGCTTGCAGTGCAATGCAATATATTTTGATCACTGCTACATCTAATTACAGAGAAGAGAAAAATCACAAAGCAGGGTTTGAGACTTCCCCCCCCCACCCCCAAAAAACACAAGGCATCTGAAAAATGATGGAAAAACAGCAGCACTGACAATCAGAGCAGAGGCAACTTCCCCATCAGCCTTGAAAAACTGGAATGCAGAACCTGCTTGGAAGGAGAGGGATTTCAGAGGGAGATAGGGAGAGATGGATTGCTGGTGCCAAGGACACGTGGGAATGGAATTGGGATCTCGGTATCCTCAGAGGCAGAGGCTGCTCCTGCCAGGCCACAGCGCTGTGGCTGCACCTCCATCCTCTGGGGCTCACCAACCATCCAGCTCCAGTTCTCACAGCTCCTTCACCCCCATTCCAGTGCACAAGGAAGGGAGGAGAAGAGCCTGAAAGAACAACTCAGCATCACAGATTTCAGCACCCACCAAACCCTCCATGTTCACGAGCCAAGATGCAGAGGGAGCGAGGGCTGGAGCTCAAATCTGGGATGCACTGGCTCACCCCACACAGGGGCAGCAGTTTTGTTCCAGGGTCTCAAAGCTGGGATGCACTGGCTCACCCCACACAGGGGCAGCAGTTTTGTTCCAGGATCTCAAAGCTGGGATGCACTGGCTCACCCCACACAGGGGCAGCAGTTTT
>VZRZ01005358.1:212020-253793 GCA_013398175.1 Climacteris rufus
CAAAGCTGGGATGCACTGGCTCACCCCACACAGGGCAGCAGTTTTGCTCCAGGAGCTCAAAGCTGGGATGCACTGGCTCACATTCCACCCCACACAGGGCAGCAGTTTTGTACCAGGATCTCAAAGTTGGGATGCACTGGCTCACCCCACACAGGAGCAGCAGTTTTGTTCCAGGAGCCCAAACACACCCCGCACAGGGGCAGCAGTTTTGCTCCGGGAGCAGCTCCCGGCTGTGGCAGGGAAGCTCTGGAGATGCTCCCGCAGCTTCCACCTGGCCCCGGCTCCCGGAGGAAGCACGGTGACAACGGGAGAGGGCTCAAAGGCACGGCAGGCAGCGCCACCCACACCCCTCGACATTCCAGAGGGGCTGATTGCTTCCCTTGTTTATCTCGGAAAAAATTCCCCGTGAAGCGCCGGTGGGGTGCGGCCTCCAGCCGCTCGAGGATGTTGCTCGCCGCGGGAAACGGAGCTTTTAGAAGTTCAAAATAAAGCCCTAATCATAATCGTTGCTATTTCCCTGTCTTTCTCTTCAAGCTCCGAGGGAGTCCATGGCTAAGCAGCAACAAACAGCACCTCTAACGAGACCTTGCATGGCAAGGAACCAAGCCCAGCACCGGGGGAGGTGTTCAGCAGCCTCACTGGAGAAATGCTGACAGGTTGTTTAGAGCAGCTCGCAGAGAGGCAGTGCAAAATAAACAGGAGGCTACCTGCCTTCCACCCGGCTCCCACCCGGATTTCCAAGGGAAAACTTGATTTCCCTTCTAAACGTTTCAAGTTTCCAGGAGAGGAAAACAAAACGCTGCCTGTGATGAATGGAGTTTGGCAGCTGGTGGGGACAGGTATGGCACTTCAAGCCATGGGAAACTGGCCCAAAACGTTCAGATGCAGCAAGGAAACAAAAAAAAAACTGATGGGAAGGATGCCCACAGACAGGCAGGGGGGTCCCAAGTCCCCGTTTTTCTTCACAGGTATTTGTCACCAACGTTCTGCTGGCAGCCAGGCCCCCATCCATCCTGCCAGCCAGCTCTCTTCCAAAACTATTGCTCCAAGGATCGTCCTCACTGTTTCTTCTCCTGCCTGAGCATGAAGACACACGAGTGAGCAGCAGGTGAGGCAGCAACACACAGTGGTTTAATCCAAGTCCATCTGCACGTGGAGAACAGGCTGGAATAGCTGGAACCCACAGAGCTTGTCCCCACCAGAAGGAAAACAAAGGGATCCACTTCAAAGTCAGGCCTGCCACAGACTCCTCGAGCTTCTCCTGAGGTCACATCCCTCTTCAGTGCAAGTTTAGATCACATCCCTCCTCGTTGCAGGATTAGGTCACATCCCTCCTCGTTGCAGGTTTAGGTCACATCCCTCCTCGTTGCAGGATTAGGTCACGTCCCTCCCCATTGCAGGATTAGGTCACGTCCCTCCTCATTGCAGGATTAGGTCACATCCCTCCCCATTGCAGGATTAGGTCACGTCCCTCCTTGTTGCAGGATTAGGTCACGTCCCTCCTTGTTGCAGGATTAGGCCACATCCCTCCTCG
Source organism: Climacteris rufus (assembly GCA_013398175.1). Taxonomy (NCBI): domain Eukaryota; kingdom Metazoa; phylum Chordata; class Aves; order Passeriformes; family Climacteridae; genus Climacteris; species Climacteris rufus. The sequence goes on from VZRZ01005358.1 coordinate 213,555, forward strand.
TTGCAGGATTAGGCCACATCCCTCCCCATTGCAGGTTTGGGCCACATCCCTCCTTGTTGCAGGATTAGGTCACATCCCTCTTCATTGCAGGTTTGGGCCACATCCCTCCTTGTTGCAGGTTTCCACCAAGCCATGTCTGTCAGGGAGAGAGAAAAACACAACCCTGGGGCTCTCCGAGGTGGAATTAGCCCTCTGAATCCTCCCCTCTGGGCACAGGCACGTGCGTGCGGAGGCAGCGCGATGTCGCCTTGGTGGAGCGCCGTGTGCTCCCTCCTCGGGTACAGCTGGTGTTGACAAGGTCAAAAAGAAGAGGAAAACTCACCCTGGGCTAACAGGAGGCAGGGAGTTGGAAGATTAGTCACCATCCAGAGATCTGTGTTTGCTGGGAAACAAAGCAGCTGACAAGGGGTGGAGGACAGGAGAGATGCAGGATGGTCCGCGCGGGAATTCAGTCCTTGGCTCTGCCCCCAATCCTCACAGCATCTGCTTCCCTCTCTGCGTGTCCTGAGTCACCTCCTGGTCCCTGGCTCCTCTCAGAGCTCTGGAAGCTCTCTGGGGCTTGCCAAGGGCAAGTTCTTCCAAGCAGAACCAAAATCCCTGAGTCCCTGCCAGGGTCACAGGGAGAACTGGCCCTACCATCCCTCCCAGGACAGTCAGAGAGTGAGGGGCTCCTTCCCAGCTCTTTCCGCTGCCTCCCAGGACACGGGAGTGTTCCCAAGCGGATCTGTCAGCCTATTTGGAGCATCAATGTTTGCCTAAGCAAATAGCTTGGAAAGCTCCACAAATAGCAGGAGGGTTGGTTAATTGGGAAGAAGGCAGAGAACCACAGAGAAAAACACAAGCAGGCAGCACCAAAGGCAGAGAAGAGCATGGCTGAGGGGATCTGGCCGCCCCAGGGGCACGTTTGCCCTCCATATTTTGTTTTCCCTGTCCCAGCACCACTGTCAACAACACTTTCTGCATATGCAAATAGGACCATACTCCCGCAATTACATGGCAATCAGAGGCAAATTACATTCTTGCTGTTTACTTTCAGTGTCCTTAATTAATCCGGTTATTAGACGATTAATGAAGCTTGTTTGGTGAAAAACTCATAGCATTTACAGCGAGAGCTCACGCGTGCAGCCGCCTGGCATCTGGCTCTGCAGAGGCGCAGGCAGCACGTCCAGTGCCTGTCCCCAAGGCCAGGGTGACAGTGCCACCCTCCCCCCGGCCCGGCGAGGGGCTCAGGGCTTGGCTTTTCCAGCTCCAGGAGCTCGGTCCTGCAGCTCCAGCCCACCAGCACATCCCCAGCCCTGCCTGGAGATCCAAACCCCAGCTCGCTGCTCCTCTCCAGAGGCAGCAGGACCCATCCCCGCAGCTCCCACCGGGCTGGAAGCTGCTGGAGAAGGCTCCCGGCAGCCGCTGGCCCCGCCATCCTCCTCCTCAGCCGGCTCCCGGGGCACCCTGCCCTCCCCAAAGGTCACCCCAGCCCGTGTTTGGCTAAGCTGCCGATAATGAAGTGGCATGTTCATCTAATGATCAAATTGCTGCACCAGGAGCATGAAAGGCTGAGGAGAACTAATTAAGAAGCTCATTTGCATACTCCAGCGTTTCCGGTGCACGTATGGGGTTCCCATAGCAACCGGTACAAAAGCTGGTGATGGTGTGTGGGTTTTAGTGGGTTTTAAGTGCTGCTCCTTCCCTTTGTCATCCCCTGCAGATCACAAAGGCTCTGCGAGGAAGGTGCGCTGACAGCGGGCTGGGGAGGGGCATTTCTGCCTCTCTGCACAGCAAGGGGGGGCTACAAATGTGCTGCCGAGCCCCCTCCCGGTGCCACCGACCCAGACACCACGGGAGCAGGGATTTGGGGGCGGTCGCACCGCCTGAGGACACGCCTGAGCAAAAACCCTGCTCTATCCAATACTGCTCTACCGAAAACTTCCCTGAGTCACTTTGGCCTCAGCTCCACGAGGAGCCGACAGCTCCGGGAGAAGTTTTGCAGGGGACTGCACCAAATCCCGCAGCATCCCAGTGCCCTGAGGAGGGACGGGCTGCAGGGATAAGGGATAAGGCTTGCAGCGCCCGGGACACGTCGAGAACTGTGGGATGGGACCCTAAAATCTGCACCACGCTGTGGGAAGCAGGAATTCGGGCACGGCCAGGTGAGGGTGTCAGCTGGAGTCGCAGCAGGTTCCCCGCAGTGCGGCGCAGTCCAGCCCCGGCTCCTTTCATCATGTCACTTTTCCTAAGCACCAAGATTTCTTTTCTGCTTTGTATTTCTGGCAAGAAACCTTTGCATTTAGATAAGGAATAAAGCCTGGAATCAGATCTGAACTCTGCAGCAGAGATCAACATTTTAATGAATTAAATATATTCCAAACTAAATGTAACCTCTTAGCGCTCACATTTTTGAGTGAGACTAACTTAAAGAAAAAGCCAACAATCCAACTCATTTCAGCTCTCTCTGGCCGTGAACTGGCCACAGGCCAATCAATTATCTTGAATTTATTCGTTATTCAACTTCCCTCCAACAGCCGATTTCCAGGCTGTGAAATGCAGGTGAGCAGCTCCTCAGCCAGGGCTGCGCTCCCACTCCAGACCAGTTTGGGGACACTGGTGTCACTGGGCTGGCCAGCAGCGCTTGGCCAGGGGCCACCAGCGAGGCAGGAGGCTGTGGTTGGCACATTCAGCGTCAGACAGCGCCGGGGGGGCTGGAGGGACACGGGCTGTTTGACATCCAGCAGCAGCGTTTACAGATGCAAATACAGCCCGAGCATCCCCCGAGGGCTGCGCAGCCCTGTCAGGCCTGGGAAGAGACATTTAATTCCTCCCTGTTAATCCGTGGCTGAGCAGGGAGGGCAGAGCTGCTCGGGCAGAGCGGGGTTGGGCACACGGAGCAGATGCTGCAGCCGAACACCGAGCCCTGCGTGCCCACAGATGTTTGCTGGGCTGGGCAGGGCCGGGTTGGGAGTGGAAAAAGCGGGGATGAGACCTCGGCTGTGCTGTCCCAGGCTCAGCTCACCCCCATTCCGAAGCCTGGCGCTCTGTGGGGCAGAAGGAGGGAGGAGAACGATGCCAAGGACAGCACCGAGGCAGCAGAGCTGGGCCTTCCTGCAGCCCCCACCACAGTCAGGGCTTGGGGAGACCCAGAGCTCTCACCCTTCCACTTCAAACCCCTCACCTCCTCGTTTCCCACTCAAATCCTCGAGCTCTTCCCCTGTCCCAGCCTTCCCAGCATCCTGGAATGAGCTCCAAACCCTTCAAGCTGGAAGAAGTCCCCCTGCCCATACAAAGCCTTCTCCTCCCCTAACATTGTTTTTATTTCCCCCCCCCCCCGTTTTTTATTCTCAATAAAAACATAATTACAGGCTTTTAAAAAAAGCAAATTATAGTGACATACTTTAATTATCTCCAAGCAATGGAGGACTAAATTACACAGTCAGGGAATCGGAGGTTACCTAAAAATAAAAGCAAGAATCTTCATTAAATGCTAATTGCAGCTTTCACCACTGAAGTGAGATTTCAACACAGACCACCACTGACTCACTGGGCCCTACAAGAGAACATTGGGGCTGGGGAGAGACCCTGGGACACACAGCACGTGCCTCCATCCCTGGCTCCAGCCACAGGGAATGCTCCAAAGGGGACACCAGGCTCCATCCTGCCACTGGGTCTGCTGATTCCACCTCCCTCCAGGGCTTCCACTGTGCCCTCAGCCTCACTCAGGGCACTGCCCATCTTCCCAGCAGCGCTGAGGGGGCTCATCACAGCTCCTGGAATGCTTTGGAGTCCAGGAATGAACTCCAGTTGTTCCCTGAAGAGCTGGTCCTGCTCCACAAATGGAACCACAGGGTCTGCCTGAGCTTTGCTGCCCTCTGCTCTGAACCCACCTTGCTCCCAGCACCAAAAACAGGGACCAAAACGGGATCCTGGGGCTCTCCCTGAGGGAGAGGAGCTGAGTGGAGTCTCCTTCCAAAGCAAGGAGAATCCACAGGCTGCTCCAGCCCTGCTCTTCCCATCCCCTTCCTCCAGATTTGCTCCCCAAGGAGCTGCACCAGGACATCTCCAGGCCACAAGGGCCAGGGGGGTGATTTTTCCCAAGACACGGGAAGGAAGGCACGAGGTGGCAGGCAGAGTGGAAAATTCACAGTGAAATTATCTTGTTTTTCCATTTCCTGTCGAGTTGGCCTAATTATGCCACCGAAGTCTGTAATTTGCCTCTCACAGAAGAGAGTTAATCACTGGTTCCAGGCTGCTGCTGCTCTGCACGGGGCCACAGCTCCCACTCCAGCCCCCAGCTGTGCCCTGGGACCCCAAAAGTTCCCTCTTGTCCCCAGAGAAGGGAGCTCAGGAGAAGAGATGAGGATGGGGAACAGCAGCAAGGACATCAGAAAGTTCCAGGAGGCAGGAGGATGTGAGCAGGTGATGCAAGGAGCTGGCACCAGCCCAGCATGTTTTGTCACCACTTCTCAAAGTCCCAGAAAAAGTGAAAAACGTGCAGGTCAACCACTCAGGGAACTCAGGCAATTATCGTTGTTTAAATTCAACAGCCCTTCACAGAAACAAGAGGAAAATCAGACAACTGCTTTCAAGCTCTAAGGGAGATGAGGAGGAGATTGGATGGCACCAATTTCTGGACAGGCACCTCATTAAAAAAAACAAAACAAAACAGAAACGCAAAATACCATAAACTTGATATCTAGGAATCAGAACCCACTCTGCTCTCCTCCTCAGCCACGGGCAGAGCAACACTCAAAAACATTCAGCAAAGCAGAAAAGCAGAATCTGGATCCTCACAGGTCTCACTGACTCCCTGCTGCAGACATCCACACCAGAGCGTGACTGGATCCCCATCCATCTCAATGGCCTATAGACTGCTCCCTTTTAATTAGCTCCCATAATCAAATAAGTGGTTAGAATTAAGCAGCACTGTGTCATGAAGTGCTGTGTAAATTATCCAGCCGTGCTGGGAGGTCACTGCAGCCACCACTGGAATGGGCTGGGAGGGACACGGAGCCTTCAGCAGCTCAGGTTTGGGCTGATAAAACCATCCCTGGATGGCTCAGAGCGCTCTCCTCACAGGCACGACGAGGGGAGGGAGGGGGGTGCTGTAATTAAGTCAGAAGCAGCCTTTCCAGTCATTTCCAGTCAGAATTCAGGGTGAAAGCCGCTTGTGACACCATCAGAGCAGAATCTCCGAGCCAGAAGCAGCACCAGAGACATCAACTCAGGTTTTCTTGGAGCCCTCTGAACCAGGCAGTGCCTCACATCCAATCCGACAGTGATGGATGTGCTGGGAACAGAGCAGTTTTCTCTCCTGAGAAGCTCTTTTGACAAGTATGATCTTATCAAAGTTCCAAGCTTTTCATTACGCTTCTCTTTTTCCTTTTTTTAACTGCTGCCTTCGAGCCAGGCTCTGTCTGCACAGACAGGGAACAGGCACATTTCCTTCTGGCACCGAGCCCTGGCTGAAGCTCCCGTGGGGCTCAGGGCACCCAGGTCACCCTCCCCACCCCAGGGTGAGAGCAGAGCTCTGGTTAATCCAAATTAGTGCAATACAAACGGGTCTAGAAGGCTGCAAAAGGCATGGGTAACATCACACAGGCTCAGAGAGGGGGAATAAACAGCATTTTTGGGCTGGGGGAACCCACGAAGGGACAGGGAGCCAACTCAGCATCCCCTCCAAGGCCAGGTCAACACCAGCCCCAGAACTTTCACTGGGCACCTGAAACAAAGCTTGTCCAGAAGCTGGAGGCACCCAGCACCTCTCTGTGCCTCCTTTCCACCTCTCCCAGAAGAGAGACAAGTTTGGACTCTCCTCTCCTCACCCAGCAGCCAACAGGCACAGCCACCCCCATTCCAAGTGGGAAACACTTGGAATCCCCAGTCCAGAGACAGAAGGAGCAGCAGTCAATGCACCAAACTGCCTCAAAACAGGCACAGACAAGACTTTGGGAACAACCACGTCCCCCACACACACATGGCTGTGCCATTCCAAGGAAAAGCTGGAGCCAGGAAGAGGAACCTTCCACACAAGGAGGGCAGAGCTGCTTTTCTCAGTGGGCAATGCCCTAATTAGCCCAGGATCCTTTAGGTTGGAAAAGCCCTCCAAGATGCTCCAGCCCACCCCTTAACCCAACACTGCCAAGGCCACCACGTCCCCAAGGGCCACATCTGCAAACCTCTGAAAGAAATCCCTGCAGGGATGGGGACCTGAAGGTGTGGGAAGCCCTGGAAAATCTCCTCTTTTCTGCTCCTCAGCCTCTGCCCACACCTCAGGGAAGAGAAAATGAGGAGGAATCAGCCCTTTCCACCCCAAATCTGCCCTGTACCAGGCAGATCCCTGTCCCATCCCCTCTCACAAGGACCCCTTTGCAGCTGCCTGGAATTTCCAGGAATGCCTGCAGGGGAAGGACACCACACCCCGAGCTCTCCCAGAGTGTTTGGCCACCCAAAACCTTCCCTGCCAGCTCAAGTCACCTCCTGAAACCAAATCACCAAGAGACAGCAAACGCCGAGTGCAAAACCAGGGTCTTTTATTAGAAATCTCTTCGTATAAAAATGATCATGCTCTACACAGTCATCGAATAATTCATAAACATCCAGGCACTGAACTTTGTTTTTTTTGTGTGTTTTTGTTTTTTGACTGGTCAGTACATAAAGCAGACATATTTCAATCCATATGGTCATCACATACATTAAGGAACCACCTATAGAAATCAGCACTTTGAACACAGTCTAGGTTTTATTTTATTTTATTTTGTTGTCTGTTTTTTTTAATGTAAATTTTAAGTATTTTTATTTCGTTTTCCTTTTTGCAACATATAGAATTTGGTAGGATATCGGGTGGAGAGTGAAGAGGGACAGAGGAAGACAGGAACAAAAGAAAATTGAGGATTTAAAAAAAAAAAAAAAAGAGAAAACAGAAGGTTTTGCACAACCACAAACAACCTCACAAATTCCAGAAAAGGGAAAATGTTAGGGCTCTTCTTTTCGTTGGTTTTTTTGTTTTTTTTTTTTGCCAAAATACAGGAAAAAAAAAAACCCAAAGACTTGCTGAAGTCCATCCCCTCTTTCCCATACTCCACCCCGTGCTGCGCTGTCCGTCCGTGGGAGCCATGCATCGCCTCCGTGGGCGCTGGAAGAGTTTTATTGTTTCTTTATGGATTTTTTGCTGCTGCTGATGGCGGTTTTTCCCTGGGAGCTCTGCCCAGTGGTCCCCACAGGAGCGTGTCCCCCTGGCTGCCACCTCCTTGTGCTGCCCCGCTGGCCCTGTGGGGAGCTCGGTGCCTGCCCGGTGCCTCGGCCGCGCTCCTGGAGTTAAATGGCATGGTTGCTGTAGCTGACGTAGGTCTGCTTGGTGGCCAGTGCTGCAAGGAGACACAGAGCTCACATGGATCACAAACAGAGGCCACCTTCCCCTCCTGGCTCCCCTCCCATCCCCTCGACCCCATGGTCGAGCTGGGAGATGCCGGCAGGGATGTGACAGGGTTTGCTTGTGGGTCCAGCCAGTGCTGGCACATGGAATCCTTCCCTGAGAGGGCACTGAGCTGTGGCAGAGGGGCTGAGCCCCACAGCAGCTGTGGGTGCTCCCTAAAGCCAGCTCATCCCAAAGGGAGACGCCAGGATGTGCCATGAGCCATGGGAATGTGATCTCAGGCTGCCATTCGCTTCCCTGAGCAACCTCCTACGGACAAACCTGCAGATGCTGCACCTTCCCAAAGCTCAGCTTGGCCCAGCCCTGCTAGAGCACGGTTTGGGGTGTCCCACACCCCTGCCCACCACCCCACAGCAGCTGGGAATGGAGCAGCAGGTCACAAAACCAACCAGCCTGGCCGCCCCCCTCATCCAGGGTTGTCAGAGGAGCAGGGCAGGGACACAACCCTGCTGCCACCCCCCAGCTTCCCCAGCCCTTGGGGAGAGGAGGCAGTGATGGCTACAAAGCCACCGCATGTCCAGAGTGGCATCAGGGGACACAGCAAAAGCCAGAGAGCAGTGAAGCCTTCCCCTCCCTGCATGGCTGTGCCACTGCCCTAGGTGGGCAGTGCCGAGACCCCCATGAGATGCCCAGGTACCACGGGGTCAGCAGGGACAGGGACACCCTCCTGTGTCCAGCCAAGGACACGGGCAAGTGCTGGCACAGACAGCACAGCCTGGGCCACCCTGAGCAGCACAGAGGTGTCCCTGTGGAGGGGACACAGAGGGGACACCTCACAGCTCACAGTGCCTGGCTGGCAGTCGAACCTTGCTGCAGGTTTCCAACTGGTGTGCCCAGATAACAATTAGATAGAGCAGAAGAAATTGGAGCTGACAGAGCTATTTGTTAGCCGCGGTGTTTTCGTAGCCGATCTGCCCGTATCAAAGCCCTGTGAATTATTTATTCTATTGTTTATTTAAGGATACGTGACCCAGCAGTGACAGAGTGAAAAATGTCCCCTCGGTGCTGCGCTGACGTCCCCCTGAGCCTCCCGCCCCGGCTGCTGCTGGGCCCATTCCCTGCCTGGGCACAACGAGAGCTCCCCCATCCCTGTGTGAGACACTGGAGTCAGGGATGTGCAGATGGAGCTCAGCTCTCCTCATCCCCAGCATTTCCAGCCCTCAGAGGGCCCTGCTGCCAGAGCCACCTCACCTTGCGTTTCCAGGTTTTCGCAGAGCTCCGACTTGGCCTCTCCGTTGGGGCGGAATCCTCCTTTCTGAGAGAACTTGTTGGACATGGTGGCCGCTGTCACCACCGCCTTGAGGCTCCGCTTGCGCTTGGGGACGTTCTGCTCCGGGTGGAAGAGGATGATGTACACCTTGGGCATGTAGAGCATGCCCAGGGACACCGAGGCACTCAGACTCACCGAGATGGTCAGCGTCGTGGTCTGGATGTACATCTGCAAGACACAAGGCCACCAGCTGAGACCCCCCCAACGCCTCTGTGGGACACAAAAGGGTCTGCTGGGAAAGGAGGGAGAAGGGAAACAAGGAAAAGCTGGGATCAAATAAATGGAGTGGGAGGCAGTGCTGGAAATATTGGCACTGCTGGATGTAAAACATCAGGTTTGATGCTTCACCAGCTGCAGGGCTGGAGCTCAGTGCTGGTGATGGGCACAGCAAGGACACCCAATCCCAGGGCACATCCCACTGCCCATCTCCCTTCAACAGGTAATTCCCATTCCCCAGCTGACTCCTGGGCTCTTGTCATGTAAGTCACATATTACACACCGACGCTGCCTTTTTGCAGTCAAAACTAATTTCACGCTCACTGTCCAGGACTAACAGTGACAGATGTTTTGCAAAATGAAAGCCCATTAATCTGACTGTAGAATAATCCATTTTTCTATGTAGACGGTTTGGCAGGCTCCTCTCAAGCTGGGGCATCTGAAGCAGGTGGCAAGTGGAGGCAGAGACCCCCTCCCTCTGCCCGTCCCACCTTTTGGGGAGGCCAGGAGGGCAAGTCCCTGCTCCATGGGCATCCCTGCTCTGTCAGCATCTGGCTCCTTCCCCTCCAGCCTCCTCTCCTCCATCAGACATGTGCTGGGTCCCTGGGGCTGAGCAGGGAGGGGGCTCTGGGTCCCCAGATGCCTTTGCACACACCTGCTTTGCAGGTCGCTGACAAGGTTTCAGAAGGAGCTTTAAAGCAGTTCCTGAACTTCACCTATGCCTCAATGTCTGGGGTTTCACAGGTGGGATTTAATGCCCTGTGAGGAGGCAGGACCTGCAGGAGCCAGGGAAGCCTGGGGGCTGCAGCAGCAGCCAGAGCAGGGGTCCCCATGTCCCCAGGGGCACCTGCTTCACCTGAGGGTTTCTAAGTGAAAAGGTGATGGAGGGCACATGCTGAGGCAGAGGCTCTGCACATTTCCCTGAGAAGAAGAGCATGGAGGCCACTCAACCCAAAACAGAGAGCTGGTGGGACATAGCTGCTCCCAAAACCCCCCCAGGACCCGCAGGTCCCACCTGTGACTCTGCAAAGCAAACCAACACATGGCCCAGAGCATTCCAACTCAGCTCCAAAGGGAAAATGCCACAAAGCTTGTTCTGAGTCAACTGAAAAACTTTGGTTTGTCCCCAGAATAAAACCTCCTGCTGTCACACGCGCTGGTTTGTTTGTTCCACCTTCTCTCTCTAGGCAGTTTTTGGAAATAAAAATGTCATTTCATCAAGCAAAGTCAAAACAGATCTCTGTGCCAGAATATGTGTGCTTTTTATTTCTTTCTTCCGTTTTATTTTTTTCACTCCAACTCTCCAGACTCTGCTGTGGGTGTCCTGGACTGGCCAGGAATGAGAGCAGCACTGGGACCCCAACTCCAGGCACCCAAACCTGGAAACCAGCACAACTCTGCCCAGCACAGCGTGACCCCGGTGGGGCAGGGCTGAGCCCAGCACCCCTCATCTCCCTGGCTCCTGCCTTCCTGAGGAGCCTCGCTTTCCAATCCAGCAATTTCCATATTTTGTGCCTTTGCAGTGGCTCCCCCCTCCCCGTGCCTTGGGGCTCGGAGGCGTTTCAGCAAGGAGGGAGAGAGCAGCTGAGCTGAGCTGAGCTGAGCTGAGCTGAGCTGAGCTCTGACGTCTCCGTGCGCTCCCCTCTCGCGCCTGGGCCAGGCTCTGCTGGGGACTCCCCTCTGCCAGACCCCGCTGGCACCAGCTCCAGCTCCCCATGCCACTTTCCACCTCCTGCAGCATTTTTGGGGTCTCACAGGGCTGCCGTGGCCACCCTCACCCCAATGATTTGTTTGCCAGGAGCAGTTTTCAGCCCACCCCGGCCTGCGCGGCCGTGTGTTGCCGCAGCAAACCCCTCACCGGCTCAGACAGGAATATTTTTAGCCCGGAGCCTCCACACAGCCAAGGAGCTCTGCTCAGTTAACCTTTTGCCACCACAAAAAATGACCATTTCTCACAGTTTCAGTTCCTACTCTCCTAATTGGCCTCCAGCCCAGGACCCTGTTTGCACCTCTGTTAATGGCACTTGAGCTTCCTCTAGAGCCCTGGGAGGTGTGAGCTGTGGTTATCGAGGAAGTTCCAGCTCCTGCTGCCTTGTGAGCAGGATCAAACACAGCCAGCCCTGACTCAGGGCGATGATGCTGAGCTGAGGGACAGCAGTGACCCAAAACGAGCCCACACGAGCGCCCAAGCCCGGCCTTGCCCAGGGCTGGCTGAGCCCGGCCTGCCGAGGAAGCAGCTCAGGCTCAAGGCACAGCCCAGGCTGCTGCCTGTCCCACAGCAAATCTCTGCATTCACTGCAAGCTCCCCCCACTCTAAATCCACGCCTGGTCCCACCACAAGAGGTTTTGCACCCTGCTGGGTGCTGGGGAAGGGCAAACCTGCTCAGCCCTCCTCCAGCACACTGAACACCGCTGGACAGTCCCTCTCATTCCTTCCCTCTCCCTCTTTTCCCCCTGCTGAAAGCAAATGTGATAAACAGGGAAGCAGACAATGACTCCACTGTTCCGCTGCCGCCTTATCAGTGCAGGAAATTGTCTCTTTCTTTAGATCCTCTGTTATTGCTATTTCTGTAATCCGCTGGGATCGGCGGGGATAAGAGGTTCTTTTCAGAAAAGGCTTGGGGGACTTGTTACAATAATATGCCACCTCCATGCAAAGTTGTGGGCACGAGGTAAAGCAAATTAAAATAAAAACGGGGATTATCATCCAACTCCTCCAGACCACGAGGCAGCCTTGGCTGCAGCCCTGCAGCCTCAGCTGTGGTCAAGGCAGAGGTGCCAGCAGTTTGGGGGTGCCCAGTGGCTTCCTCAGGACTCAGCCATGGGTGAACAGCCTGGCCAGTGGTCCTGGATTTTCTTTTCCCAGGTGTGCAGATGCTCCACGGGGCCCAACGGGCCATCAGTCCTGGCAGCAGTGGGGTGAAGGTGATGAGATCCCTCCCCATGGTGACCAGGGGGTGCCCCGAGGAGCAGCCCCAGCATCCCCACATGGGTGATGCCAAAGCCAGTACCCCCAGCTGTCACCCCAAGGACACGCTCAGAGCAAGACCCTCTGTGCACGCTGCACAACAGCTCCTTTTTGACCTTTTTTACCCCAGGACTACAAACCAGGAGCTAAAGCAGTGAGGCAGCCCCAGGCACCCACTCCCTCTGGCTGCCCCTCTGAGCACATCCATGACCCCTCAGCCATGGCCCAGGCACACTCAGAGCCCACTCCCACAGCCTGGGGACACTCAGAGCCCATTCCCACAGCCTGGGGACACTCAGAGCCCACTCCCATGGCCTGAGGACACTCAGAGCCCACTCTGATGGCCTGGGGACACTCAGAGCCCATTCCCACAGCCTGGGGACACTCAGAGCCCACTCCCATGGCCTGGGGACACTCAGAGCCTGCTCCTGTGGCCTGGGGACACTCAGAGCCCATTCCCACAGCCTGGGGACACTCAGAGCCCACTCCCATGGCCTGGGGACACTCAGAGCCCGCTCCTGTGGCCTGGGGACACTCAGAGCTCGTTCCCACAGCCCAGGAACACTCAGAGCCCACTCCCATGGCCTGGGGACACTCAGAGCCCACTCCCACACCAAGCACAGCCGAGCACCAAGCTGGAATCCCAAAGCCCCTCCAGGGATGGCACAGCAGACTCGAGGCAGCGCCGGGCTGTGAGACAGAGCTCTGCGTCCGAGGGGAGTTGGGAACATCACTTTTTCCGCCTCTAATCAGCTTGTTAGCAGCCTAATAACAGAGCAGCCCTGCACGTTACAACCCCCAACGAGAGGCACAGCCTATTGTGGAGCTGCTGCCTGACAGCCAGCGTTCAGCAGCCCTAAATTATCCCGTGACAAGCTGCAGTGAAGAGGTGAGCAACCTTGCGCATAATCTACAATCATTATCATTTCCATCTTTATTACCCACAGTATGCCAAGCACATTAAGGAGGCTTTCAGGGAGCTTTTGTTTTGCAATAATTTCTTAAAAAACCTGCTTTCTTGTTAGTATCTCCCCTGCCATCTCATCAAAATGGAAATGCTGCAAAAGGCTCCATTTATTTCCTTTAATTCTCCTTCACACTTCCAGGCAGTGGGACTTTTTGGTTGAGCCAAGGTTGGAGGTGGCTGGGCAGACTCAGCCTCCTCGAGTGCTGGATGCCCTGAGCAGAGAGAGCTCTCCAAGACACCAAAATCCCAGGTGTCCACAGCAAAAACTCCCTCAGCAAACCACCCCCAGCCCTTTGCAACAGGTGCTCCCAAAAGCCACGGTGTCAGCAGTGTGGGGTCACACTCAGGAGGTCCAGAGAGTGATCCAGGTGCTGGGACACCCCGGGGATTTCCAGGGAGCAGCAGCTCCAAGGTTTGTTTGTCAGAGCAGCGCTGGGCTGGCAGGCGGGAGCTGTTTGTGTTTGACATAAACTCGATGATTCCTGTTTTGGCTGGCAGGCAAAGGGATTTGGGTCTCATTCATGAGATTTTTATTCTTTGTTCTTAATCCCTCACACTTGAGCACGGAGCCTCATCCAGGCTGGCCTCAGTCCCATGGGAAATCAGCACTGAGAAAAGGTGCTGGCTGGGCAGCACTTTGGTCCCTTTCCATGCAGAAATTGTGCTCATGACACTAGGGACCTGCCCTGGGGATTCCTCCTTCCCCAGTCCACACAGCAGCAGCCTGTGCTGCCCACAGCTCCCACCCAAAGAGGGACAGACAGAGCACGGAAAATTCCCACCCCAATTCCCAAGCTGGCCAGGCTGCGGGGAAGGACCCTTCTTGCGTATAAGACACCAGAGCCTCTCTCAGCCCTGCACACCGGCCACCAGCCAGGCCTCTCCCCTCCTCTCTTACCTTTTCCGCCGACTGCGACGTCCCAAAAAAGATGGGGATGAAGGCTAACCACACAATGCAAGTCGTGTACATGGTGAACCCGATGGGTTTGGCTTCGTTAAAGGTCTCCGGGACCCCGCGGGTCTTAATAGCGTACACAGTGCAGGTGACCATGAGGAGCATGCTGTACCCGAGCAAACAGATGAGCGACAGGTCCGAAATGTCACACTTGAGGATGCCCCGGGCAAAGTGGGGGTTTGTAGTCCGCTGGTCCTCGTAGTCAATGACAGAGTGGGACGGGTCCACGATGAACCAGATGCAGACGCCGACGAGCTGCAGCGAGATGAGGCTGAAGGTGATGACCAGCTGGGATGCGGGGCTGATGAAGCGCGGGGCGCTCACCGACTTCTTGCCCTGCTCGAAGATGCGGTAGATGCGGTTGGTCTTGGTGAGCAGCGCGGCGTAGCTGATGCTCATGCCCAGCCCCAGGAAGATGCGGCGCAGGGAGCAGGTGCTCAGGTCGGGCTCGGCGATCATCAGGAAGGTGGTGGCGTAGCACAGGAAGATGCCCGTGAGCAGGACGTAGCTGAGCTCCCGCCCCGACGCCTTGACGATGGGCGTGTCGTTGTAGCGCACGAAGGTGATCACCACGAACAGGGTGGCGATGATGCCCACGATGGCGATGAACACGGGCACCACGGCCCAGGGCGAGCTCCACTCCAGCTTGATGATGGGGATGGGCGTGCAGCTGGTGTGGTTCTCGTTGGGCCGCTCGTTGAAGTGGCAGCGCTTGCAGTGGAACTCGTCCAGCTGGTACTGGTAGCCGTCGCAGCGCTCACAGTGCCAGCAGCAGGGGATGCCCTTCACCAGCTTCTTCCTCTCGCCCGGCTTGCAGGGCAGGCTGCAGATGGAGCTGGGCTGCTGGCTGCCGCCCCCCGGCCACAGCATGTTCTCCACCTGCGGGGGAGATGGCACCAGCCCCGCTGAGGACACACCTGGGCACAGGGAATGCCCTGCCCTGCCCTGTCCTGCCCTGCCCTGCTCAGATCCAGACCCTCAACTCATCAGCACATCCCACAAAGGGTCTCAGCCCAACCTGGCCTGGGGACAGGGAGGTAGTGAAGCTCTCCATTGCCCTTTTGGGAAGATTCAACACCAGAAACCCCAAACAAACTCCTTCCTTTCCCAAGGATACCCCATCTGCTCTGGTCTGGCTTCTCTTTCCTGTGTGCAGAGTCTGTGGGGTGTGGTCACACGTGTGGGTGAGACACCAGGGCTGAAGCACAAGTGTGTACCTGGGGGACACCTTCCCCTCTGCTTGCACCACATTTGGCTGCCTGGGGCAGCACCCATGGGCTCCATTGGCTGGTTTAGCACCCCTGGGCTCTCAGACTCCACTTGGTGAGAAGAGAAACCTGCAGGACCTTCCCCTTGGCACCGACCACGCCCTTACCTTGAGGTGCAGATGGTCTGTCCACTGCCCAATGACTTTGTACTCAGGGGTGGAGTTCCTGATCTGGTACTGGTAGATGTCATAACGCCCTGGAGCATCTCCATTCTCATTGAATGTCACAGGAGTCCCAGCAATGCCTGTGGGAAAGGGGGGGCTCAGCACCCACAGCACCCCCAGCATGGGGTGCCCTGGTGATGCTCCCCCCTCCCTGTTTCTTTTAAGAAAGGGGGAAAAGCAGCTTTAAAAGTTAAATGAGTGAACTCTGCAGATAAACACTAATGAAAGGAAGGAAGAGAAAAATCAAGCAAGAGGGGAAAATAAATAAAAGAGACACTGTGGAGAAGATCACAAGGTGGAGATAAATAGAAATAATAGGAGGACCAGACAGAAAATGTTTATTAAGGAGACAGAGCAGAGGAGATCTGAGACAGACAAGGGCAGAGCAGCAGGAGTCAGTGGGAGGTGGTGGTGGTGGGGGAGCGGGCCAGGGGAGAGGCTGGGCAGGACAGCAGGCTGAGGGTGGGACAGCAGAGAGGGCAGGGTGAGGGCAGGATTGCTGCCAGGCTACGCTCCAAAGGCTCCCAGGAGATGTGGAAGCTCAGACCTGCCCGTCTGCTGATCTGCTGCCACCTCTGCACGCTGTGCTCGCAGCACAGCAGGTGCCAAAGGGTGGCACAGATAAACTGTGGGTGCTGCTGTGTGACCCACAATGGGGACAGCCACAGACACCCAGGCCCCAGGGCCGCTCCTCCCCTGCCCTGGGGACAGCAGACCTGAGAAGTTGACGTTGCGGATGTACTTGAGCAGCTCCACACCATCCACCGGGTCCATCCTGGGGCACAGCCCGACCTTGCCGGGGCACAGGTTCTTGTGCATGTTGTGCAGGGCGTGCCCCATGGCGTAGACAGCGTCGATGACAAACTGCACCTTCCCCTCCTGCTCATACGAGGAGTCCTGGCCGATCCGCTCTCGGTCTGCGGGGACAGGGGAAGGGGTTCCATCTCCTGCCATCCCCCCAGGATGTGTCTGCTGCACCCAAACCCTTCCAAACCAGCCCAGTCTGGACTGGAATCCCAGACTGGACTGAAAATTCCAACCTCCTTTCCAAACTGCACACCCAGATGACTTGCAGCGAAGAAACATTCCCTGGAGAAACACCCAACCAACTTCCCCATCACACAGTTCTGAAAATGTGGGTGCTGGCACCCCACTGTGCATCCCAGAGTCCTTGGGATGCCATATCCCAGTGTCATGGGACATCCCTGAACTCCCAGGTCCCCCAGCAGGATGAGGGCTGGGCTGTGACTGACAGCCCATCCTCACCTCTGTGTGCCTCATCCCTCCTTTATCTCCCAGGAGCTCCCACCAGCTCAGTCTCTACCAGTGGCATCAAGGACCGCCCAGAGAGCATCCATCATTGCCTAAATGTCCCCATCTGACTCCCAAAGCCTCCTGTCACCCTGTTCCCCTCATCACCCCCTGCCACCCTCCCGCCTCACTGACCCCACAGCCTCCCCAGCTGGCAGGATCCTGCAAGGATCTGGCAATTACCAGTGACAGCTGCTTCCCCCCTGTCATAACCGCCCTTAATGGGACCAGAAACATCTTAATCACTCAGCAGAAGACACCGATTAACACAGCACGCTGTTAATTACGGCTAAGAGAGCGTCTCCCCAGAGGCACTGCCGCGATGGAGAGCTCCGGCCTCTGCCCCTCCATCCCTGCCCCTGAGGCATGGCCGGGCATCCTGCCAGGCCACCAACGGGAAGGAGGGTTTGCCAGGGAGCCGAGGGCACAGCCTTGCTCCTCCACAGAGGCTGCACATCCTAGAAAGCCATGCAGGGGTGTCCAAAATTAACTCCAGGTCCACCACGCAGGGATGCGCCCTGATGCGAGTTGGGATTCAAAGGACCACAGGGGACCAAGCAGCAGGTGCTGATCCCTTCCATCCCTGCTGTGGAGAGTGGGATGAAGCTCCAGTGAGAGGGGGCGGCCCTGTGAGCCGCGCTGGAGGTCCCTGTGCCGGGACCTGTGCCACAGACATGACACTAAAGCGAATTGATAACGAACTGACCGACAGGAAAAGATGATATCGGGGGGTGAATTCATAGCCCATCCTTCAAAGTTATAAAAACACTTTTGGAACATGGAGATTACTCATGCAAAGCTCTGCAGGTGATCCCTCCCTCCACATTATTGACAGGAGCCATTAATCTTCTCCCTCAGCTTCAGGCCCTTCCCCATATTCATCTCCGAAGGCACAGACAGGCCACTCTGTCTTGTCAAGATAATTACCCATTAAAAGAAGAGCTGGAATAGACTGTCCAGGGGAGTTGAGCCCTTGGGGATGTCACAGCCCTGTCACCACCCCCAGCACCGTCCTGCCCAGGGGACACACAGGACCCAGATCTGGTCCCTGACTGTTTCCCACCTCAATCCCACACGGGTCCCAAAATCCAACCCACTGCAATAGCACAGGCTGTGGAGGCTGGAATTTCATCCCTGTGCCAAGGCTGAGCACTGCAGATAAGGAGACATCCCTGGAGCTGTCTGTCTGTCTGTCTGTCAGCACCTTGCCCCAGGCCCCAGCCACTTTGTCCAGACAGGAAGGAGGCCGGTGCACGGAGGGACAATGCAGAGCAGACAGCCGAGGCTTGTTCCCAACCTGGAGACAATAAATCTCTGCCAAACTCCAATAGATGAGGGCCACGGAAGGGAGGTGACCTGCTGATTATAATAGCAGGGTCATGCATCCTTCTACAGGGCTGGTAATTAATTTTCAAGAGCGTGACGAGGCTCGGCAGCCCCCTTGGAGGAGGGACACAGCTCTTCTCCAGAGGCGGAGGAGATGGGATTAGCATCAATTCCCAGCACACCTCTGGTCCTGGCTTTTGGCAGGATTTAATCAAAATCACTCCCAGCGCAGCTGTGGGGACCTGGGGATGGAGAATTCCCAAATCTCGTGGGTGCTGGTGGCAGCACCCAGCACCCCTGGCCATGTTTGTGGGCTGAGTGAGCCCATCCAGGAGCTGGGATGGTCATTCCACAAAGGATGCTCGTGGCATCTGATGGGTGCTGGGGCGGCTCTGGGGGTAACACAAGCAGCTGCCATCAGGAATTCCATCAGCTACCCCCTCACCTTCCTCCCAGCCCTCTCACACAGGAATGGAGCCATGAGCTGTCCTGTTCAGGGTGGGATTCTTCAGTCTGGTTTTTGAGGTGGAACAAAGAAGCCAAGCCTGGCATGTTGGGCTCTGCCCAAACCTGAGGAAAACCGCCCCAAGCCCCATTTGCATCGGTCCTGCAAGGCAGGAGCTCGTGGATGTGCAGGGGCAGGTGATTTGCTTCACCATGCGTTAGCTCCCTGCTCTATCTGCCAAGCAAACACTCAGGAGATGGTTTATTTGCTGACAAATTCCAATGATTTAAAGACAGCTCCTAGGACATTTGCCACATCGTAGTTTCAGCTGCTTCCACTGACACCTTGGCCCTGAAATATCACCTGTTTAAAAGCTACATCACAGTGAAGATGAGGAGATGAGCGTTCGCAGGGCCTGCTCATGCATCTCCTGGTGCCGAGGGTTCCGTGAGGCGCTCGGGGAGGATGAGGAGATTTTGGCTCCCCCAGGCCATGGCCACAGGGCATTTTCCTTTTATGCCCTTGCTGCTTACCCAGCTCACACCTACCCAGATCACCAGCTGAACATTTGGGGAATGCCTGCAAGGATGAGGACGTGGAAGCACAATCCCGCTTATGCTCAACGACGAAAGCAGGGGGGAAAAAAGTCCTTCATGATCCAACTTCCCCGGAACAGCCAGGCCCATCTGCCTGAGGGCACACAATGACTTCTGCAGACATCCCTCCCACGGGGACGAAGGGACGCGCTGATGTCCCCAAGTCCTGCCACGTCGCAGCCCGCGAGCCACGGCGCCGTTATCTGTCTTCAGCCGGTGCCAGGCAGGCAGTAAATCTCTCCCATCTCTCAGTAAACATGTCACCTCCTCGAGCCTCCAACCATCACCTGACAGCAGCGCTGACAGCAAGACAGATCCCCGGCTGCCTTGTTTACTGCATTTGTCCCTAAAGCCTCTTTTGGCTGGGAATGACTAAAAATGCACAGTGGGGCTTGAGGAGGGGGTCAGGAACCTGGAATCCGACTCTGATGCCCACCAGCCAAAAAACCCACACTCACAAGCAGAACTACAGCACCCCCTGAGCCCACTCTCTCCCACAGCAGCCCCCCAGCTCTTACTGGTGCATTTCTTGATGCTGCTGCCCTTCCTCAGCGCGTGCCTGCTCAGCTTGCAGTGGAAATTCTCCTCCCAGAACTCGGCAAACCAGATGTTCCGGCGGTTGTTGTCCAGGGTCCTGCTGGAGAAGTAGCGATCGAAACCTGCCCGGGGAGAAGCGGATGGAGGAGATAAATCCCAGGTATGACAGAGAGATGCATCACATGTCCCCAGACTCTGCAGGAAGAGGGGAAGGGAGCGGTGGGGACACATCAGAGTGTGGTGGGAATGTGTCCAAAGTGCCGCTTGGGCAGAGCTGAAGGTGGAAAACCCACTCAGGGAAGAGCCACTGCAAAGCAGAGACTTTCTGGGATAGGGGGCAACAGGAAACTCCTCTCTAGGTACATCAGTGAGAAAAGGAAGAGTAGGGAAAACGTGGCACATGGAAAATAAGGAGGTGATTGGTGAACATGGCTTCCCCAAGGGCAAATCAGGTGGTCTTTCAGATTCCTTCCAACCCAAACCATTCTGTGATTCCGTGATGATTTCACAGCCAAACCTGCAGTGAAGGAGGGCGAGCTGAGGGGACCCAGCGAGCACAGCCCCCCCCGTACCTCTGACTGAGACCCGCTTGGGCAGGATGGTGACAGAGCCCTCGGCCACATCCTCCAGGTGCAGGACCGGGGCAATTTTGGAGCCCCAGCTGTCCGAGCCCATCCAGATGAAGTGCCCCGTCTGGTTCGCCCTCTTGGCCGCCTCCAGCACCCTTCTGTGGAGAGAAGCAGCAGCTGCTGGGCCACCAGCTCCGTGTCTGGGGTGCTTGCACAGGGCAGGGCACAGTGCTGGTGGCATCTCCTGCTCCAGGCACGACTTTGGCACCAGGCACGACCTGGTGTACACAAGATACACAAAACCCAGCAGTGCTGCTCAGCTCCCGCACCCTCTGTCCTCCCAGCCCGGGCACACAGGCTGCTTCCCCCACTTCATTTGCATATTTGCTGACTGGTAATTGAATTTCCCCTTAATTACCCAACATTAAGAAAGAAAAAAAGAAGAATCAGGTTATGCCGCAGCAGGCAGGGAAAGCAGCAGCGTGGAGAGCACGTGCTCCCAGCATGGGCAGCCCTGGGTGAGGAACAGCCAGCACTGCCAGAGCCCAGGATGGAGCTAAACTGGGCTCTGCTGGGCTCAACTGGGCAGCAGCTGCAAGCAGAGATGCCATCGGTCCTGCTGAGCATCCTGCATAGTGCGAGACACTCACTCCTCCCGTGCCAGCCAGGTCAGAAATGCAGTGGGAGGATGGGAATGGAGTATTCCTGGATCCAGCCCTCCAGGATCTGTCTCCTGGGGCTCGCTGTCCCCTTGGGGGCTCCTGTGGCTCCCCAGCCACGTGGGAGCAGGGCCAGGGCAGCTCCATCTCCCGAGCAGAGCGGAGGCAGGTTGTGACTCACCCCCCATGTCGGAGCTGATCATTTCAAGTCCAGATGGTGTTTGAAGAAATGTATAAAAAGGGAAAAAACCCCATAGAAATCCAGTAGAGAGTGCAGATGAGATGGGAAGAGGCAGGCATGCAGTGGGAGCCGTGCTGGCTGCTCCAAGCTCATCCCAGGCTGCCCTGGGCTCCCACCACTTCCCTCCCTAGGACAGTCACAGCTCATGTCCCTCTCTGTGACAGCAGCACGTCCAGCTGCCCATGCTCCTTGTGTGGGGCAGGATATCCCCAGGGCAAACCCAGGATGTTCCAGTGGAATCAGTGGTTTGCATGCACTCTGAGCCAGGCAAGAATTCCATCTATAACCTTCCCAATCCATCCTTCCCATCTTCCACACTCCGCAGCCCAGGCTGGCACGAGGGTCAGGATCACGGAGAGCTCCACACCTGGGCTAAGGCCAGGAGCTGCAGAACCCCACTGCCCAGGGCTGCAATCCCGTTTGGATGGGTGAATGTTTCCAGAGCCCTGATAACAGGACCTGCCATTTACCCTGCAAGGTAACTCCCTTTTCCCTCTCACCCCCACCCGATGTCAGCTCCTCACACATTTCTATTAAGGAAGGAAAAAAGAAAGTGGGAACGTTTGCACATCTGATGTAAACTGATTTAAACTTGCAGTTTACCCACATTTACATAATGTTTGCTGATTAATAAATTAGACACTTAGGAAATCAGGGCTAGCTCCATGTGAATCATTCTGCTCCATAAACAACAGAGCCGCAGCCGCCGCTTCGCCTGCAGAGCAGCTCATCACCCTGAAGTGTGGCCACATCCCCAGCCCTGATGGGCAGCAGAGTGGTGGGGAGGTCCCCAAAAGGTCCTCAAAAGGTCCCCCAGACTTGTTGCTCTGCCTCGCTGGGGCTGGGGCTGCACAGCAAAGCGGAGCCAGCGCCCGGGTGCTGCCCTGGCCAGCTCTGAGCAGCCCCTGAGTGGTGTGAAGCAGCAGGCCATGATATCCAGGGCTTCCAAAACTGATGGAAACTGGGTTTTTCCTCCGTTGAGCTCTGTGTGGCTGTGGTTGTGTCGCCTTAGGCTTTAACCCTTATATTTTTCAAATTCTGTATTGCCTAGTGTGTGACTCTGGGATGCTTTTTAGCCTGTTAGCTGCTGTTCTGTCATGCTAAGATAGACATAACAATATCTCTCTGGGCTTGCTCTTCAAGGACACTTAGAGTGCCCAGGCCCAAGCTTCTAAAGGCGGGGGGAGCGAGCTAGGGGAGCTAGGAGGAAATTGCAAAGTTTGAATTGGTGAATTTATGCTGATTTGCAAATGGACCAAACCTGTAAAGGTGTGGAGAACTCGTGAGTCATCGTCCATTTTGGGTGATGCCCCTACGGGGGCTTTGTCTGCCCTGAATGAACCTTTGAAGGTACTTTTTATTCCCTTACTCCTGACTAGTCTCAGTTTTTGGGCTGGCCTTTTCAGGCAACAGTTGCGTGGCAGCAACTTGCCAGGTGACCACTCTGAGTGGATCCCCCATCTCGAGTGGATCCTCACATTCCCTGCCGCACTACACGGTGCATCCTCTCCCCACTGCAGACACATCCCAGTGCATCCCAGTTCAGCCCCAGCCCAGACCCCCTTCCCAGCCAGGCCGGCCTCCCGCACCTGATATCGTCCTCGTTGGCGAAGATGATGACGGCGCGGGCGTGCGAGGTCTCCAGGAGCCGCCGGATGATCTTGTCAAACTCCCCCGGCTTGGGCTCCCTCGGGATCTTGACGGACTGGGCCACGCAGACCCCCCCTGCGGCAGAGAGAGCCCTGGCGCTGAGACACCCTGCAAGGCCCTGTCCCCTCTCCCAGGGCTCCTCAACCCCACAGATTAACAGGGGCTTCTCCAGCACTTCCAGCACGGTGAGGGGCTCAGCACCATCTCAGACCACCACCACCAGACCTCCTGGCCACCACCCAACCCCAGGGACATATCCCCCAGCCCTTACACCTCCTCTCCCCCTAGCTCAGCCCTTCTGCACCACCTTCCCCGCCATCCTGTATCTCCACAGCTCCTCTCTGCCTCCCACCCACTCCTCTGGTACCTGTCACCTTCAGCCACCACCACATCACACCCCAAATGTCCCCAGGACAGACACATGGTCCCATCCTGGCAGCTCAGTGAGGATTTTCCAGCCACTTCTGAGCACCAGCCCCTCCCCAGCCCAGGATTTGCAAAGGGTTGTGCATATGGAATGGTCAAACTCTGGCAAAACCAGCCCATGGGAAGAGCAGACAACCCCTTTACTCCTGAGACAGCAGCCAGGCCCTGCAGATAGTTTATTCCCATCCCTGTGGCACCAGACAAGCTCCAGCCCAGCTTTCCAAGAGATCACTGCAAAAGCAGGTAATTAAAATTAAAAGAGACAATTGGCAGAGCAATTGGAAGAGCCCCCACCCTTCGCTGCTGGGCTTCCAGCCTCCAGCTCTGGAAAGCCAGAGCCCTCCTGCTCCTGCATTTCTGCACATGCCAATAAAGAGAGAGATGGGAGAGAAAATTAAACATTGTGGGACCTTCTGGATGTAATTGATGGTCTCGATTTGCATAGTAAATGACACGGCTGATGCCTCCTGCCACTAACAGATCGCAGCTTAAGCAAAGGTCGGCGCTATTACCACCCAGGGCCGGGAGAGATTCCCAGTGCACAGCCCTGGAGAGGAGCAGGACAGGACAGGATGTGGACAAGCTCCAGGAGGCTTTGTTCCCTATGTGGAGCTGCAGGAAAACTGGGAAAATTTGGCCCCTTGCAGCCAAAAACCAAGAAGAGGGGGATGTGCTGTGTGCTGAGTAGGCAGGGGTGGCTGCAGAGATGAGCGCACAGCACCCCCAGCCTGTACCCGCTGGCCAGGGCTTTGCAGGGGTTTTGGGGGTTTGTTTTCCTGTGGTAAGGAATTGGGACAGTTTGCTGTTTGTTTCCCATATGGGGAGGCAGATGGATGGAGAGGAGGGAGCTGGATAAACAGGCAGATCAGCCAGGCGAGATGGCAGCAGCAGGCAGCGCCGGCAGGGCAGGAACATCCCAGCCTGGGGACATTCACCCCGGTCAGCACCGAGCCCCCGGCCAGGCCAGGGTGTCACAGCACACTGCCAGGGGCGACCGTGCAGCTTAATTACAGTTTCGATGGCAATCAGTGGAGAAAATCCAACAAAAGCAGCAGTTTGCAAACACGAGAACCTTTCCAAAAGCTCTGGCACGGCCAGGCGGGAGCGCGCGCACGCGAGCGGCAGCTCAGGGCTGGCACGGGCACACACCTGAGTGCCACCAGGCACCTGTGCTAGGGAACATCCTCCTGCACGGGTGGCAAAGGGAGGGCAGAAGAGATGGGCCCATAAATAAACGAGAAAAGAGGTTAAATCGATGGTAATTCAGATATGGCCATGATGTTACTCGGCTGCTCCGTTAAATCAAACTAACGAGGAATGCAGCTCCTCCAGGTGACCGCCTGCAGGGCCAGGGACCCCCTGGTTCCCACAGCAGATGCTGACAACAACATTCACCATTTTTATGTTCTTAATTAATGAAAACTTAATCAGGAAAAGATAGAAGCCCAGGGGGTCAGGGGGCAGTGGCTGGGGCGGGCAGAGCTGGTGGTTTGGGGAGCTCTGTCTCTTGGCACTTGCATTATTCACACCCCTGGCACTGCAGCCAAGCAATGCTCCCACTGTCTGCACACACAAATTAATTTAGTCAAAACACTCCTCTAAAGCCAGAAATCAAAGTGAGGAGGTGGCAGGGAGGAGGTGACCATTCTCTATTCTGGCAGAACAGCACAGCGCTGCTCCCCAACTTGAGGCAAGGTCTGACTCTGGGAGAAGTCAGGAGGTGAGGCATCAGGACCCTTTTCTTGCACCAGCTTTGGAAAAGGACCAAAGAGGAGCAGGAACAGTGGGGAAAGCCTCCAGGACGGGGGGAACATCCCACAGCCTGCTGCTGAAGGCAGTTTGGGGCCAGGCAGTCGGAGGATGCTCAGAGGAAACCCCGCGTTGCTGGCAGCACAGGATGCAGGGCGCCTGCGGCAAGAAACAGCCTGGAAAACCCAACCCGAGCCCATTTCCAAACCTCCCCTTCCAAGCTTCCTGTGCCCTCCCCAGGCACAGGGCCGTGTCCCTCCCATTCCGCTGGGATCTCGCCTCCCCCGGCATCGCCAGGGCCCCGGGGAGTCTCCCGGTGCCGCCGGGGTTAACGCGTGTTGTCAAACACGGGTCAGGGTTTAATCGCCACCATTACCGCTCGCTGGGAGTGCAGCCACTCCGGGTTCCCCTCTTGATTACCGGTGGCTAATTAGCTCATCGCTCAAGGGGTTCTGCCAGGTTTCACGCAGAGCCGGTGCCTGCCAAGCTTGGAGCAGGCAGGGACCTGGGTAAGGGGGTAAAGCGGGACCTGGCTCAGCCGTGCTGGGAACGGTGATGTGGATGTTCCCTCCACCCCAAAGCGCACCCCGGGCAGTCCTGGGCACCCCGAGGAGGGATCGGGCTCTGCCCAGCCTGGCAGCGGTGGCATTCCACGAGCAGGTGCCCACTCCCAGCTCCTGCCTAACTCCAGCCCTTCCCACGAGATTCCCGAGCCCAGAGCCTCAAGAGGGAATGGTGGGCTGCTTCCCTCTCCCGGGACTCATTATTTGTGTCATTACAAAGCCCCCAGGAACCAGCTGATTACAGGAGAAGCCGTCAGGGACACGGGGCTGTGCCCGCCTAGAGGTTCCCCTGTGTGGTGAGACCGAAACGCTGCAGTCAACACCTTCTGCCTTAGGATTTGGGAGTGGCTTTTTGGGGCCGACATCCTGGTGCATCCACCGAGAGTAATGAACCCGGCTGAAACCAGACAGAGACAGCCAGGGCTGTCACATGGGGATGAGCAGCCGCATCACAAATATACATCAGGCTCTTAACTAAAAATATGGAAAACTCACTGAAGGGTGAAACAATAGAGGGGGAAATGGCAGTGAAATTGATCCGGATACATGACTAAGGAGTCCTGCATTGGGCTGGGAATATTCCCCTCTCCACAAGCCCAGCTCTGCGCATTCCAACACAGGGCACAACGCGTGGCACATCCCAGCTCTGTTACACAGACATCAATCCAAATCCTCATCTCCAAGAGCTTGGTGACAGCAAGGATCTCAGTGACAGAGCCAGAGGGTCATGGATGGGTCTGTCCGACCACCAAAATGATGCCACAGGTCAGGGGCATGGGGAGGTGCTGGACAGAGGGGCTGGAGGTGGGGACACCTCAATGCTGGCCCTGCTGTGCACCTTGGTGCCCAGTGAAAATCCAGCTGACACCCACTACCAATGAAGGATGATCAGCGATGGTTTTTGGGGAGCAGAATGCACTTAAAACACTTTAAAATGGCTGAAGAAAACTCATCCTTTGCAGACTGAATATCTCTGCAACGCTAGAACCTAAAAAAGCAGCACTCTAGTGAACAAGGACTCTCCAGCCACCAGCAACCTCCAGGGCCTACAGCATCCTCACCAGGAGTGATGCAATAGGGATAAAGATATAAAGAGAAATGAATAAATATGTAACAGCCACCCCGGTCAGTCTGTCGTGGTAGCCCAGGGCCAGCCCCAGCTGCAAGAACAGCCCATCTCCAGGGCGAGCTTCTCCCCACATCGTTGGCGGAGGTCGCTTTGTGCCTCCAGCAGAAACGTTTTCCACTGCTACACGAAGCTTCAGCGCGAGGCTCTGCTAAAAATTGAAACTGAAGGTCAAGTTGATAATGCATCAGAAAGCAAACAGCTTGAGTGCGAGCTGCTAACGACAGCAATGAGCATTATTGCCTGATGGAAATAAAACCCGACTCTGAAGGCTCAGGCTTGGCATGAGAAATGAAGCAGAGCGCTGTGGGGAGGAGCTGCTCACCCTGAGCCGGGTGGGTGAGGAACCCCCGGGCAGAGTCAGCGTGGGGGGCTGGGGCTGTGCCTGGATGTTCCCCGGCAGAAACAGCCCCACAGGGAATCTCCACCTCTTGTCCAACAGCCGGCCAGCCCCCGGCACAGGCCAGATCCTCATTCAACCCTGTCCATCCCTCTGACGGGCTGGAGGCCCCTGGAAGCAGCGATAAATCCTGTAGGCTGCTGGAGAAATGCAGCTGACAGCCAGGAATTTCCAACAGAGGGGACGGATCCTTCACCCCATCCCAATGGATCAGCGCTGGTGGGAAGGTGTTTGCTGTCAGCAGAGCCCTTTGCCCAGGGGAAGACAGAGAGGTCAAATGGGCATAGCCTGGCTCTTCCTCCAGCCTGGCAATGCCACCACAGACAGCAGGGCTGGGGGGGTTCAAATGCATAAAATAAAGGGGAAAAAAAGAAAAAAAAGCATGTTCGTGCTCCAGCGCTGCCATTTTTCACAGCTGTGGATCTCCTTCCATGGACAAAGCAGCGTGGCTGACACCCCACACTCCTTCCCAAGGGAAATGCTCCCGGAGCAGCTCAGAGCCCACCCGGGGCCCCACGCTGGGGCTGGCACACGACAGCTCTCACAAATCTCCGCGTTCCCGCAGCGTGTCAGGCAGGCAGCACCACCACGGGCACCTCACGGGCTGCCCTCACACCGCCGTTCCACCGCAGGCACCGTGGAATTCTGCTGTTTGATAACTAAATTATCCCTAATGCACGTAATCGCCGGGTTATGTGGATACACAAATTACAGGGCCTGCCGCAGCTCTGGATTAACGGGGCCGCTGTGGCTCCATGTGCACTCGTTTACTCTGCAATTACACTGTCAGATCGTTAACATCTGCTTAGAGGAGCCCCTGGTAACCACAGGTATCTCCAAGGAGAAGCCCTCGTGCTGCAGCGGGACCACCAGTCACAACCACCACTCCTCACTTAACGGAGGAGGAGCGTGGGTTTGAATCGTGCCTGTGCATCCCCTCGGTCACCCCGCAGCTCCCTGGGGGGCTGCACCCCTGGTTGGGGCAGCAGAGCATCCCCCAGCCCCTCCCAGACCTGCCAGGCACTGCACACACCCAGCACCTCTGCACCTCCTCCCGTCCCCTGCAGCCGCCACTCCGGAGCATCCCCACACGCTGCTCCTTGTGAACCCACAGCCCCGTGAAAAATATTCTGCTTTTCAAGTGAAAATCCTGAAGAGCAGCTCCCAAGTTGGATCCCCAGATGGGTTTCTCTGCATACTAAAAGCACAGCCGGCTCCGGTGCCAGGGCGCGCGCGTGAGACGGAATTAACGCTGCTCCTATTTATAGGGCTTTGATTAGGAGCTCGTCACCTCGAAGTTTTTATTCCCTTTATCCATTTATAAGGCCATAACGCAGTTTGACTGGCTCCAGATAGGCCGGTGTCCCACCGACTTTGCCAGAACCTAATGTGCCATTCAGACACACTTAAGCCTGTAATAGGCAGCAGCCTGCGCCCTGCAGGGGTTTAACTGTCTCAAAAAACACCCTTCAGCTCCCGTCTCACCCCGTGCTGCGGAGCTGAGGTGATGCCAGAGCCAGGAGGGATCCCCAGTGCTGTGCCAGCCCCTCCATAGGGTCTCGGGACAGCTCTGAGCTCAGGGTTGTAGCGCCCACAGCAGCAATTCCCAGGGCTCCTCGCCCATCCCAGCCACTCTGGGGTTGATGTTCAGGTACCCACAAGCTCCTCTGCTGCTCCCAAGGCCGCTAATCCCCCCTAAGCATCCCCGAGCTCCCGTCAGCAAAACGCTCTCTGGCTCCAGACAAATCCTCCCAAAGAGTTTTGCTGAGCACAGCCTTCCTGCCTGTCCAAAGCCCATTGACAAATTAAAGCACCTGCCCCGGGGGATAATTCCATTAAAATTGGGTGGTGCCAACTTTATTTTCTGTTAAAACCTGGGAGTATTTGTAAATGTCTTGTCCTTCTGGAAGGAGCCCAGCGCCGTCGCTCAGGCACAGAGGGAGGGAGGGGGTCAGACCAGCTCGGAGGAGCTGAGGTCTCCTGGGGAGCAGGGAATGGGATCTTGAGATGCTTCCTCAAAGCAGCCTGCCCTGCTGAATGGAGGCTGCCCAGGATTGCTGGTCCCAAGCCTTGCTGGAAAGCTTGGATCCTTGATGGCCACAAGGATCAGCACAGCACTGCTCCAGGGTCATCTCCCAAACTGCACCATCCACCCCGTTCATCTCCTCAACCCCATCCCAGCTCAGCCCAAGGAGTCCCACCAGACCCATCCCTCCATCCCATCCTTTCCTCCTCCTGTCACAGCTGCTCCCATCCTGGGAGAAACCCACTCACCATCCTCCCTGGACTTCTGGATGAAGGCCTCCACCCCGCTTTCACCGTAGCTGCCCTCGGAGGCCAAGGTGGAGACGTAATTCCACTTGAGGGCTTTGACAATGTCCACCATGGCCTGGGCCTGGTAGGTGTCCGAGGGGACGACGCGGGAGAAGAAGTCGTAGCGGCTGTTGTCACTCAGGTCAGGCGCCGTGGAGGCGTAGCTGATCTGGGGGATCTGGGGTGCAGGAGGGAAAGGCAAAGCATCAGGGTGAGGAGGTGATCTCCACCCCACAGCCATGCCCATGCTCCCAAAGCCCTGCTCTGGGGGAGAGGGAGGTGGGGATCGAGGATCACCAAGGGTCAGGTGGAGTTTGGGCTTCACCCTGATCTGGTGCTCTGGGAGACATCAGGGCTTGGGAACCACCTGCAACTCAGGGACACCCAGTAGGACCCCAAAATGATTTCCTGAGCATCCAGCATGGGAGAGACCAAAGAAAAAAACATATTTCTGCCTTGGCCAGCACTGCCAAGGCCTCCCTTTGGCTTCCTGCCCCAGGAAGGACAGATCCAACCCTCCCTGACAAGTCCTGCCCCCCCTCCCAGCCCTAAATAAGCCCTTTAAAATAAGCAGAGCCGCCACACTTCTAGCTGCACACTGGAATGATTTAGCACCACGGGATCAGGCGATGTTTAACACTTACACAGCACTTCGCATCTCCAAAACACACCACACATCCTCATTTATCTTAAAGATGGAAAAGGCTTATTAAATTATCAAGCCCAGGTTCTCTCCACCGGCTGTGGGAATCCTGGGAGGTGTTATAGGATCCAGCCACCGTGCTGGGAGCACGGCTGGGGAGCAGCACTCCAAGGATGAAATGTGCAGCAGGGCCACCCCACAGTCCCAACCCTCCCAGGCCAGGGACCCACCCCATCCTCCTCCACTCCTGCATTTCCCAGTTCCTCCTTTGTTTCTCTGTGATCTCCCCTCTCCCACTCCTGCCTCTCTCCATTAAATGCGATTCCGGTGCTATAAACCCGCGACTCCACCTGAATGCTAAAAGGCCCCTGGAAAGGAGCAGCCACCCTTCTACCTGCCTGCGAAACAGGAGATGAAAAAAGGGAGAGATGGAGCAGGTGTGGGAGAGGGAGAGGAAGGAATCTTTATCAGGGCACAAATAGGATTACTCCCCGTGACAATCTGCTTTGTGCTGCGTTCCGAGGGGCTCTGATCTGCTCGTTGGGGATCTGTGGCTGTAGCCGGTGCATGAGGCTCCATTAAAATTCTGCTCAGCAGGTGAAGCGCTCGCCTGGCAATCACTCACCCCGGGGGGAGCAGGGGGGGCTGCTCCCAGCCCAATCCCTGCCCTTCCCTGCCGTGCCTGCAGGATGGACACCAGCTCAGGATGGGGGCAGTGCCTGCAGAGTGCCCACCTCAAAGGCAATCTGAGGGCAGGGATGCACCACTGCCCTTCCAGAGGATCCTTTCCCAGCGATTTTCTCTCTGCCAAGTGTTTTGGTTTAACCTCTTCCTCAGGGCACTGGTGGTGGAGACTTCCCAGCTATTCCCCATGCCACTGCCATCCCATCCCATCCATCCCATTAACCCCTGGCTTGCCCATCCAGCTCCAAGCTCAGCAGGAAAACAAAGCCCAGAAAATACCTGTTGATCCACAGGCTACAGACTGGAAGCTGTATTTTAATAAACAAAAGGAAAGAGCTTTTTTTCTCTCGCTCCTCTGCCTTGGATGAAAGTGAAAATAAAATACCGGTTCCCAAATGACCATTTCATAGATTTCTTCTGCCTTTTCCCCTCTCTGCCTTTTTGATAGCCCAACTCCTGGCACCAGCTATTTTCTCAGATAAAAGACAAAAGTCCTTTTAGGTACATAAAAGCAAAATGCAGGCAGGGAATTCAAGGTTCTTAGAAAGAAGGATGCAGTTGGAAGAGAGAGCTGGAAACATCTCAGCTGCATATTTGGGCACTGGTGGTCCCTTGTCTGGCTCATATCCAGCCTGGGATAAACACTGTGTTGAGGAGGAAATCAGTGGGACCAACTCTCCTGCACCCCAAGACTTCTTGTCCCACCAAGAGCAGGGAATGATCCCAGGGCAGGGGGTAAAACCTCCTTCCTCCTCTTGTTTTGAACCAAAAACCATCACCCAGAGGCACCCCCAGCCTGGAGAAATGTCCCTTGGGTTAAGAGAGCAGGTGGGAGCTGGGGTTGGGGGTGTCATCCTGCTCCCCCTGGGTCTGTGGACTGGTGTGGTTGACTTCAAATGCACTGGGAAATCTGGATTTGGTACCCATCATCATCATCCACCATTAACGCAGCTCAGGAGCTGCTGCAGTGTTTTCTCCACCATGGGAGACAGAATCCCCCCAGACTGGGAAGAATTAGGCAAAGGTGGTGATTTCAGCACATCCCAGCTCAGGCTGAAACCATCAATGTCAACAGCAGCCTGGAGGGAAGGAGCCAAAACCCAACAGGGCCAATGCAGAGCCCGAGCTGGGCACACTGGTCAGGAGCACCCCACGAGCAGGGGCTCCTGCTCCGACCCCCCCTGCCACAAACAGGGTCGGGAGCAGCTAATTCCCTCCCCTTAATTATTAATTTCATGCATATCTTATGCAAACCTCTGGTTCGCCGACAAGATGGAATTGATTTAATTAGAATTTCCATCATCGAGCCATTTGGATGGCAGCTTTTAATTAGGGAGAGCGTAAAGCACCGCAGGGGCTGGAGCAGCGAGGGGCTGAGCGGGGCTGCTCAGAACTCAGTGTTGGGATGGAAGGAGCTGCAGCCCCATCCTGCTGCCCCTTCCCTGGGCACAGGGGGCCCAGCCCTCAGCATCTCATCAGGATGAAATAAAGAAATAAAGAAATAAAGCTCCGGGAAGCAGGGCAGGGGCAGGAGGATGCTGCCCTTGCATGACCCCAGCCAGACCTGCCACCACCCCTCCTCAACGAGCCCAGGATCCCCTCACGGCTGGGGACAGCCCAGGGGGGGCCAGGCAGCTGCAATTTGTTTCAATAAACCCAGTGAGGAGCACGGAAAGGCAGTGGCAGGAGCGGGTGATCAATCAGAGCGTCCCCGGCCGGCTGCCACCTTCCCGCCTGCTGAAGGTTATTTACCCGCTAAGTGGGGAAGCGTGGCCCGAATGCAGCATCAGTCCAGCCCCAAAACCTCGGGGCACATGAGCCAGGGGGGCTCAGCACTGCCAGGGGGGCTCAGCACCAGGGGCTGACCCAGCTCTGCACCCCCCAGCCCCAGGCAGCACAACCTCGTGGGCCTGCAGGTGCCGAGTGCCCGGCTGCAGCACGGGCAGCGTCCTCAGGTGAATTATTCATGTGGTACAACAGCCCTGCGCTGAAAAGAGCGGCTGCACTCGCTGCCACCGGGAAAACAATCGCCTCAAAGTGCCTGGCACGTGTCAAGCCCATCCTCTGGCTGCTCACCCCATGCTGAGCGCTCGGCTCCATCACAGCTCTGTCTGGATGGGCACAAAAAATGCACCCCAGACCCCGATGCAGCTTTTTGCGGATCACATCTGCAGGAGATGGACCTGGTTTCTCTGACACCAGCACCGCTGTGGTGGTTCAGGAGGCAGTGGGCAGAGCTGGGGCTGGAGAGGCAGCAGGAAGGGGTGGGAAGGAGATGGAACGTGCCAGAGCGCTCTGGCAGTGACGCCAGAGAGATGCTATCGCACGGAGCCGAGAGTGCGGATTTGGGGAGAGGATTTTCCGCAGGCAGAGCGACGAGGAGTGATGAAAGAGGCTTGGACAGAGGATGCCGCATCTGCAAGTTGTTCCACTGATGTACAGCTTTAATTAGGAGGCGGCAGCTAATGAAGGACCCGTTATTTATTTATGTAGTGAGGGAGAGACAAAAGCCCTGGCAGGGAGGAGCAAGGCCGGCCTAGCGGGGAGGGCTGGGGGCTGGCAGGGGATGGAGCAGGGAGAGGTGCACAGGAGGGAGTGCAGCACGGGACAAGGGATCATGGCAGGAAATGCATAATTTTGAGACAGGAACAGCCACCCCCACTGTGCACATGGTCACAGGAGAGAAGGGGAAAACTCGGGGGGCTGCTGTGCCCCCATCCCAGTCAGGGCTCTGCAGGAACTGTGTGGACTCCTCGCCTTGGTGGACTTTGTAATTCATTCTGTGCCGCTCACTGGATGTGCTGGAGCCCTCCCAGATGTGCTGGAGCCCTTCCAGAAGTGCTGGAGCCCTCCCCAAGAACCACTTCAGCACTTCAGAAGGCACCAGGAACACCCTGCAGGGAGGGTGTGCCTGTTCCAGCTCCCAGCACCTTCCACCCGCGTCCCCCGGCTGGGGGAACACCGAGGGGGACATGAGTGACACAGCAACACGGGCCAAGTGGGAGCAGAGCTCTGGCAAGTGCCATTCCCCAGGGAATGGGCAGAGGCAGCTGCCTGTGCCCGAGGCAGGAATGCTTTGCTGAACCTCGGAGCAGAGTCACCCACGCTTAAAGGTCAGCGGGCAGTGCAAAATGGAAGTTGCCTTATTCTCATTTTAAGCATGTCCCTGCCATAAAACCAGTGTTTGAATAACAAAGTGCAGCAGCAGCATTCAGGTCCTGGCAGGGGGAAGAGCCCCTGGAAGCCCCAAGCCCCCAGCCCCTGCCTGCTGCAGGAGAGGCTGTGCCCAGACAGGTGGGACAAGACCCCATCCCATGGGA
This sequence comes from Climacteris rufus, assembly GCA_013398175.1. Lineage (NCBI taxonomy): Eukaryota > Metazoa > Chordata > Aves > Passeriformes > Climacteridae > Climacteris > Climacteris rufus. Next base: position 247,341 of record VZRZ01005358.1, read on the forward strand.
ATGATGTCCCTGTGCTGGGAACCACTGGGGAGGGCACCAACCCCCACACAGGGATTTGCTGCTTGCCCTTATTCTCCTCTCCCAAGTGGTTTTGAGGTTTCCATCCTCTACCTCATTCCCCCAGCTGCATTTCCTCCCTGCCCCATTGGGCTGGGCTCAGCTCAGCATTAAATCTTCGAGGCTCAGGATGCACCACCAGCAGCACCAGTGCCTGGCTGCTCAGCTGGGGCAGGGCTGCACCTGAGCTCAGGGACATCCTTCCTGTACAGGTCAGAGCTCTTTGCCCAAGAAGCAAAACTGGAGAAGAAGGATGAGGAAAAAAAAAAAAAGAACCGAGAAAAACTGTACTTGCCCCCCACTTCTCTGATTGTCACTCTCCTGCCTCCTTCCCCACTCCCAGCCTCCCTCTTCCTCTCCAGAGCAAGCATTCAATCTTTTTTGTCTGGGCAAATAGCTTTTAAGTTCCTCCCACTCCCTCTAATTTATATTATTTTAATTATTGAATAGCCCTCTCACTCGTCGCCTGGAACATTAACACGTTTGAAAAAAAAAAAGGGACCCAGAAAAATCAAACTCCATCAGCGATCTGGTTTTTCCGTCTTCACTAACAGCTTCCAGCCCTCCCAGGAGGGCACCCAGCTCTCAGCATGCTGGGCTGGCAGAGGAAGAGGAGGGGGGAAGAGAGAAAGGGAAACAGCCCCAATCCTGCAGAACTGAGGGGTTTCAGGGTGCTGACGGAAGGCCAAGCTGGGACAGGGTTCCCACTGCTGCTGGGGGTGCAGAATATTTACATTTCTCCCTCATTTCTGCAGAGGGGCCCATGTTCACACACTCTCCAGCCTGGAGATGTGGCTGTGGATGAATAAATATACAGCAAAAGGGAAAGGAATTATCAACTGCTCTGCATTCCTGCAGCTGGCACGAAGCAGGAGAGAGAGCCACCCTCATCCCACCACAGCCTGAGCACCCCTGGGGCTGGTGGCACAGGATGAGTGCCCCCAGCCTGGCTGGTGTTCCCTGGGCTGGAGCAGAGCAGTCCCAGCCATCCCCTGCCATCAGCCATCCCTGCCTCCAGCCCTGTGGCTGCCCAGCCATCTGCATCCAGTGGGACCTGACATTTTGGGGTAAAACACACACCCCCGATGGAGCATCCCCCATAACCCACCCTCAGCCCACCTCCCCATCCAGCCCCCGCCGCGGGGCGGGAGCACCAGCGCCACGAAGCCGGGGAAGATGAACAAAAATCCTCCCTCTCCAAGTGTCGTCAGGGGAGGGGGCTGGAGGAAGGGATCCCTGGGGAGCTGGGGGAGGCAGGAGAGGCATTTTAACAGCACCGGCTCCTGCCTCCCCCCAGCTGTGGAGGAAGAGGCACTTTTGAGGAAACACCACCAAAGCAGCCGCGGTGGCTCTGCCGAGGGGTTCTTCTCACCGTACCTTGAAGAGCCGCAGGATGTTGGCCACCATGATGGACACGGAGCTGCCCGAGGCGCCGATGACGCCGACCACCCGCTCCGGCTTGGTGATGATGGGGGGCCCCCCGCTGACGCAGCGCACCTCGGTGCTGTCCTTCTCGATGAGGGCCTGCACGAAGGTCAGCGACTGCTCCAGGGCGTGCGTGTCCCGCGAGCACGTGTCCAGGATGCGGGCGCCCAGCGTGATGTTGGGCAGCAGGTCGGGGTCGTTGTTGATGCGGTCCAGGGCGAAGAGCATGGCCTCCAGGCGATGGATGCCCTTCTCCTTCTTCAGCTCCCCGCAGGCTTTGCCCTCGGCGCCCCGGCCGTGCACGGGGAAGAGCCCCCCGAGCGTGATGTCCCCGTCGATGCGGATGGAGTTCATGTGCGGGTAGCCCTGGCCTTTGGGCTTGGCGGCGCCCCCGGGCGCCCAGCCCCAGCTGCAGGCACTCAGGAGGAGGCAGAAGGACAGACGCTCCATGCAAAAGCGACCCCCGCTCATCGCCAACGCCGTGCTGGGGCAGAGCTCGGGCCGGGAACGCGGCGGCGGTCAGGGGGCCGGGCTGGGGCGGGCGAGCGCCATGGCTCCGGAGGGATCCCGCTCTGGCATCGTCAGCGGCTCCCGACAGAGCTGCCGGCCCCGGGGGAGCGGCGGGAGGCCAGGCTGCAGGAGGGCACCGGGGTCTGCATGGCTACACCAGGGAGGAGAGGCAGCGGCAGAGACACGAGCCCATGCGAAGCTTCGGGTCCTTCCTCCGGAGACCTTGAGAGGGAGGGAGAAAATTAGGCAGGAGCACGAAGAGGACATCGGCTATTCTGAGCTTTCATCAGGGAGCTGGGCAGAAACCAGCGCCAGGGGTTATTGCAAAAAACAGATTTGGGGTTCACTGGGTCTTTGATTCATGCCAAGGGCTTTGGCTTAGCCCAAACTGCAGCCGGGCAGCGGGGCCGGGCAGAGCCCCGTGGACACTGTGTCCCACGGAGCAGGACAGGGCAGTGGCCAGCTCGGGGCTGGAGGGAGGCCCCAGGACCCTGTCCCAACCTGCCCCTCTTTAGGGAACTGGGAGGGTGGGACAGGTCCCAGTTCAGTGCTCAGAGCGGGGCAAACCCCCAGCCCTGGTCCCTGCCTACCCTAGAGCATCCACTCCTTTTCCCCAACGGGTTTTTCAAGCACTTGCCATGAGCCCGCAGGTCTTGAGCACCACACAGTGAGGGTCTGTGCCCTCAGGGAGAGCCAGGCACAGCCAAAACCCAGCGTTCTGGATCCGAGTCACTTCCCAAAGCGCCTCAGTCCTGCCGCTCTCCCTTCAGGCCACTGATTCCCGAACCAGCAGCTGCTTCCCTGCACTCTTCTGTTATCGACGGCTTCCAGCAGCAAATATCGACAGCACCTGAGCCTCCCCTGCCCGAGCAGCACAGCCCCTGCCTCAGTTTCCCCCCGAGGCAGGTTCCCCCTCGTGCCCGTCCCAGCTCCCAGCAGCCGCTGATGGATGCTGAGGGCAGTGCATGATTAATGCAGGCACCAAAAGCAGCGCGGAGCCGAGCTGGCAACTGCATTCCCCGGGCAGGACGGGCTGCAACAGTGAGACCAAGGAAACAGCTTAAATTAATCTCAGTTCAAGCACAGAGCCCGGCATCCAAGCCCAGACTGCCGGACAGAGCCTCACCGGCCCCGAGGGTGCTCCCGCTCCGCAGCCATCCCAGCCAGGAGGACCCCAGCTTCAACTCACCTCCATAAATTATGCACCTCCCCGCCCGCCGCTTGAAGGCCCATCTCCAAAGCGATTCTGACAGCCAGGGCTTTTAAGGAACCAGAATTACCCGAGCTCTGTGCTTCCAAAGGCAGGAGGCTGGGAATGCTGCAGCACACCGCCCGCCCCAGCCTGCCGGGAGAGCCCCTGGGAGCGCGGCCCCGCTCGGATGGGGCAGGGATCAGCCCTGTGCTTGGGCCTGTCCCCTCCGCAAGGACCACCCCCTGTATCTCCAGTGGGCACGGAGCAGGAGAATGTGGCTCCTGGGAGCGGGTCAGCCTCTGCCCATGCCCAGGAGGAGGTTGATGCGGAGATGAAGGGATGCTCAGACACCACAGCCCCCTTCGCAGCCCTGCACCAGCCAAAAGCAGGTCACTTCTCCCACCTTCATCCCTGGAGCTGCAACATTTCTGCCCATCAAAGGTGGGATGCTCCCACCACGACCTGCTCCCAGGAAAACCCTCAGAGCCCACGGCAGCTCCCGCAGAGCTGGCAGTGCCCCCAGAGCCCACTGCCTTTCCCTTTCTTCTTTTAAGCTTTTTCCCTCTCTGTTCTCTCCCCTTTGTGGCTCCTTTGATCATATAATCTGAACGAACTGAAGGTAAAAATATCACGGCAGGCAGGAAGAAAGCGCAAATAATGGGGAGGGGAGGAGGGAGCTGCTTTGGAACCCTGGCCGAGTCTTCAGGGGAGATGGAGCGGGAATTACCCGATGAGCCCCAGGAAGGGGTGACAGATGAGCACCCCTGTCCCCTCCACCTGCCACCAGCATTCCCTCAGCCACACACGAGCCACTGCTCCCACACAGCCCAAACCTTGGTGCCACCATGCCCGAGCCTCCCCAAAGCAGCTGCTCCACCAGGGGCACATCTGGAGGGAGATGCACATCTGGAAGAAGACACCTGCCTACAGCAGGTGCTCGTGGAGCAGGGAACAGCCTCACCCCCGCGCTCCGGGCAGCGAGGGGATGGAGCCACCCTCCTGTCCCATCTGCACAGCTCCTGCTCCACCTGCACAGCTCCTGCTCCACCTGCACAGCTCCTGCTCCACCTGCACAGCTCCGCAGGGGCACCCCAGGGTGGGAATAACAGGGTGGGATCATCACCCAGCGTGGTGCTTACCCCAGCCCAAAGGAAGGAGCACTGCTGCTTCCTCCTACTTCCACCAGCACATCATCCATGAGGACGGAGCCTTCCCATCGCCCTCATCCCGGCCATGCCACAGCCCGATCCGGACCTGGAAAGCAGCTCAAGTGCAAACCAAACCAAGATCTCCAGGTGTGGGTCTTCACCTGCCCGAGCCAGGATGGGCTGAGCAGCACCAGGGAGGAAGCAGACATCGGGTGCTGGGGGTGCTGCTGCCCCAGGACAGGCAGAGCCCCGCGGGTCCCGGCACTCCGGGCATGGGGCCGGGCAGCACGGTGGCATCCTGCTCCCCTCTAGTGGTGGCCACCGGGCCACCGGCATTGCCAGCCACAGAGGTCCCTGGAATGGGCAGGGGAGGGCTCAACCAGGCAGGGGAGGCTCCCTTGAGGCGACCTGGTCTAGTGGAAGGTGTCCCTACCCATGGCTTTAAAGTCTCTTCGAACACAAACCATTCTGTGATTCCATGAAATCAAACTCTGATTAAAAATTCCCCCACATCACACAGAGCTGCTGCTGCAAAACCGTCTCCAGTGCCCGGTGGAGGAACCGGCCATCCCAGGCATCACCTCTGCGGCTCCTTCCACAGCTTCTCCTGCACAGCCCCTGGCCCAGGGTGGGACACACTCTGTACAGACCCCTCTCCAAGCAGACCCCGCTCCCCAGGGCTCTGCCTGCAGCAGGACCCATCATCTCACAGTTCAGAGCCAGGACATTTTCTGGCAAAATGTTAAACCAAGCCAAGGCTGAGCTGGTTTTGTGGCCCAGGAGATGCAGGAACAAGCAGCCACGAGCACCCAGCACTCACCTGCACATCCCCATCCCCAGCTGCCAGAGCCCAGCACCACCAGAGACTCCAGCCCTGGCACTGGGAAGATTGTGCCAGCTTAAGCCACCCTGGCTGCTACCAGCTCGACAGCATCTTTTTGAAAATCAAGGCTATTTCTTTCCCCACCTGCTCTTCCTCCAGCAAGCAGGGCCAGCCAGCAGGCAGCACAATATCCCAATTAGTGTACACTCACTCTTCCCGCTTGCCAGCAGCTACAGGGAACTTCGCTTGGCTCCTGGTCTTTTTAATTGCAAAAGCTCCGTGAAGTACAGCAGAACTGAGGTGGGGAAGGAGGGAATGCCAGGCTAAGCTCTCTCCCGACAGGCAAAACCCTCAGCATTCAGGTCGAGTTCCCTGGCGTTTGCTCGGAGAAGCAAGGCCACGGCTCGGTGGGCAGCAGTGAGCAGAGAGCCCAGGCTGTGCCACCCAAATCACCCCAACGAGCTCCCAGACGCAGCCCCTGCCCCAGCAACCCCTCCTGGATGCATGCACTGATATCACCACACTCACACAAGCCCGAGCCGAGCGCCAAGGTGCCAACTCGTCCTCTCTGCAACCGCGTCCCGACAGCACCCAGCTCTGAGCCCCGTGGGGGGAAAAAGCTGGGCATGGCCACCCACCTCACTGCCCTGAACGATGCTGAAGTCCAACCAAAGTGCCCCCACAGGGCGCAGATCAGACGCAGGGAATATTTATCACACCATATTTTTATCCCTAACTGCAGCAAGCCCTCTCCTTCCGCCTCCCTCCCGCTGCCAAGCAGGTCAGGGCTAATCCCTCACTTTGAAGGATGGGGAGGCCGGCGAGCAGAACACGGAGCACGCGGAGGGAACGGCAGCTCACCTTGCGAGGTCTCCCGGCGCAGAGCTCCGGCGGGAGCGGCCGGGAGGGAGGGAAGGAGCCGCCGCCGCCGCTCATCCCCGCTCCTGCCACGTGCAGCAGAACCCCACGATTAATTTTTTATCGCCATCTGCAATTTGGGACGGCGCCGGCTCCGAGCCAGAGCGCGGCCTGGCTGGCGGTGCCCGGCAGTGCCCATGGCAGAGCGCGGCGGCCCCGCTCCCCATCACACCTACACCCCAAGACCGCGGTCCAGCAGCGCCAGCCGCTGCCCACACCCCCCTGGCAGTGGCTCCAGAGACCCCCATCCTGATCCAGGCTCTGTGCAGGGCCATCCAGGGCACTGCACCAGCCCGCAGAGGAAAACCCTCCGGGAGCCGCAGCGCCCGGCAGGAAGAGCCGGTGCCCGCAGCGGGCGCGGAGCCGGGGAGAGCGGCGGG